>JAUMHE010000061.1:8947073-8991483 GCA_032359235.1 Enteromius mattozi
CACGCTCAAAATTGCTTAAATCACCTTTCTTTCCCATTCTGACATTCAGTTTGGAGTTCAGGAGATTGTCTTGACCAGGATCACAGCCCTAAATGCATTGAAGCAACTGCCATGTGATTGATATATATATATATATATATATATATATATAAAAGCTTTGTCATCACAGGAAACTAGGATGAAAACCTTCTGATGCCAATAACTGTAACATTTCAAACTGTACAGCTTCGGATCTGTTTTTGAATGTGAGTTCAAATGATTTTTTTGTTGTGATTTTTTTTTTAGGGTTGATGTTATGGCTTTCATACTAAGCTGTAAAATGACAATACATGATACGGTATCAGTACAGAGCTAGGTAAATACGACGTACAAGTATGATGAAATCATCTCGCAGCACTTCTCTTATCATTCGCCCATTGAATGATAATACAAATAACCTCTCTGACTCCTTGGGCTGCAGTGAGACTGGTACTGTGTTTTCTCTCCCATGTGAATGTTTTCCAGAGTTTGTAAATACCACAGACAGAATGTTAACATGCACCTGGAAAGTTCTCAGAAAGGACAGTTCTCAAAGACGACAGGCTCACATAATCACACACCTGCTCGAGGAAGAACAGCTGTTTAATTACTATGTTTGTGCCACTGTAATCTCTCTTTCTCCCAGTCCTGTGCCGTGTGAAGGCTGAAATGTGGCTGTATGACCACAACACAAGGAATTTTGACTCACTGACATGCATTAGGATGCTCACAACCTGAACAGCATTTGTGGACCTAAAATGAATTCAACATAAAACAAATCTTTTTATTTGAATTAGTATTATAATTTATTAGTGACAAATATTTTATCACTCATGTCCACCACTAATTCAAGTAAGCCTGACTCTACACAAATATTTACCTTTGTAAGTCTTAACGGACTTATTTGAGCTAACTTGTGTTTTCAGAGAGCAGTTATCCATTTAATTACCAGCGACAAACACGGGCAGGTCAGAGTTTACTGTAAGCGCCAAACGCACTTTGTAGTTTTAAGTCCTGGGCGGAGTGTGTGTGTGTGTGTGTGATTGTGAGGGAGAGGCCATTATTTACGCAGTGTTTACATTGGCTGCAGGGAATTACCCCTCGGGATGCGGAGGAGACCTTTGGAGTAAATCTCAAACTGATCTGACAAGAAGTCCTGTAGAAACACAAACGAGACCAGCAGCACCAGCCACACATACACAGGTGCATTTGTATGCCACATTACCAAAACGAAGACTGACACATGTTCAAAAGGCTGTAACTATGCTTCTGGGCGTTTAACTGAAAATGCATAAACTGAACATTGATCTGATGTAGTTCTTGATAGCATATTGTATCCTGCATTGGTTGTTGAAGAAACTGCGTTTAACATAATCCTACTTTAAGTGGACTCACCTGGTACTTCAGCATGCTGAATTAATTAGCAAGGTCCCATGGCTTTATATTAGGAGAGTGTTTGTGTTTATAAAAAAGCAGATATGTATGAAAACTAACACCCTTCAGTATCAAAACCTTCAGGTAACAGGTCTCATTAACCTCTGCCTATAAACTGAAATTATTAGATCAGAGACATATGTTGTAGGGGTTCAGCCATGTTTTTAAGTGGCCCTATTATGTTTTTTTTAAAAATTACCTTTCATGCAGTGTAACACAGCTCTAAGTGAATGAAAACATCTTTCAAAGTTTTAAATCTGAAAGTGCGCTGTGTTTAAACTGTCTCTCAAAAGAAAGAGTTGACTCTGAATCATTGAAATGAGCCCTTTCGACTTGACATCAACATGAAACATTAGGATTTTGCCCGCACACTTGTTTGTCTTATTGCATTGGTTCTGAATGAAAATGCAAATTCATTCTTTGGAGCGGTAAAATAGCGGTTTCCCCAGTAACGCTGTACACAAAGCAGCACTGAGCTCACAAAAGCTTAATTGGACCACAGATAAGCCTCACGCTAGGGGTTTGGAAATATTCATTGTTAAGGGTATCGTTTGGGAGTCGTTGATCAAGTAAGGTAAAAAATATACGCATATTATTAGGCAATGCAAGTGTATTTTGACCTTGCATGCATGTCGACCTGTTGTTGGGGACTCCCAAAACCAAAATATGAACCTTACATTTCCCATAAAATCCACACGTGTTTTAAATTTAATGTTACTTGGATATTTTGAGAATTAGATGTTTGCAGGAGTCATTTTTAGGACCCAATATTAAGGAAGTAGGCCTACCTGATTTCATATATCAAAAATGTTTGGCATGGTGGTAATATTGGGTTAACACTCATTTTAAGTTACATATACTGTATATAAAGTTTGTTTGTTTTTTTAAGTGAGGGGAGTTTCACAGGATGTCCAGAGTGACCTGTGCTCTGTCTGATAAATCAGATTATTTGTCAAGTGCTCCACCCAGAACAAACGTATACATACATACACACAGGTCGTGGTGTCTTTGATAGTTTACATCATCCCTTGAGCTCATTATCACTCTGGCCCTTCCTGTCTGGAGATAAGAAACTCTTCCAAGCCAAAAATCCCCTCTCCACCCCTCGCTCACCCTCCTGCGTCCATGCTTCCTGCACCAGTCCCACATTCACCCTTTTCAAATTAACAATCTCATACTCTCAGAAAAAAAGGGTCCAAATCTTTCACTGTGGTGCAAAACCCTTTCAAAATTTACTAATGTATACAATTTAGGTACTAACATGTGCATTTTAGAGATCACTATTTACTTTTAAGGCACCAGTTTGCACCGTTTAGATGTAAACGTTGTACAAAGATGTACCTCTTGCAAAGGTACTTCCCCAAAACCTGTGGTGAGAAAAAAATGGTTTCTCAAGTTCAACTCACTGACCAGATAGCAACTTGGAAGGCATGAGTCTATCAGTCAATTATCAGTCAATAATGACTTATATTGCAGCACACTAAGTCATTGTACGACTTATGAAGACTTGCAATATACTGTATGAATCCTATAGACTATTAAATCATACTGAAGTTTATCTAAATCCATCTTTTCAAACACATGCCCTGCATTTAGCAGACTGTTATCGTTCAAGTATTAAGGATTAACATCTGGTGATATCTAAAACTCATCAATGTTCATTAGCCAGTCTGTGCTACATCAGTAATCTACAGTATTCACTCAACCCATCAATCTAAATATAGGCCCATCTGAAACATTTGAAAGTTTCCTTGTGTTTAAACTGCAACATCCTTCTCTATATAGTTTTCTGCAAAACAGGCCATTCAGCGAGCGACAGACCAAACAAAAACAGTCTCAGACAAGGCGAGCTTTGGAAAATAGAGGAAAGAATGTTTGTTCAGCGATATCAAAAGATTAACTCTCATCTCTAGAAAGGAAAAAGCGGGAACATGAATTGGGCCTTTGGCTTCACAGGAATTCATGACATTCTCTTCTCTATTAGGCCTATTTATCTGCTAAAGAAAATATTATGAAGACCCCTTAGACAGGGATAAAGGTTTTTGAGTAAAAGCAAATGTCTAAAACCGTTTGGATGAAAATCCGCAGTTTAAACCTGAACATCATATGCAGAAAGCAGGAAGAACAGAGAAGGCTGACCACTCATTCTCTCAATAGCATTGAGGGCCAGTTCTGCTCCACTGACCTCTGTCTCACCTCTCTACTGTGTGTGTGTGTGTGTACATTTGTGTGTGCCTTGGACTCAGAGAGAGTAATGAGATCATTACCACTAGTTAATTAAATGCGATGTGTCTTCTCAAAAGTTTTCTCGTTTCACATTGTGTCCTAACAATCGCCTCCCTTGTGGACCTCTGAGGATGAAAGAGGGGGAGAAACGAAAGGAGGAGAGCGCCTATTGTCCTCCTCCTGAGAAAATATCCATCCCTCGCTTTTTCCTCTCTATAATCTCATTGTGTTTTTCTCTTTCATTCCATTTTTTTTTCCATCCAGGATTGGACCAGAGATTGTGTGAGGAGCTGGAAAAGATGGGCAGATCAGAGTGGATGAAAAAAGAGAGATTTAAAATATTTAAGAAGGATTAAGAATATAAACAGTTTCATACAAGTTTATAGTTTACAAATACATTTTTGCTCAACCTCATGTTGTTCCAAAATGGTACGACTGACTTTCTTCCGTGGAGCATAAAAGAAGATATTTTTCATTATTCGCACACAATTTTCCCTTTCCACCACAATGTCAATTTAAAAAAAAAACATAAAGTATAGTAAATTAAGTTTTTCTGTCAGTCCTAAGAAAACACTTGCTTTAACGGACACAGTGTTCATTGAGAAATATGCAGTGATAAGCAAATGAACATTGCCTCTCTTTTGTCTTTCCTTTTTCCTGTCTTTGGATAACAAGGACTAATAGATGACATGTACCGCAGACCCTTTAATCATAAGTGTGTTAAATCCAAGAAAAATAAAACCCAGACAAGTATGTATAGATATCAGTTTGTCCAGTGCCATGCGTTTATCTCTGAAAAAATACTGTCTGCAACCAAACCGATGTGTGTGAGTGAGTCTAAATATGGGACAATGTCTAATTTCAGTGGTTAAAAGAATAGGACAAAGGACAAAATCATTAGTGTCAGTGAAAAATAAAGATATTACAAAACTTGCAAAAGAAGCATCAAGTCAAAATTTCAAGCAGGACTTTTTCAAGCATAGCCGTACAAATAATCACCCAATCACACACACACACACAAAATTCTCCTGTCAGTAGTTTTTCAGTACGTTCACAATGAAGAGAAACACTGGACGTTGAACAAGAACCAAGCAAAACAGTTTAGTTATGAGATTTTAGAATGAATAAAACAAATGTCTTATGACATTTGCAGTTTTCACAGAAAATGAATTACAATATGAGCGAGTTACAAAACCAAAAACAAAACAAATGGGCAGAGAAGAAAATATATAATCAGGAAACCATCCATTGGGCCTTCTGGATCTGAACTAGAAGTTATTTTTGTATTTCCTTTTTTTGCCGTTAAAGCCATCTCCGTTCCCAAATCTCCATTTTGCCCTGCGTGGAATCGTCCAGCCGCTCTGTATAATCACACACACACAAAATAGGCAGCATCTCTGTCTTTGTCATAACCACCGTGAGCATGTCGGTTGATATTTTAAAGACTATCATTTCCTCACTCTTTGGGAACTTCCCAATGTGAAGAAGGCCTTTGAAAGTCTTCCAGTGAATCTTATTAAAGAAATGTCATATAATTCAATTCTTTTTTTCCCCTTTTTCTCTTAGCAAGCTTGGTCTGGTCATAGATCTCAGCTCCCTGGTTGGCGGAACATCTGGTTGTAATGTGCATTGATGCTGGGCACTCTTTTTTGCTGTCTGTTTTTTAGGGCAGACTCACAGAAAAAGAAACAGAGAGAAAACGTTTGTGCTCCAGAGACATAAATATAAATCTTTCAAGCATAAACTCTGAGGCAGTATCAGCTTCTCCGCATTTCTATCTTTAGGACTTCCGTCAGAGAAAAAGCAATGACGGCTGTGTTCCGAGTCTAGAGGAGTCTTCATTTTTTTCCCAATAACACTGGATAATGAGAATGCAAATGACAATGCATTTATAACCCTTATAAATTAAGAATGAACTGCCTTTTGGCCAATATGCACTAGTTCATCTAAATATGAAAATGCTCCAAAACCTGCATAACTTACTTTTTTTTCCATGGAAAATGTGTTTTCTTTCTCTCTCTCTTTTTTTTTTTATTGCTTTTTGCCTGTTTGTTTAATAGACAGATTTGCATGACTTTGGTCATACTGTAAACACTGAGGCCCGGTTTCATGAACGGGGCTTAGCTTAAGCCAGGACTAGGCATTAGTTAAATTAAGATATTTAAGCAACTTTTACAAAAATGCATTATAAGAAAATATTACAGGTGTGCATCTTAACACAGAACAATGATACTGACATGTTTTAAGAAATGTCAGAGCAAGATTTTTTCATCTGAGGCAGCTCAAACATGCAATTTAGTCTGGGACTAGCTTAAGCCTTGTCTGTGAAACTGGGGGTGAGTTTGTTTAGGGAGGTTGGTAAATATGACACTGTACCCTCTGGTGTGGATTATGCTGTCTTTGTGAATTCACTGTGTGAGAGCATTTTATGTGTTTCACTCATATAAACAGATACAACGAACAAACCACTGGAACTCCTACCATAGAGAAAAAAGTAAATTGGACAACTGGTTTCTCTTGGGAATGTAAATAAGCTTTGCCAATTGGAATTGACAGTTGTCCAGAGTCCGGCAAGTCAGTGCCACTGTTAAAAAATAACCTGTCTGACTGCCTGAGAGAACACTGACAAAACGGGTTATACTCCATCAGGTCCGCAATAAACAGCATTTTTTCCCCCATGTCTTTCACTTACAGTAATCATACAGCTACAGGCCATGAACTATTATGATTTCACGGTAGGATAATTTTTCAACTAGGGGCCGTTTGACTACTTCTTCAAACTATTTATCAACTGAATTAAAGCATCTGTCACATTCCTAAAATAAAAATCTGATTATGGCTTTGTGATAGATATATTAATATGTGAGCACATTAATTAATTGCTGCATTGTAACATTTACATTTAATTATTTAGCAGGAGCTTACGTTACACTTTATTTTACGGTTACACCTATTGGTTGCTTATTAGCATGCATATTACTAAAATATTAGCCATTTATTAAGCACATTTATTAATGCCTTATTCTACATGACCTAATTCTACATCCCCAATCCTACCCAATACCTAAACTACCTTACTAACTATTAATAAGCAGCAAATTAAGAATTTATAGATAACATAAACATTTCCCTATAATTAAGGATTTATAATAAAACAGACACAGATAAACAAGGATAGAAACTGTCAAAAAACCCTTAAATAATGATGAGATAAGCAACACAGACGGAGACGTAGAATAAAGTAGTTATCTGCTGATTCTGCCCATTTGTTGATGGTGAGGTAAACCAGTTTCACTGGAATGGCAGAGACACTGAGGCTACACGGTAATGTCCCTGGCTGGGGTAATGAGTGCCCTCAGGTCAGTCTAGAGCTCTGGCACCATTGTACACACACACAAATACGCACACATGTTTTTCTCCCCCTCTCGTGAGCTCAGGTAATAACTGTAAGTAGTCAGGCTGTGATTATGTTGCAGAAAGACTCTAAATTAAAGGATAGGGCGCAGCAGGCATTCATGACAGGCTCTTTTTATGTACTCCTATACAGGACTGTCTTTACAGTTGCCCTTACACCACCTTCCATTAAAGCCTTCCTGATTACAATGATACAACTGGTGCCATTGGGCTCCTCTGACATTTCAGTCACATTTAGTAGACTGACTAAAAAAGCCATGAAAAAAGCTATAAATAGTTTTTTCAATTTTTCCTTGTATTTGACACATTCAAAATGCTGAGGCACGTGCATATACAAATATTAAGTATAATATTAAGCGTATCAATATTCTAGATATTGAATCAAGCTTATTTGAGTAGCAAGGAGGGGTATGCTATAATTTACTTCTCAAATCTAACTTCTCTACAACCTCAGTTTATGGAAAGCGGATATGAAAAAAAGTAGGGCGTGCCATTTGAACCAGATTATGGTTGAGGAAGATTATAGGCTCTTCTGAAGCAGACGGAAAGATATAGACAGTGTAAGAGAAAGGAAGCAAAAAAAGAGTGATAGAGAAAGACAGCGGAGAGGAAAAAAATGACAACGAACGTTTATGTTTGGGCCGAATGTGAAGGATTTTAAAAAGAATGTGAGTAATTAAACCATTGCTTTCTGCTTGCTTATTCATGCTCAGCGTTATTATCGTGACATGAGAGTTGACGGCATGATGAGAGGGATTTCCCCTCAAACACACACACACACACAAAGTGTGGGTAATAACAGGCAGACTACGCCTTATCTATGGGACAGTTTGACGCCTGTGTGTCTCTTGGTCATTGTTTTGATGAGCTCACTCGCACTTAGGTGACACAATGGCACAGAAATTTCACTCAAACACTCAGAAACAACCATGCACACACCTGCAGGCCTGTCTTATCCACATAAAGGATATTTTTAGACCAGCCATTTACAGGTGTATTGTGTATGGTTACCTGGCTTGATTCAGTACTGACAGTAATTTCCATTCATCAGAGCCGGTTGCTGTCAAAAGCATGTCTTTTGTATTTGAGAATTATGGTTTCCTCTTCTCTTAATGTGAGATAGCATTTAAAATAAGAAATAAACTTATATTGTAAGATGTAAAGTCATAATTGCCCAAAAAAAGTCACATTAAGAAATACTAATTCATATAGTTAAATATAGTCATAATTGCAATACATAAAATGTAAATGGGAGCTATAAAATCACAATTTCTAGACTACATCATAATTATAAAAAATAACAATGACTTTTTTATTTGCTTACAGAAATGATTTTTCATCTAGAAACAGCATACCGACACACAGTTTTAGCAAGAAAGAGTGGCCAAACCTTTTTTTAAAGCACAGTTATCACTATTAACAAAGCATCAACTACAATTTTGCTTTAATAGACTCCTAATTTGCTGTGTATTAATAGTTAGTAGTTGTTAAGTTAGGTATTAGGCATGTAGAATATGGTCATACAGAATGTGCTTTCAGCCAATATGCTATTAGGCATGCTAATAAGCAACTGGTTAATACTGGGAATTGGTCCCTACACTAAAGTGTTACTGTAAGAGCTAATTAATATGCAGCTATTATGATAACATCATCATTTACGTCTTATAAATTTACAGTAAAGCTTAAGATGACATAGTTACACGTTACTGTACTTACTTTAGTAATAGCAGTAAGTTATGCATAATTACAAGTAACTAACCTATAAACAAACCCTAACTTAGACTCTACAGTAAGTACATGTAATTAATTAAAATCACTCAGTCTCTGTTTATGTAATTACACTGTAACAATGTCAACTGTTACTAAATTTAATCTTAAATATCTAAAAAATTATAGTGTGTACGAAAACCAGAAATAACTCACCAAATGCTGAAATCATCTACAAAACTAGAAGCTAATACTTAGGAGTTCAGAATAAACCCAAACAAGAATTTTTGAGGAGTATCAATATACCAAAGCAGCACTTTTCATACAGTTCTACCAGGTGGAGTCTTGGTGTTTGTGGATGCATGTATCCAAATAATTATTATACAGTCTAGACTCAGTAAAGCTTTGATCCAAACAGGAAGACATCGAATATAGCATTTTTTCAGAAGTGAAATCAAAGGCATTTAGATGAGGTGATTTGACAGCTACATGATCTTAATGGCAGTTAAAAACATTGTTTAGCTGTTTTACTATCATTTAGCAGTGAACTGTAAATGCTGGTTGAGATGGCTCTGACACTTTAACAGAGGTGAGAGAAGGAGGTTAAAAGCTTGAGGCTGACTGCTTAAGTAATTTATGAAGAAGTTGAGCACTTCCAGGCATAGTTACAGACACCTCTCTTCAGACCTGACCAGTGGCGTCTCTCCTGTCATGCGTACGGGGGCCCTGAGGGTCAAATAAGTACTGAACATCAATCAGAAAACTAGAATTGGCAGCATGACTATGAAGGTATATCTGTTTCAAAACTCGAGAGCTTGCTAATTTGAATGTGGGAATTACACCCATCACAGGAAACTGTGTGCATTTTTAGATTTTCAAAAAAAACATTTGTGTTTTAAGCCTTTTGAATTACGGGGACACTGAAATACTGTATAAATCACCTTCGTACTGTAATACCTATGTCATACCCATGTCATTATGCAAACATGTATCCTCATAAACCACATGAACATGCACACACACGGGCACATGTACACACACACATATATACAGTATATATATATATATATATACTATACTATACAATTCTATAAAGAACATATATATTTGACTGTGTCCTATGTTGTGACATAGCAAAAATATAGAAAAAAATGAATAACATGAGAAAAATCTACATTTTTGCTGTCCCACAATAGAACACATTGATAAATCACTAAATCTATAGTAAACATTTGGATCAATTTGTACTAAAGCCTAAACCCAAAATGCGTCTTTGTATTAGGACAACGTTTTTGATCCACTTCAAATGTGGGTTATACCTTGCATATATCAAAATGCAGCATGTATGCATGTGTGCATGAGAGAGAGTGAATGGATGAATAAAGCGGGGTAATGTGAGCGGTCTAATGTTTGAGTTAGACCAGATGTCCTGACCTTTGGTTATAAGATACAGCTCTACTCCCTATACAGGAAGACAGAGATGGATAAGGTGAGCTCAGAGCCACACACAAGCACACACTATTTTGGGGCACGTTTGTGCTCTTTATCCGCTGTGTTCCCACCATTACATATTCTAATGACTCTCTTTAGCAGTGATGCTGAGGGAAGAAAGAAGAATTCATAGTTTTTTTTTATCAATGTTTAACCTCCTTACCAAAGTTCCTGGTATGACTTTGATGTCTGCTTTCCATAGATCTGTGAGAATGATAGGCAGTCAGACATGTTTTAGTAATATACTATTTATGGCAAACATTTATGTTTTATCTACTGCTGCTTCAAACAAAGAACTCTATATTTAGCTCTTATGATCTGAACAGAGGTTCATAGTCACAGTAGCTTGCATTCCCAGAACACTTGCAAAGTTTAAACCTATCATTTGCTTTTGGTTACCTTGAAAGGCAAGTGGAGTGGCATGGAGGGGTTTGATGGACAAAGGCTCTAATCAAACACTGAATCACACTGAAACACAGTGTGTGGTATGTCTATTACCAGCGACCCACGGAGTTCCTCTAGGTGGTTTATTTCTTATTTTATTTATTTCTTTTTACATCTTTGTGCATCTGTTTGTGCAATCATAAGTTTCATTCATCATAAACATCCATATCCAAAAGAAAGAAATCTCAGACTACATTTTCTTCCAGTTCCAGTTGGTTTAAGGCCTTTTTGTTGATAACAGGTCCAAGTCCATTTACGGCAAGTTAGCATATGTTGCATATGTAGTGTATATTGGATAGTACTGGTCTCTTATTTGTACTAAATATTTTTATAGCATCTCCCTGCATCTAAGCCTCACAGCAAGATTAGTAAAACCAAGGTCATTTCATTTGTTATCATACTAGAACAGTTAGTTTTTACAAATAAAACATGAAAACTGTAATCTCTGCTGCTCTGAATACAGTGTTTAGAAATGCAATGTTTACGGTAGGCCTATGTTTATGTGATTATAATGCTATATGTTTCAAATGACTGATGGGTGTATAATTGTGCGTCCCAGTCTACTGGGGCCGATCTGATTAGAAATGAGGATTTTGGGCTACCCGGCAACGTTGGAGGTTGCTTGAGCATTTCTATGTTTGCGAATTTCTTTCTTTTTTTTGCTGTTGTTAGTGTGTTTGTTATTATGTAGAATTGTTATATGATCTTCCTAAAGGCAATATGAAAGTGCAAAATTCTGTCAAGCAAGTTACTAAATATGACTAAATATAATAAGAAATAAAAATTGCTTTGGTAACACCTTGCCTACAACTTTAAGTGCAATCATTGTCACGTAGCATCATCTCTGCTCCAACAGCTTGACTAAACTGAAAACATCAAAGCATTTGGACTGTAGTACAAACTTGTCAGAAATAGAATATGGCGCTTTTTTTTTTTTTAGGCCAAAACCTAGAAATTAGTTAACATTTCAGCAAAGTCAGTGTTTTTTGATTAAATGCTTGAAATAAGATCCGTGGTTAACTGCAACACAAATTGCATCAAGTAATACTACCATGTGATTATTATTATTATTATTATTTTTTACTTTTACATGTTTCAAAAAGTCAAACTAAATGTTACTACACAGAATTGTCAGAAGATGACATGGAAGTCATGTGATCGTGGTGTACTTAGTTACGTTTAGCTTTTTACTTCTGGCGATTTTATTTAGGCTTCAAAATAAAAAAAAAAGTTAATTTCTGAAGAGTATCATTATGAACAAAAAGCACAAGAATCATAATATTATTTAGTAACAGAGCATATTTTCTGCAATAATCCAAAAAAGCTAATGGAAATATCCTAATGAGTTTCTGTTAGGGTGATGCTAACTTCTTGTTTGGACTACAAAAGACATCATCCCTGCAGCACTCATCATGCAAATTCAATCATCCTAAATATGAAATAAAGACAGGTTAGAGGCTATTTGAAATTTAAAATATACTAGATATCAGATATTTTGGTACTGTTCTGTTTAATGTGTTAGTTATCTAGTCTTCGTTCTTGTGTTTATCCTGTCAATACAACATTTAAAAAAATACAACCGTAAAATTACGAATGTATAAACAAACACATTATCTTGTTGCTAAGCTCTTAGGGCTCGCCTATTTCCTTTCATTCCAAACTATTATCCACTCTGAACATTAGATTCCCTCTCCTCCAGACCGTACACACCCCCTTCATCCCTCAAACCCCGTCCCCTCAGCTCTACATTCCAGCATTTCACAGCCATAAACAACTATCAAGTTAATGGTTAAAAAAATCATTAAAAAGAGAACATCTGGGTAACACAGGCAACCAATCAGAAAGGCAGGGTGGGAGTGAAGCCCCGAACCGTGACCTGTGATTGGTCAGGCCCGGGCCTCGCACCTTGTTAAGTCAATTCCTCTCATGTGCACGGGCTTTATGGAGCATTTAGAGAGGGTAAGAACCAGCAGGACGCGGATGGAAGGAGGGGGAAATGCGAGTGAGGGCTACAAGCCCTCTCAAACACACACGCACACACACAAACAGATGGTAACAGTTAGCCGCGCAGTGGTAGCAGCAGTCGGCTTCTCTGTTCTTCAGTTCTTTATGTTCTAAATCAGAAGCAGCCTGTAGCCTGACCCTTAATTTGGAGCTTGCTACAGTTTTAAGATGTCACTGGAAATTGAGGTGGAAAAATTGCATAGAAAATGAACTGAGGGAATAGGCTGCGGTGCGGGAAGAATTGCATAATTAAAGGAGAAGAGTCTGGCTTTTTTCAATCAGCGTCCTTCATTCTCTCTCTTGCTCTGTCCGTGTCGTTCTCAAATCCCTCCCCCTCTCGTATTTGACTTTTCCAAATGTATGAATGTGGCTATTGAACGAGAGGGTTCGAGAGATAAAGCTGTCGAAAGCTTTCAGCTGAAATGAATCTTTAGAGCTGAACTGAATGAGTGTGTCTTACAGCTGGCATTTTTTCGGGCATAACAGAAGATTCACTCAGGCATTATAGTGGCTTCATGTGTCCCGTTTAGTGATGTTAACCTCAAGTGCATTTTAACACCTGTTGCTATGCTTTAAAGCTATTTCTAAAAGGAAAAACATAATAGTTTGCTAGCACATTCACACATGCACACTTTTTGTTAGTTGTTAAAGACCAGTTCATGCCGCTTCAACTATTAAACAGTGAAACAACTATGAAACACAATATTAGATTTCAACACACACACAAACCCATGTTGTGTTTCCATATTTTATGAGGACATTCCATAGGCATAATGGTTTTTATACTGTACAAACTGTATTTTCTATAACCCTAAACCTACCCCTTACAGGAAACTTTCTGCATTTTCAGATTTTAAAAAAAAAGTTCTTTATGACTTATAAGCTTGTTTCCTAATGGGTATTTAAAAAATGTCCCCAAAAAGTCTAAATGTACTGGTATTACTATCCTTGTGGGGACATTTGGTACCCATAACATGGTAAATACAAGTTTTTTACAAGGTTTTTCTTTAATGCAATATAGCAGCATAAATCAGTGTCCTTTTTGAACGGAAAAGAACAGCTTGGATATTCTATGTAGTGTTCCATATTATTTTGGGTTTCAAGTCAGAAGGAAATAAGTACAGTGTCATAAATTCTAACAAGTAATGGCCACAATAATGACGTATACTTTACATCATACTTTAGCTGTGTAAATTTGTGTAAAAACATCTATGCATTTGTGTATGTTTGCATTGTGCATAGCTTTATGTGTATGGTTAGGTAAAATATTATTTTACAATTAAATAGCTGCTAGTTAAGTGTCGAATCATAGTCATGGATGAAAAACGGGGCACAGGGACATTTCAGACTTCTTTGATCATTATACCTGGTCTCTCCATTTACTTATTTGTCACATTGCCATATATTTAAAAAAAAAATGAAATACACAGATCTTCACTTGTGTAGGGCATTATATACACTACAGTAATAGGTGTGTACACTGTATAATGTGTGTAAAACAGTGAATGGAGCCCACTCACCTCCTCAGTAACTGGATGAATGTTTGGTGGGCTTTGTGTTCCTAACTGAATGGAACCTATGCTGCCAGGAGTAATTATGGGTAATTGGTGACACAATGAAGTGATGACAGCTGTGGGGCTACACACACACACACATGTACACACATACACACACTACTGTGGAAATGCAAAGGACAGAATTGAATATTAAGTTCCTCTGACTGGTCACTGACCTGCACTAAAGAGTCACTTGGAGGACACAATAAACCTATTTTCGAACCTTTACCTGCAAACCCATAGAAACACATGCACAGTGATATGTACTTATTGGTACATATTTTGTGTCTTGCTAAAAAGTGTATCCAGGTATGTTTATGCCAAGAGATCAGGTAGCTTACATCATAACATAAAGCTGCATTATAAGATATTTCTCAAACTTAAAGGCAGATTTCACATAAAAATTCAAATCTGGTCATCATTTTACCCTCAAGTTGTTGAGGGTAAAATCTGTGTAACTTATGCTCTTGTGCAAAACACAAAAGAAAATACTTTGAAAAATACTTGTATGTAATTTCGGATGTTTTGTTCTGTTGCATTCTTTTTAGTAGCATTTTGTCTACATTGATGTTTCTAGTAATCACACTAAATTATTATGTGACAGCCCAAATTAACAGCCTATTGTGCTTCCACTGTTTTGGTTTTTTTTCTAGTAGGTTCAGTAATTAACTACTGCCTCTGATGATTAAGTAAACAAGAATGTAACAGACCACATATTCCCAAAAACACAGGCTTTACAGACATGTTTTGAATCCCTTTAGAAATGTAAATGAACTCAAACATCTCGATAAGCCAGGGGACCTTTCAGCACAAACTTTGAACACACGCACACTTTTGAGGTCAGGCATGGTTGGTTCAGAGTTATCTGTGGCTGTCTGAATTCAGTGTTCAAAGATGTCTGTGGGAAAAAGACAGCAGTTGATGTGGGAATGACCCCCACGCTACCACACACTTTACTTAAAATAAGCATGCACTAACACACACACACACAAAAAGAACAAATTATTTCTGGGACAATTAAAAATTAAAAGTGAGGCTGGTTTGTATTCAGTGTGGGTTTACTTGCTAGCTATTAAACAGAATATTGTAAGAATATAAACAGCAAAATGTGGACCACAAAAGTATTTATGAAACAGCAAAATTATTTTTTAATAAGTATAATTACAACTATTATTATTAATTTATTTTTATTAATTCATGTATTTATTTATTTTAGTTTTAATTACTACCTTAGGTTTTAAATTTATTGTTTTAAAGCACAATGTCCAACTTATTTTAGATTTTAATTGTTTTTTAAAAATATATGTGACAACTTGCCCCAAATGCATTGCCCTAACTGCATTAAATAGTTGACCCTATCTATTTTATTGTCTTAATTTATGTATCCACCAATAATTAAAAAAAAAAAAAAAGATAATACATTTTTTACTTTGAAGGCAAGACTAATTAAAGGGGTTTTGAAGCAATGTACAAAAACCACTGCTAGAAAACAAGCTTTTGTGCCAAAAAAGTCAAGACCAAACTCGGCATCCAGCATCCTACACAAGTGCTTTCACAACTCTTGTACAACAAGAGCAAATACAAGCAATGAGCAAATGTGAATAAGAGGGGGTTAAATGGGGAGAGAGAGAGCGTCATAGGGGAAGAAAGATGGAGAGAGAAAGAGAAAGACAAAAAATAGAGAGGCCAGTGCTTGTCTTTCGAATCTTTGCACTCAACAATCATCCAATTGTTCTGAAGAACACAGTAACAAAACAGCCATAATTAGCAAGCCGTAACAGTCAGAAACGCCACATGCTGTTAATGTAGATGAGAGGAGACAGGGAGCGAATGAGGAAGAGAGAAAGGAAAAGCTGAGGGAGGAAGAGGAAAAAGCCATATAGAAAAATCTAGGGCGGAAAGAAAGAGTAATGTGTCTTACTTCAGTCATACTGTTATTGTTTTCTATTTCATCTCTGTATCTCGTATGTGCAAGTATGTGTCCTTACAAATGTTGATAAAACACATACACACACACAGTCGTACACACGCGCCTCTGCCTGGCTGTCTTGTGTGTGTCCTGTTTCACACGGCTCAATGAGCAGTGCGTTAACCATCTAATGGGGCCAAAGGACGTGTCCACTGGACTACACTGAATACACACACACACTCCTCACTTACACTACACCTGAATGAGCACTGAGTTAACCATCTAATGAGGCCAAAGGACGTGTCTACTGAACTGAGCACACACACACTGGCCCATTCTCTCTTGACATGTTCCTCCTCATAAAGCATCTGCTGATCCATTTAAAAGCATGGATTCGACATACATTTGTATCTCTACTCATTGTCTTTTTTTTATAGTAATATAAAGCAAGAGTTCTGAGGCATAACATTTTCTATAGAGGCCACAAAAATACTTTCAATGCATTAAAGGGATAGTTCACTCCATGTAAATTAAATCTGTTCATAAAGCAATTATCATCTTCCCTAAAAATTAAAAAAAAAAATTGAATTAACTTTCTCAAATGTAATTTTTTTAAAACATCACAAATGTAGAAAGAAGAAGTAGTTGTGTGATTTTGCCTGAACCAGGTCTTTTTATAACTAAAGAGTGTCAAATTCAATTTTATGGTCAGTCATTTTTCTCAATTTACCTATCAATGGCAAAATTTGTTGACCATCCCACACATTCCAGTGCATTATGCTCTTTAAAGGAGTTGCCATAAACAGGCAAGCATGTTAATGCATTATAAATGTGTTTATACTTACACTAGCATTATATAATGGATTTTAAAGTGCATTCTAACATTATGAATACCTTCATGGTGCATTATCTACAAGCTACATCGAATGTTTCCACTTACTGAGCAGATTCTATTTGACGTTTGTAAATGCCAGTATAAGATGTGCTGCTATTATTGTTATTATTATTATTATTATTATTTAAATTCCTTGTTTGTATTTTGTTATGATTATCATTTTTAATGACTATTTTACTTCCTTTTATGTGAAGCACTTTGAATTACCATTGTGTATGAAATGTACTATATAAATAAACTTGTCTTGCCTTGCCATGCTATGTTGTGTATATGTATAGATAAAACCTAAAGATGAAGATGGGGCACCTGAGAGAAGCTGCATCTTCTGAATGAAAGGCTGTGAGCGGGGGAGAGATGACCCACTCAGATTAGCTTCATATACACAGAGGCCTCTGCTGAAAGGCTCTGATCAGACTCTGCCCCCAGACTACAGACAGACACAGAGGCCTGGGCTAGACTGACCTGGGAATGGCACAGACGGACAGAGGAGGGAGAGAATGAGATAACGGGAGTGGAATGGACGGATGGTTGTTGAGGGATGGACCAGCTTGAATTGCACACAGCATATATGTGAGCTGAGCTCTTTACCATACATTTGAATGAAATGAATGACTGAGCTATAATCACAATGAACCCAATCAGTTTTGCTGATTAAACTACTGTGAGGAAATTAAACACTACCAAATGTTGTTTGGTGCATTAAATGGCCAAACTATTTACAGGGTGTACTTTATTGTGGATTCTCTGTTGCAATTTTCACTGTGATTAAAATTGATTTGATATAGCATTGAGGTTTAACCCTGATGTGCTTTTGTGTGTGTGTGTATGTGTGTTTAATAGCATGAGTAGGGCAGGAGATCTGTGTTGGTTATAAAGTATCTCATTAAAGCTGTCAGGGCTACAGTTCAAATCAACTACAGCTGTGCTGTGTCTGCCTGTTGAACTGCCTAACTGAACACTTCCCCAACACACACACACACACACACAGAGAGGTGCTTGATAGCATTTATCTGGAAGCATAAACTGACATTATTGCGTGTTTTAGAATGTGTATGTTCTCAGAAGAAATGAGACTCTTTCTGCACATACCCTGCAGAAAAACAGCTAAAACCAGCTTAGGCTGGTTGGGTGGTTTTAGCTAGTTGAAGCTGGTCAGCAAGATGGTTTTAGAGGGGTTTTGGCCACATTTCCAGCTTGCCAGGTTGGTCTTAGCTGGTTTAAGCTGGGAGACCAGCTGGAACGACCAGCTAAAACCAGCCTGACACCAGCTAAAACCAGCTATTTCCAGCTTAAACCAGCTAAAAGCAGCCTAAGCTGGTTTTAGCTGTTTTTTTCAGCAGGGTAGTGGCATTCAGATCAACAGTGTGATGTTGCTTTTATAATACAGTTCAATAAACAAGGTTAAAATGAAGTGACTTACATTTTAGACACAATATTAACAGTTGTTTGAGTATTCAGTATGTTTCTCTTTTGCAATATGAAAGCACATAATGGCATAAATAGCTAACATGCTAAAGCTAAAGGCAATAGCAAATGATAAGAAAAACAAATCTCTTCACTCCCTTTACAGCTTAATCACAATTACTACAAACTCATGATAGTTTGAACTGTTATAAAGACCAATAATGTCTTTTAGTTAGCGTATGTACAAACAGATAGGCTACCAGATTAGCCTGATATATTAGCTTGTAGTACACCGCACCACACATTTTTACTTACCCTACATGTGACTGAGGGCTCACAACATCAGCTTACTCTGTGTCTGAATTCATTTACTCATTTTCATTCACCCTTTCACTCCCTGCTGAAAAAAACAACATATGCTGGTTAGGTATGTTTTGATGCTGGGATGTTGGTTTAAGCTGGTCGTTTTGCTGGTTCTTTCCTGGTTTATCCTTTGCCAGCATGTGACCAGCATAAACGAGCAAAGAACTAGCTTAAACCAGCAAAGGACCAGCGTAAACTAGCATCCCAGCATCAAAACATACCTAACCGGCATATGCTGTTTTTTTCAGCAGGGGTGGACAATATCGGCAGAGTAATGTTGGGAATAGTGAACAAAATTTGAGACATATTAATCTACAAATTTGTCCGTTGTTTAGTTACTTGTCACTGACTGTGCCAGCTTTCCTCCTGTCACCCCGTAACAATTCTTTTTCTGCTTCCCACTCCATTTATCCAGCGCTAACACCTTGTGGGCCACAGAGCATTTAGGAAGGAGGTGAGGATCATGGATGCTTAATAGACAGGATGCCCCCCTTTGACCTTAACCTGTAAAGCAAAATGGGAGAAAAGCGTCAGTTACTTCTCATCCATACAAAAAGCCGTTGCTCATATCAGCACAATAGCAATGGAGAAGAAAAGAGAGGAAGGGGGAATGAAGCGTTTTGTTCTTTGTTACATTTTGTAGCTGATTGCAGACTGGGGTAGGGTGTCACATGACTTGAACGATTCGTTCTCTTCTAACCACCATGGCCCCCCTTCCCATCACCCCACCGTGGCCCTCATCAGGTCATGTCAGCTCGAGTTTGTTGCTCCTGTAGTTTTTAATTCTGTCTGATAGCTGGACAAAAGCAGAGTGGAGGAACACAGGGGGAAAGAGGAGAACGATGATGCATTGTGGGTAATAATAAAGAATAAGAAGCATGTAGCAGGGAAAAATGGGGAACAAAAGCATTTTGTTAATTTTTTTTTATAACCCACCGTTTTTGCATGCTTTTTCAGTTTCTTTTTTCTGTCCTCATTCCTGTCTTGACTGAATGTATGTTGGTCCTTGTGGTTGTATTTTTTTTTCCTGCTACCCATTCATACAACAAGACAAATGATGTTTTACCAAAATCCAGAAACTAGTAAGATCAGATTTCTTGACTCTGGATTCTCTCCAATTTCTGCTAATAGCAGAATAGCACTTAGCTTTGACCTAAGGCCCTCTATGAATGACAGAAGCAAATGAAAAAAGACAGAGGGGGAGGGTAAAAAAGCGACCACACCAGCCTACAGCGGGACCATTACGTTTGATGAATCTGGCCACCGGTGTGTGTCATTCTGAAGTGTTCCGAAGGGGATGTATGCTTTACATATTAAGCGAGAGGTTGGCCAAAAGTTGTTCGGAGCCCAAGGAGTTTGTGTGAAGACTGTGGGAGGAACACAGATTGCGAAGAGAGAGAATCAACCCTCTCTCTCTCTTTCTCTTTCCCACATGATAGAAAGAGCTCCCTCTGCTGAACTTACAAGAGCTCTGTCTCTCTTTCTCTCTGTGACAATCTACTCTGGGGCTGGTTGTCACAAGGGCTCTATTACAGTACCTAAAAACTCTAGTAAATAAAAAGAGCATTTTGTATTATGTAATAATCACTTTATTTGTTGGCTAAAACAATGGTCTGACGACTATCTTTTTACATAATGCACTGATTCTAAATATTTTTTGTAAAAATTATGTTAATTATAAGTATATAAAAACGTTGTTTAATAAGTAATTCTATTTTTTACTTTTTGTTTGTTTGTTTTTTGTAGCTATTGCTACAAAATTCAAGTGACCAGGTCCCACTATAGGGGGCCGATGGGAAAAATATAAAAATTGGACAAAATTGAAACAGCTACAGAATCAACAACTAGAATATCTTGAAATTACTGAATATTTGCAATATCCTAATTTTTAGGTGTAGTTTATACACATGGAGTACTGTAGTCATATAAATGAGCAAAATCTTATAACACCATGGGTGTTTTTACTATTCATATTTTTCTAGTTTACAGCACTGAAATAATTTATCTGGTAAAGATTCTGAGTAAAACATTTCAAAATTCTTATTCTTAATACTTAATAGAAATCATTAGGCCTTTTAAAGTTGTTGAGGACAATGAGTGGCCCTATACAGAAATTAACGTCCAAAACTAAACCTGGAGTCAAAAGCTTTCCAAAGACAGACTCCTGGAGCGCAGAAAAGCGCCAAAACTATTTTCTGTCACACTTCAATCAGATTTAAGTCTGAGAGGAAAATGGATGCTTGGATTAACATGGGATTTTGACACAAAGGCTTTGTCATAATGAACCCAGAACACCTCAGCCTCAGGCATCCATAGACAGTCTCACAGTCGAGAGGTCAGGACCCCCAAAACCCTCTAAAAGGGCACTTCAACCAATAAATAAGAATGCTCTCATTATTCAAGACCATAACCTGTCGGTTAGTCCAACTTTCAGAAGATTGACTAATTTAATCAGTCTGAAGTGTTTGAATGACGTTTAAAAATACTTTTAGTAGCTACCACTAAAATCTAATTTTCAATAGCTCTACCCCAATGCCACTGACTAGCAAGTAGTTTCATAGTTGTAAACAAACAAAAGTCTAAATTGGCTATTGCTGTCAACACAGAACAGAAAAATGTACTTGTCTAGTAATTTAATGGGACTTTAACGCACAACATCGGCATTATAACTGACGCCAAGTAGTCTCTCTGAATGAATGAGTAGGGGGTATTCTGTTCTCCCAACCCACAGCTTCTTCATGAATCTCACAACTACAAAACAGAGGAGGAAAAGCAAAACCACAGAGACATTTTCATGATATGTGGTTTGCTACTGCTACAGTGGCCGGCCAGTAACCAAACTTAACCTGTGCAATTAGAGCATGTTACACCGTCTGAAGAGTCGCTTTGAAGCTGTCGGCACCAGACATAGATAATGAACGGCTACGCTTTGAACTGGTCAGATGAGGACTACCTAAATTGAAGCTGTCATGCCTCAACATCTTCTGTCCCATGACATTAAGTGGTTGGTTACTTCTATAATTTGTGTTTTTGTCAGACAGTGAGAGCAAGGCCTCACCAAGTGAAAAATGAATCTGTCACTGAACAGAAAAAAAGCTATTAAAGCAAGACACTACAGGCAAAACCCTTTTCCAGCTACTAGACAATTGAACATATACTATTTCTTCATTTTTTGACTTTGTAATCATTAATCAAAAAACTATATCTCTGGTGACAAATGGTGGACATCCCTAGCTTTGACTGTAACACATTTAATAAACTGCTACATTTTTTCTATTTGCATATACATCACAACAGAGCAAAGAATCACTTCTTCCATTAGACTTGATCAACAGTATTTGTTGCATAATGTTAATTATCACAAACACTTGAAAGTGGAATAAAAGTTAATGAACTTCACTTTAAACCCTTAAAATAAATAACATTTCTGCAATAGTTCAACCTGAGAGTTTCATGACAGAACTTGACATAAATGTGAAGCTTATAGTTTTGTGCAAGCACAATAATTCCTCTGTTACAAGTTGTGTATGGACCCTATGGATTTTGAGCATTGCATTGTTCTCTATTCTAATTGCCATTTACAATCTCTCTCTTTCTATTGTTATTAAAATACATATTTTATGTAGTCTCCTGTTTACAAGAAGTTTATTGGAGAGTATAAAACTTTGCCGAGAAAAAGTAGTTTTTCAGTCTAAAATCGTGTTAGTATGACTATTGTTTATGACCTGTGGCTAATACTTACTACTGCCATATCTCCTCTCTTTTACCCACATAATGCTGTTCACACTATCCTCCCCTCCAGGAGCATCTGGTCTCATTGATCCAGTTGGGGTGAGTCGAGCCAGTGTCTTATCAATAATTACTGTAGGATGTGAACATGGGAAAGTGTTGTCATATAAACCCCCACGAACACAGGCACACACACCTGCCTCTGTCTAATAAAACTGGGGCTGCTGTGGAGATGGAGACAGAGACATTGACTCATGGATAAAACTCCCTATACCTCCATCGACTTGGGAACCTGTATGTGTGTATAATTGATTTGGGCAGGAGGTCTAGAGAGGAAGCAACACCGAAATCTATACCCATAAACCTGACTCTGTTTAGAGGATCAGGAATCTCAATATCACTGTTTCTTGATTCACAGTGA
Source organism: Enteromius mattozi (assembly GCA_032359235.1). Classification (NCBI taxonomy): domain Eukaryota; kingdom Metazoa; phylum Chordata; class Actinopteri; order Cypriniformes; family Cyprinidae; genus Enteromius; species Enteromius mattozi. Next base: position 8,970,089 of record JAUMHE010000061.1, read on the forward strand.
GTTACTGTCTCCATCTGTTTGGCTTCCTATAATGTTGGATTTTAGTGTATAAATCTATAGGTCCATTATTTGAATGACAACAGTGATGACACCTACTTTTTAGAATATTCAATAATTTCCTCAATCATTAATTTTGTTTTGTTTTCCAGTAAAGATTATCTTAATATCCATTTCAAAGAATGTTTTTTTCTTATCACACTGGAAATTTTATTATTATTATTATTATTATTATTATTATTTATTAATGTGTGTGTGTGTGTGCATAATAAAATGTATTATAAAATATTAATTTAACAAAATGTAAAAAAATAAATAAATAAAAAGCCTCTAAAAAAATCAACAACAACAGCAACAAAAATAGCAGTTGTTGTGCTGTCCAAGAAACTTTGCATTCACTCACAAAACTTTTGTGTAAAAAATAATATGAGGTGGGAGGAAAAAACTGTATTTCAGTTTTGCAAATGACATTTTTACCAGAGAAAAAATTTTATTTTGTGAGAAAGTTTGGTGAGGAAGCGCGATACTTTTGTAGAAGATCACATATGTTTTGTGAGAAAAAGCTAAACTTTTGTAGGAGAATGAAAAATTTCCTGCCATTTCATTTTTTTTTAATCACCGCTTAGTACTATAAAGATCAATTAAAATAATCTAAAAAAAAAAAAAAAGTAACTTCTTCTAAGTTGCTTCTTAATAAATACTATATAAAATTTATATTGTTTTAAAGATGCTAATTTAACTGCAAAACAAAACGACTGATTAAGAAGTATTTGAAGTTGTGACGTCTGCACAGTATTATATTAATTGTTCTCCTTACTATAAAACAATCAATCATATAAAAACTTTTTTCTACATTATAAAGGTACATACATTGCATGCAATACAAATATATACAAATACAGCGCCATGTGTGCCTGTCATTATTCAGTGTGGATGATGAATAGAGCAGCATATGGCATTGACTGATGTTGCCGTGTCGATACGGTCGCTTGCTGATATGTTACCAGTCAGATAAAGTCATGTGTGGAGATACCTTATCTCTCACTGTGGACCAAATCAATAGACTGTCTCTCCCTCTTCGCCTCTCTGTCCCTCATTTTCCTATGCCCCCCCTCCCACCTCACCCCACAACACATTTTCTCTCTCTGCTTGTTTTTATGTTTTTTCCTGGTTTATTGAACGTGCCTTGCTAAGAAATACAGAATCATTATATTTGCCATTTTTGCAACCACATACAGTATACCTCCATATTTGTGAGGGTATCACTTTACTTATTTACAGCGGACAAACTTTTTCAAGCTCTAGTTCCCACGTCGACTGACTCTCTCCATTCTAATCCATCCTTTGAGTAAAGTGAGATGACTTGCTGAAATTATGAGGAAAAGTTATATTATAATTACCCCTCAACATTATAATAGATTATTTCACTAAAAAAAAAAAAAGACTTGCAGCAGTCAGCCTCACATTTGTGGGATCCATATCACATACTCTATTGTGCCGCTCCTTTAAAGTAATGAAGCATGTGATGAGTGACACTTCATTACTGTGTAAAAACCCAGTGATCATTTCTTTTGTCCAGCATGAAAACAGACCACTTTCCCTTCAGTTGAACTCTCTGTCACTGGATGGAAGTGTTTGCTATTGACCAACCAACCTATTTGATCTGGAGGGAGACTAAGCTGGCTTGAAAAGGCGATGATGGCAGGCGAAAAATGCATGAGAGGGTGTATTAAATTGGCTTAGTAAGGCATCTTTTGTTGTAGTTGTTTTCAGTGATCACAGAGCTTAAAGTAACTTTTACATTGGATTTGTTTCATCACTCTGGTTCGGCTTTCGTGCTTCATTATTTCAGTTATATCCCACCAGACATTATCTTCTACTGCTTGGGTCAAGTCATTTGAAACTTACAGCTGACTATATACAACTCCAGATTATGTTTTGTGTGTGCGTTTTTATCTGTATTATATGACTCAGTGTATCTCTTCTCCCCTGCCCGTAATCGATTGATAACTCTTGTAAATTCCTCCTGTGTGATTGCAGGAAGACAAACAAGGGTGTGTGTCTTCAAGCTAAACAATAAAACATTCTTCTGGGGCTCTTTCCTCAATCGCATCTAACATCAGTTTTAAAGTGAGGATTTTAAAGACTTGGGTAGAGGGATCACCAAAATTAGAAATCAGAGGCAGATAGTAGTGAAGTATTTTTAGTCTGTTGTACAAGTACTTTTCGAGTGTCAGTATGTGATTAGAGTGTTCTTCTTTAGAAAACTTTACTTCACAACATTCCAAAGTACAATATTGTAATTTGCTGCACTACATTTCATATTAAATATCATTTAATACTTACACTTTATTTTATGGTTACACCTATTAGTTGCTTATTAGACCTACTAGAATATTATCCATTTATTAGTGCTAATTAAGCACATACTGTGTTAATGCCTTATTCTACATGACCTGAATTTTTAACAGTTAAAGGGATAGTTTACTTTGAAACTAGCTTACCCCAAAGACATCTAAGGTGTAGGTGTCTTTTTTTATTCATTAGATCCAATTTTGAGATTTTTAAGTCAAAACTTTGTAGTCTGTCAGTCATATAATGGTTGGTATAGGGAACTTTCACTATGAGAGGGGGGGAAAAAACATGCACAGAGAAGTCCAAATTAAACCATACCCAATTGTAACGATGTATGCCTAAAACACGGAACACGAAACGCACACACGTCATGCACCGGATGCGTGCACGCCCTCAGATCATTTGGGCATGATGGTGTACAAGAGGTAAAAAACGATATAAATACTGTTCGTTTTCTCACACAAACCGCTCGTTTCGTGTCTTAGGCCATCAATGTATCGTTACGATGGGGTATGGTTTAATTTGGATTTCTCTGTGCATGTTTTCTTTCCTCTCATAGAGAAAGTTCCCTATACCGACCATTATATGACTAACAGACTACAACGATTTGACTTAAAAATTTCAAAATTGGATCTAATGAAGAAGAAAAGACACCTTCACCTTGAGGTAAGCTGAAAAAATTTAAATTTTAGTTTCAAGGTGAACTATCCCTTTAATTCCATACATCATGCTGTATACTTTAAAAAACATGCCATAATCTATTTGAAATACATGTATACATTAAATACATTAATATATTCATTGAGATGTCACTTATGTCATGATATAACATAAGGCTATAATTCAGTTTATTTGAATGATTTCTTTATTGCGCTATGCATATTTCTTATTATGTCTAAAATTATTCAATGTGCCATTTATTTGTAGTTATTTGTGAAATATACTAGTACTGAAAAAGAGTGAAAAACGAGAGGAAGATTTTCCACACCAAACATATAGATTATATTGTTTTATTAAATTATAAAATTAATATTTCCTACACCACACAATACAGATAATATTTCAAAATGAAAATCAAGTCTTTTCAACATGTAGAAAGAAGTTATAGAAAACCCACACCAAAAGCAACAGGACACTAGTTGCTAAAACCTATTTTTAAACGGATTAAATGAATTACATCGGGCAGCATTTGTAATTCCTGTGTGACTCCTGCCTCATTTCTCAAAGTGCTTTGGACAGCAAATTTAAGCCTAGCTGAGGCCTGATTTTTTTCTGTAATGGCCGTAAAGCAGAAGAGAAAGAAGAGGGACTATTGACAGGCTTTTGTTGAGTGCTGGCTCCAGGAATATTAGATTAAGACAGACAGACTGTGATAGAGCAGTCAGTAAAATATGATTAACCAGTGATCAGTGTTGGCCCATGAAACTGTACTAAAGATAAAGAGACCCATTGACGAGATGTCTTCAGATCTAAGAGATTAACCAAATGCTAATGTCAAAGATAATTTAATAAGGAGAGAGAGGGAGAGAGTTTTCTTTCATACTTTGCACCATTTTTAGTTTCGATCCAAATGCCAATACAGGTGCAATTACTTAATTCAGGGGCAGATTTACAGGAAGATAGCATTTGTGAATGACTATTACGGAAATCCTATGAAGATATACAGAATGTATTACACATGTTTACTCAAATCCTTTGAAAGTCTATTTGAGCTATACATGCAACATGGGTAAATATTACATGTGTGTATGAATCAAATGTAAACAGATTCAATCTGAGATAAAAAAAAAAAACTACTCCAAACAATGACTCAATCCTCAGCCAGTGGAGGATACACGATTTGTTTGTTTAAGACGTTGTTTAAAAGTCAACTCAAATCTTTTGTTCGAAGCATACACAACTTATGTTAGCGTAATAGTTGGTCGCAATCAGTCATGAATCAGATAATATGTTTATCTAACAAGTGCACTCTGTGTGAGAAGTTACCTATGGGTGTGAGAAAGATAGAACAGCACTATAGAAGGCAAGCTGGCATGTCTTGGATTTCATTCAGTGCTATATGGCGAAGAACTCAACACACAAACACATCCACTAAGCCAGACTGACTCCTCTCCAGAAAAATCCTGGCTCCTTTTCAATAATCAGAGTCTATAAATTAATTCTTATTGTTGGGGAGTAGCTCCATCCTGCTCACTTTTCTTCTCTCTCTCTCTCTCTCTCTCTCTAATGTGTTTCATACACTCACTCAGCTGTTGTCCACATGAAGTACCAACAGCTTTTCCAGCAACCTACTGTACTTTCCCAGTGCTCATATTTCTTTTATAACTGACCAATCAGATGAGTTTGCCAGTTGCCTTCTGCCATGTTAAATATGCTTAAATGTAATGTTCAAATTCACCAGAACATGGAAAAACAATGGCTTGTGGTTAATGTGATTACGCATTGTTTCGTAAGCTTATCTTTCATTTTAATGAATGTTTTAGGGTGATAAATGTGATACTGAAGAACGTATGAACCTTGAGTTATATGTACATAAATTGTATACTGAACTCAATTTAAAGACAGTTGACAGCTGTGCGAAGGGTGGCCCCACAAAATGGCCTTTTACAAAAAGATAGACAAAGAATGTGTGTGTGCGCAAAAGTGCAAAAAAAGAGCACTTAGCTTTAAGTGCTTTTCCGTACTAATGGATGGACATTTTGTGTGGTTTAAGGAAAAGCTTCCATTTCGACTAATGAACCCGGGTCATGTAAATATTTAGACTTCAATCCAAACAATATCCAGACATGTATAGTGCCCCCAAAAGCCCCAACTATCACACATGTACACGGTCCAGCCTCCCACAACAGCAGCAAACATACACAACATGTACCACATCCCTCATACTTATATACAATATACAAAAGTTAACGGTTTAAAATAATAACTTTTAAAATATTTTTCAAAGTGTACATATCAACACGCTGCATATGTAGCACAGCAGATGAGTAGAATTGTACATGCAAAGCAAAAAATGATTTTTCGCCATCCACATTAAATAATGAACTCTCATTTCTATTTTCTATACACTTTTATGAGATTTGCCAGATTTTTTGTAATCAAAAAATAAAATAAATTTAAAAAAATAAATGAAACAAAGTATATTTTAAATATGTTCTAAAGAAAGAAAATGCTATTTCACAATTTCTTGTATGTCAAAATATGAATTGTAAAATTTACTAGCTATTTAGGTAACACTTTATTTTACGGTTACACCTATTATTTGCTTATTAGCATGCATATTACTGCAATAATAGTCATTTATAACTGCTATTTAAGCACATATTAATGCCTTATTCTACATCCCTACACTCAAAAAAATAGCTTGTTGATCTAACTTAATAAAATTATTACACATTATTTCCATTCATTTGAACTGATTTACTTGAACTTAAAGTAAGTTAATTGTACTGATGACTAAATTCATGCTAATTCAATGAGATCAAACCCATTTCATTTGACATGTTTGTTTCTGTACAAACTGGTTTATTTGTTGTTGTTGTTGTTTTTTTTAATCTTATGGGAACGTAACAGACATCATAACACTTGATCACATGCTAAACATATTCTGTACATCTGCAGCACACATATAGTGATCAAATAAAAATGGCCTCATCACTGGCATTAGCACATTATCACACAGCTCATGTAACCATAGCTTAACAACAAGGTCTACACTTCACCATGATGGTAACCTCAAAAATCAACATAAACATAAACTCTTTTAAATGTCAAATATACCTGAAAAACAAACTTTAAAAAGTATTTGCCTTTACTAAAACCACATAAAAAACAGCATTTAATTTCAACATTTATTCTCCTGATCTATCCATATGCAAAGCATGCTGGTAAACTAGAAATCCACTGCCCAGTTTCAAAGTAAATGATTTGTGCAGGCCCAACACAGATGGTTTAAGTTAGCTTAATATTTTACAAATGTGATTTCATTTAGCATAAAAAAAATTGAGTGCAAATGACAACTGAGTAAAAAACTAAAGATTTGTGTTGTTTTAGCTTATTTAATTTAAGTAAACTGAGCAAACAACTAAAATCATTTTTTTGAGTGTAATCCCAATGCCTAAACTTAATAACTACCCTACTAACTATTAATAAGCAGCAAATTAAATTAAATTAATTTATTGAGGGGAAAATTCATAGTTAATAGTTAACAAGTGTTACCTATTCTAAAGTGTTACCGCAATTTTTGAGAGAAAATTATTTCTACATCCAAATGTTTTCGCTGAGAGATGTAAAAGCATTTTGTTCTTTAAATCATTAGATTCTGATGATTCTTAGAAATTAAGTTTGGGTGTTTGTAGTTTTAGGAAATAAGAAAAAAAATTTATTTGTGTGCAATTGTGGGATATGACTCAATATGCTTTTGGCAATTAAGATGAGTTAGGTAACACTTTAGCACAGGGACCAGTTCTATTAACTTGCTTATAGCATGCCTATTATTAACATACTGGCTGTTTATTATTATTTATAAAGCACATTCTACCCAATACCTAGACTTAAACCTAACAACTACCCTACTAACTAATAATAAGCAGTGAATTAAAGTAAAAAGCAGCTAGTAATATTTGTCAGTATTGCTAATAAAAGTTATTATGAAGTGTTATCAGATCTAAATATACTCATTTATTAGACTTGAAATGAATGAGTTGTATGAAGGCTTTTCTGGGTATTGACGTGTATGTGAGAGCATGAGTGTATGTGTGTGGGAGTTTGTGTGTTATCAGGAGATCGGATGGCAGAGAGTGGTTTAGTGAGTGTGTAACAGAAGGTCTCTGTTGGTCTGAGGTTCCTGTCGCCTAAGTCTTGTGTCTCCAAACGCTCTGGGGGAAACAAGAATCTCCTGCAACTGCTGCTTCTAATCTAGTCAGTAACCACACAATATACACAAACACACACACACACACATACTTAAGCACTGCATGTCAGGGCTGGTCTGGTCGCCCAGTAGCCAGAGAGCTTTCTCATGCCTTATCTACTTCATCAGCCCTCTCTTCAAAGCTGCTTCTGCTTCAGTCGGCAGTAGACGACCGCCGAGCATCATTGTTCTGAGGTCAATATACACACGCACACAAGACTAAATGTCATGATACACTGCTAAAACAATTGCTCTGTTGTTCAAAATTTGGGGTCACTAAGTGTTTTTTTCAGCAAACATACAACGAATTTGTCATTCAGACATTTATGTAAAAAAAGATTCATTTTTCAAATAAATGCTGTTCTATTGAAATTGCTCTTTATCAAAAAAAAAAAAAAGTATCACAATTTCCACAAAAATATTAAGCAGCACAGATGTTTTCAACATTCATAATAAGAAGAAAGCACCAAATCAGCAAATTCTGAAGGATTTGTTACTGAAGACTGGAGTAATGGCTGCTGAAAAGTCAACTTTGTCACCATGAATTAAACTTAGAAAACTCTTATTTTAATTAACAACAAGATATAACAATATTACTGTTTGTAATCACATAAATGCAATCTTGGTGAGCATAAAACACTTTCAAGAACTTTAAAAACCTCTTACCATCCCTAAACCTTTGAATGTATATTTTTACGTATTATTAACACTTTAGAATAGAGAAAACTTAACTACAAATTTTCCCTCAATAAATTTCTACTTTGCTGCTTATTAATAGTTAGTAAGGTAGTTGTTAAGTTTATTTATTTGGTAGGATTAGGGATGTATAAGGCATTAATATGTGCTTAATTACTACTAATAAATAGCTAATATTCTAGTAATATGCCAGCTAATAAGTAACTAGTTAAGAAACCCTAAAATAAAGTGTTACCAATATGATCATTTAATTTTTACATTTATTTTAATTAATTAATTTTGTTGTTATATAAAGGTTAAAAGAATGTCTTTTTGCATTTATTTTTTGTAATTTGTAAATTACTTTTTTCAGGTCAAGATAATGATGACAGTTAGGGAAAAAAGGGGCAAACTTAACAATTTTCATTAGATGCATGTATATTCTGTATGCATTGGACACTGTTAATAAATTGAGTGAAAAATGTTGTTTTAAAAGAGATTTTTCCAAGGAAATATTGTATTTAAATTTATCTCCTCACATAAATGCAGGGTGCTGTAGGATTGGTTGTTGAGTATTTGATGGCGTGCAGCATGTGCACATGCATGTTTCTGTGTGAAGCAAAGAGATAAGACGGAATGGAGCCGTAGATTAGATACACTGGCAAACAGTAAAACGGGCAGAATACTCAGACATGCAGGAGGTTCTGCTATCATGATGGACAAAAATGAAAGCAGGTCTGGAATGTTTGTGTCATGTGTGTGTTCCCCAAAAAAAAAAAAAAAATCAGAGCAGGCATGTTTTTTTTTAATTTTTGGTGACTTTTAAAAGTACTCAGTTGAAATAATGTCCATTGTGTTTACGTCTGCTCGGCTTCCAGGTTGTTTAGAGAAAGCAGCATTTTGAAATGTCATGTAAACTCTGCTGGTAATGGAACAAGTGAGTATTGAGATCCACTTTCCACGGCTTGCCATTTCATTCCTCTTCATCTGCAATTTTACTTTATTTCTGATACTGTATAATTCACTACGTTCTCATTTATAGTTGTTGGCAAATAGTAGTTATATTAAAACATCACTGCTCTGTTCCAAAAGTCTGAGTGCTCCCTACATAGGTATCATACTGTAGATAGATGTAATTCCCAATCAAAGGCTGTTCCAAAAGGTTGGCAACTAGCATCAACATCCTTCACAAAGACAACAACCCCAGAATGCACTGCAACAGTGAAAAAAAATTAAAATAAAATAATCACAGATGGATGGGTCAAGAAAAATCATGAAAAATATCAATAATAACAGTTTTATGTAATGGAAAAATAGATAATGTTAGTCAGTAGTTGTGTTTGCTATATATTTTATGTGCTGTGCCGCTAGCTTAGCGACATATTAACGTCAAACTGAGGAAAGTCTTTGCTGCTTTGGTGTTCTGTTGATCTGCCTCACACATTGCTTTGGAGAACTTATGCTTTAAATCTGAAAAGATGACGAATGAATTGCTGGTGAAAAGGTTTGTGGTAGAGGTAGCGAAGTGTTCTTGTGTTAGCTTGATTTAATAAAACAGGACTTTGTTGGCTGACTTTTGCTGTATTTAGTACAGGAACTATTTTACAAGCTTTTTGGAGTTTGAATGTAAAAGGAATGACGTGAAACAGATCAGCAGACGAGAACATAAGTCTGGGCATTATCCATTTGGCTGTGTGTGTGTGTGTGTGTATGTGTGTGTGTATTTCATGAGTCACACACTTTCATAACAGAACGTTGCTTCCATTAAATGTCATTTTCTTTCCTCAAGCACGCTTTACAAGATCATTGCAAATATGAAAATTAGCTCATAAAAACCAAAAGAGTTTCGAAGGGAATTGAAACATCTTTATTCTCTCTGTAAGTTTTATGATTAATGAGACAAAGACAACATTTGATTGAGAGCAGCAAAGGAAAGGCGAAGCTCATGTTTGTTGTCGATATCTGTTCTGTGTAAACGGATGTTTGTGATTTGACGTCCCAAGGCTGTGAGTCTTTCTCGAGCCATTTTGACCGTTTTATTCCACCCACATGCAGTCGGGACACAAACACATAACACAGACACGCTCACATCCGTACACATACTCATATCGATTCCTGTAACTGCCTATTAACTTTTCTTTAACTTCCCTCTCTTACATAGATACAACAGCAAGTTACAAGGTGTTATAACATATTATGTTCTCTGGATATTTAACACATTATGTGTGTTAATGTGTCTCGATACAAAAACTTCAAAAGTTTGTGATCAGATATTTATGTAATGTTTTAGAAAGATATCTCTAATAATGTTTATCAAAGCTGCATTTATTTGATTAGAAATACTGTAAAACTAATGTTGTCAAATATTATTACACTTTACATTTTTAATTTAATTTAATTTAGTTTTAACTGGCCATGTAGTTTAATGCATCTTTGCTGAATAAAAGTATTAATTGCTTTCTTTATTTTAAAAATAAAATATAGATTTTTATCAATGCATTGATTTATTTTTGCTGTAATTATTTTATTGCCATCAGATAGAAGTGCAAAAATCAATCTAGTCTACTCAGGTCCAGACGGAATTTGCAAACTTTTTCCACAATGTTTGGATTTAAATATAATAATATTTATGATGTAAACAGAACTACTAGTACTAGACACATAGTAGCCTAAAGTATACTTCATATACCAAAATAATTACTTTAAGAACATGTCTTGAGTGGGGGGATGTGGCCTAGGACAGGTGTTCCAGTTCTGCAGAATTCTGAGGGCACAAAGACTGTGTGTGTGTGTAAACTAGTGAGTCAGTTAACCTTTGATCAATATAACCATATATCGTTGCCATTTTTTCTGTTTTGGGTACAATTAGTAGAGACAGAAAACAGGGACAAGAACAATTATATAAGAGGAAAATTGAAATAAGATACTTGACCCAGAAATTAAAATTCATGTTGTTCCAAACCTGTATAACTTCCTTCCTTCTGTACACAAGGCGATATTTTAAAAACAATCTTTATAATTAACAGTCAATGAAAGTCGACTGATAGACAAAAACAGTTCTTCAGTAAATGCTCCGCTAGTGTTCTTCAAAAGAAATAAAGTCACACAGGTTTGGAATGACTTGAGGGCGAGTGAAATGTTTCCAGAACTGTCATTTTTTTCTGTCAACAGTCCCTTTAAGAAATTATTGTCTCTTGTTTTTTATCTGGCTTTTTTCTATCAGTTTTTCATTTGACTTGATCTTGATTTCCTTTTCTGTTTACGTCTACGCAATTGAATTTCTCAGCGGTTCCATCTCTCCCTGTGGCTGTTGCTGTCTGTCTTTAGTGTGCTGATTATTGCTGACACTGATGTCCTCATTAGATTAAGAGACAGGGGGCCATGATCTCATTGCTACTGCAATAATTACAGCTCTCTCCCGCAGTCCAATAACCCCTGAACCCCTGAGGAATTTTCACACACACTCATGCAGGAGAACAGCCATTAGCCGCTGTGGCGAGGCGCGTTGGCACCAGAATTAGGGTGGAGACAGGGGGCATTTCCAGGCTGACTTAGCATGCTGCCTAAATAGAGAGTAGTCATGCCATCTTCCCTTTTTTTCACTCTGCTTCTTCCTCTCTGAATGATGTGCAGGCAGAGGAAGTTTGTGGTGGTAAATAGCGGCGTTCCTCCCAGACGCACAGACGTCAGCGTGGCTTGGACGCTCACTCTGGAATGCTGGGAATTATAGCCTGTGTGGTGCTCTCTTGCTCTCAGTGCACTTCAGTTTCTTGCAACGTGTGTGTGTGTGTGTGTGTGTGTGTGTGAGTTTGAGCGCTAGGCATATGGTTTTGTGTTTAAGTTTCCGTTCATAGCCAGTCTCCTGCTTTTATGAATGAATGAAGTTTATTCTGGGAAATAGGAAAGGCAAGGCTTTCATGTCCGCACAGTAGATTTTCATTGATATAATTGGTGCTGTTCATTTATAACACTCACTTATATACACATGCCACATAAGCACACCAACAGTGGAATGATGGTGACACGTAATTATTTGCAGTTCATTTCTTCTGTAATATTTTTAAACGCACTGTATAATATTAGCTATATCTGTCCTTTTTTATATGCTCCACAAAATACTTTCCTTATTCTAATAAAGTTTAATCACTTCCCAAAATTTCCATAATGTATTAAAACATATTTGTGTGTTAAAATACACTACCATTCAGATTTTTTTAGTAAATAATATTTTTAAATAAATAAATATTTTGTATTAATTCTATTTCATTATTGTTTACTATCACTATTTGAGGGAAATGACTACTAAAAATTCAGCTTTGCCATCACAAAAATAAATTATATGCTAATTAAAGTAGAAAACATGTCATTTGAAATTGCAATAATATTTAACAATATTGCAGTTTTTATTGTATTTATTTCTATCAAATACATAAAGCACTGAGGAGCATACAAGACTTGCATAAAAAACTTTTAAACCCAAACTTTTAAACAGTACTGTGTGTGTGTGTGTGTGTGTGTGTGCGCGTGCTGGTTTGGGTGGTTTATGGGGACACATATTTATGACATGGATATGACAGAGGTATTATTTTGTTTGTGTTTTGTTTTTTGGAAAATCAAATTTGTTTTAAACATAAACCTTTGATTTATTGAATCTAGTAATTTATTCATTTTTTTACAGAGTACATGTTGTGCACACATTCATGCACCATGGATTATTAATTATAATACATGAAACCATAAACCTGTATGTTTTATTTAATTTAAGTCCTGTTTTTTTTTTTCTTCACCAGGCACATTCCATTAATCTCCATTGGTCCATCATTCTATCATGCTTACTGCTGCCTTAATGAGTGTAGGTGTTTACTTCCTCTTGCCCTGCCAAGTCAAACAGTGAAAAACATGGCCTTCATGTTACACTTTCTGTTTGATTTCTCTGCTGTAGTTGCCAAGGCTTCAGGCCAAACCCCCTACTCCCATGATGCAAAGTAAAGAAAACTTCCTAAGCAATTAAATGTCACCCTGGAGGTTTCTCCTGGACCAGTATCTTCCTTTTAATTAGTAAAAGTTTGACAAGATAAATCACACATGCATTTTCACATCACAGTTTGTAAAAAAAGCAATTCCAGATTATCCCTCCTCTCTCCTGCCAATTAGACCACACAAAGTTTTGGGTCCCGTCTCATGTTCCAATGTCAAATAGACTTAGCCTGCATAAAGCCATGTGTTTTTTTTTATTATATCATCCCATCAAGTTTGAATAGATTATATTTAATTTAATTGTAGGCTATTATTTTACTTTATTATTTTGATTTAATTTGATTTGATTTTAAGACTGTCTTCACCATATTTGTTTCCGAAGGCAAAACTCTTGAAAAAGAAAATCATTAAACATACTGCATACATATTTGTAAGATGAGTTCATACAGAGTGGGTTCTGAGATATTTGGAAAGAACAAAAAATCAAGAGAAGCAGGACAAAAAATACGTGTGACTGACTGGAAGAAAAGCATGACTCTGTTTAAAATAAATTATAAAAAGGAATGTAGCTTTTATCATGGGGGATGAGCTTGATTCAGCAGAACTGTTCTTCAGCCTTGAAGATAAATGAGCCCCAAAATTCACTATCTGTGTTGTTATAGCTGTTTATAGCTGTGCCAAACTTCACTGACAGGTGTGTTATCATAATGCTTTCTGATAGTACACTCTGCGGCTTTGACTAGCGTGGAGCCAAGATACATGCGAAAGTTGCCTTTATTGTCTTACACACACATTGTGTTCACATATATACACAGATAACAGTTTGAGGCTTAGAGACTTCACTTAACTGTATGTACTCATATGCTGTATGATATTGCTCTACATCAGCAGGCTGTTATTTAGCCATAAGCACGAGGCCGCCATGCTGATATAGTGTGATATTGTATGGCTACAAGTGTGATATTGTGCTTAACAGTTCAGTGGCACAAGTAAAAAAAAATAAAACAGCTGAGCCCAGCTCTGTTACTAATTCGAAAAAGTCTTCGATTAAAACTAGTAGTAATGAAGGAACATTGTGTCGCTCCATTGAAAGCTTATTGTATTATATACAGTAGAGTTTTATGAAAGAGAGATGTGGTTACCTACATCTAATACAGCACTTATTCTTAAGCCCAATCTCATATTCATAATAAAACATCAGTATGTAAAAAAAAGCAATATCTTTGTCATACTGTTCTTTCAACTGTTAAGAATTTCTATGATAACATTGGTCAATGCGTTTGTTGGTTGCGTCTTAAAATGTGTTGTTGAACATAAAAAACTTGTGAAAGTAGTTGCTTTCGGAACACACCCCTGGCTGAGGTAAGGTGGTTTTATGAGCATTGAATGTCCATTGAAACCTGAAGCTTACATCTCTGACAACGTTGAAGCAAATTTTCAAACAGGCACAGTCTTTATGAATAAACAGCATGTTTGAAATGTAAAGAACTACATTTTCACCTTTAAAAACATCAGTAGTATTTTTAAAATTAAATTTGGGTATCCACCATGACACTATGAGAAATGCTTCAAGCAGTGTTACAAATGGTGAAACACTTCCAATGGCCATACTGGGTGAATATCTCATAGTTGGAAAGACCTCTACCCAATCGGTTTTGAGGACTTGAAAGAACAAATTGGCCAGCAGGCACATGCAGAAAGAGTCTTTGTAAGCTGTTTCCATGCCAAAGTAAACAGAATGGCACCTTTTGTGGTCCAGCGTTACAGGTGGATAAAAATCTTTGAGAAGGGTGATGACAGACTGTTCTGGGTCACTCTGGCATGTCCCCAGTACGTAGGCAGTGTGATGGTTTTAGTTGGCAAAAATTAAAAACTTAGTAGTGACACATAGTCCTCTTGTCCTCCTGTGACTGAAATCTGTTTCCTTAGCCTGTTACTGGTAATCAAACTAAATTACTTGACTCCTTCTCTGCTGTCCAAGAAAAGCAGTAAGGGCAATTTAAGTTTGAGTTTAGAAGGTTTCACTTGAAAGGTCCTAATAAGCGAAGAAAACAGTACACAGAGTTAAAATGCTGTTATGCACACTCAGATAATTTCCAATTGCCTTGATTCAAGTGTAATTAAACAATGCATTTATTCATGCAATAAGTGTTTCATGCTGTTTTGGCAACTGCAGCTTGAAGACTGTAAACCCAAAAGAGCTCCAGGGTTTTTGTGCGTTTTATTGTGCTTTGAGGAAAGTTGATGGTAATGATTTTTAAAATTTCATTTGGAAAATTACTAAAGAACTTTATTAATGCATGTTGTTGTTCATTTGCCATCACTGCTCTGCACAAATACAAAGCCATTTAAGTTGATAAGCCAAAAAAGACATGAATCTTGACCTAAAATGTACCAGTCCCAAAGGTAAAAGCTCAACGAGAGGCAACACTGAAAGCATTGACCTCGGTTTGTTGGTCTTAGTTTAGATACAGATCTTTGCGGTCTTGGGCCTGACATGGATCCGTCCCAGTCCCAGTTTCCAGAGGGTTAGTGAGTTTTAGTCAGTGTGGCCAGACTTCTGATTTTAGCCTGAAGATGAAATTTGACGATATCTTACACGTCTGTAGTTAACCAGCTACTTTCTTTTTCAGCTTTGTCACTGTGTCAACACACAGAGTCTTGAGAAATCTACAGATAGGCCTGCATCGGTAATTGGGTCTAGCCTGGTATTTCACTACCATTAGCATGCTTTTTGATTAGCATGAAGCTAATTACTGTTTTAAAGGAAACTCAGATGGAGGCTGGTCCATTACGCTTGTCCGTTTTAATTTGGGCTCCATGCTGAGAGAATATGACTTGCAGACACCAGCCTTCAAATTGAAACCAGGTCAAAGTACACTGAATTACAGGGTAGTGTGCATGCCTTAATGTTAGGTTGAAAAAGAAATGATGTTCAGCTCAACTCTGGAACCGTTTTGGGAGGCCCATGCGCCCCTTCGGCACATATATGAACAGACACTTGAGCATACACACATATACACACTCACTGCATCTATTCTCAGCTCCTGAGTGTAGCAGACAAAATAAAACAGCACTGATACTTGAAGCACCCAACAGAACCATTTCATCCCAAATGGATTCAGACACAGTTGGTAGTGGGAGCGGAGACCTAATCATAGGCTGTAATTTCAGCACATTTATCTCATT
Source organism: Enteromius mattozi (assembly GCA_032359235.1). Classification (NCBI taxonomy): domain Eukaryota; kingdom Metazoa; phylum Chordata; class Actinopteri; order Cypriniformes; family Cyprinidae; genus Enteromius; species Enteromius mattozi. The sequence continues at coordinate 8,986,194 of JAUMHE010000061.1, forward strand.
TCCTGTGTGCTTTGTCTTTCTCTGCAATAATGGGGTAAGTAATTGGAATAGACTCCAGATAATGGGGAATTCTGACCATGCCATTCCGTTGCAAGACTGCAACGATGCTTTGTGGCGACAAGGGAGAAAACTTGGGCAGTTTGCGGTTTCTTACACAAGCACTTGGAGTCTGTAAATGGGGTAATATTGTATTCTGTACTCTGCTTGTGCTCTGATTGCATTTGAAATAGTGCTGGATCAGGCCAAGCATGGTTTCATCTCATGGTAAATCAGACCAATGAAGACATGTCTAATAGGAGATTAATGTAAGATAATATAGGAATACATCAATTTTTGCTATTTGTTTTTCAGCATATGCAGTTTACAAATGTACAAGTTGGTATGGATATTACATAAATGAAATCAAGAGATGATATGGAGGACAAATGACACAATTTTCTAAATTTCACTTAAAAGATTACATAATGCCACTCTTTTGCCTAGGGGTGGGAATCTTTAGGCACTTCACGATCCAATCCGATTTCGATTCTGGGAGTCATGATCTGATTCTACTTTTTTTTTACCCCAATTAATTCTTCTGCTGTGCAAATGCATCTTTACAACTTTAAATCTTAACCAACGTTGAAGTTTCTATGCTTTTTGTTTATATTTGAGATATCTGTGTGTCAGTACTGCCATCTTAAAAGTAGGGGTGTGAATCTTGGTTTTACGATTCAATTCAATAATATTATTATCATCAACACAATGGCCCAGTATTACAAACATGGCTTAGCTTAAGCCAGGACTAGGCCTTAGTTAAATTAAGATATTAATGCATCTTTTACAAAATTTTAAGATATGTCAGAGCAAGATATTTTCAGTTGAAGCAGTTCAAACATGGATTTTAGTCTGTGACTAGCTTAAGCCTTGTCTGTGAAACCAGGAGAATATCACATTCTCATTCAAAATTACTACACATGGCTACATTTTAATTCAAATTTATTTTGTGCAAAATTTAAAAAAGATTTTTATCATTATATAAACAGGCTACTCTTTTAAAACTATTACTTATTTTAAAAAGTGCTCTTTGACTATACGACTTTTAATAGTTGGATTTTTCTTTTTTTCCTCTGCAATATTGCCGCTTGATTATTACCGATGAGATCATAGACAGTGGCAGCTTTAACAGGCTGCATTCAGACTAATGCACAGATCTCTTTCGATATATCAGATGTTTTGCTCTGCTCTGAAAACATAACTGACGGTGTGCACATCAGTTTTGTATAAAAGCATTTGAAAATGCAAGTGCATTTAAACGCAGCCCACGATCAGCCTCTTCAGGAAAACACTGTCAAGCAATGTGCACATGTCTCAGCACAAATTCTGTGCAATGAAGCCCGGTGCGTCTCGAGCGCGCACATGTGCCATATGTGGGGAAAAAAATCAATTATGAAGTATTCAGAATCGATTCAGAATTGTTGAAGAGAGAATCGCGTTGCATCGATGCATCGATTTTTTTCTCCCACCCCTACTTTTGCCACATCACTAACTGAAAACAGATTAATCTTGCATGTAAATATACTACTGTTCACAAGTTTTAGTCAGTTAAAAATTGTTTTCAAGGAAATCAAACTGTTATGGAACAAGGGTGCATTCAACTGATTAAAAGGGGCAGTAAAGAATTCTATTTGAAAACAATTCAGAGAATCCTGAAGAAAATGTTTCCACAAACATATTAAGTGGTACAACAGTTTTCAACATTGATTATAATAAGAAATGTTTCCTAATAAATATACAAAAATATTTTTGAAGGACCATATGGCACTGAAGACTAAAGTAATGGATGCTAAAATTCTGCTTTTCAATCACAAGAATAAATAGCATTTTAAAATAGCCCATATTCAACAGTTCTATTAAACTGTAATAATATTTAAAGGAATACTTCACCCCAAAATGTATTTGTTCTGCTGAATACAAAGGAAGATATATTGAATAAAGTTTGTAAACAGGCTGTTTTGGGTCACTATTAACTTCCATAGCAGGAAAAACATACTATGGGAGTCAATGGTGACCCAAAACAGCCTGGTTACAAACTTTCAACATATCTTCCTTTGTGTTTGGCAGAAAAAAGAAATTCATACAGGTTTGGAACTAGGGTGAGTAAATGATGACAGAATTTTCATTTTTGGGTGAACTATTCCTTTAGTGATACACTGTGTTCCCACACAACAAATGCATAAAAAACTGTTCTTATAGGCAATCACATCTAGAGGATTGTGATTTGATGTATTCACATAAGTGCACATCAGCAACTGTTAGTCCAACCAAAGCATTTTTAAGGCCCCATTAGATCGGTTTTTACTGCAATGAAAATAAGCAAACACATTTCCGAGCTCCACTGTGGTCTGGGAAATTAGGATTTTATGCAGCTACAGTATTTCTACTCAGTTTCCCTCATTCCAAACTGTAAACAACCTCTTAGGAAAGATTTCTGAATTTCTTATCATTCATTTCAGATGACAAACTGAGTCATAAAGCATTATCTCTAAAATAAATGCTGCCTGTTAAAAACCCAAGTTTCCTCCTGAACTTCCCTGGAATTAGAGATCCAGTTTCAGCCTTGTTATTGTGTGGATGAAGCCATCTCTCCGTATATAGCCCATAAACATCACATTCAGACGCAAACATTTCCTCCCACTGTATTTAATGAGAGTTGAGTTTGGAAATGGTTTGGTTGATGGGAAACACAACCATGCAATTACAGCGCACGGGCTGAAATGAGTGTAACCTAACCTTGGCTGTAGTGTGTCATACAGCCAGAGTGACTGCATGCATTTACAGATTGAGATGTGAATTTTAGCCTTTTGATTGTGTGATGTCTGTTTTAAACAGCAACTGAAATCAGAAATGACAACAAAAACATCATTACGTAAAGTGTCTGCTGTTATTGGTCGTCTCTAAACAAGCTGTCAGTGTGCTGCTGTCGTTTCGCTGTTCAACTGGGTAATTTTCTCCCCCCTTTTAAAGCCATATGTTATTTTTGGATGAATGGCCCCAAACCCTGCCAGCCCTCTAACACAATGGAAATGCCAGAACACTCTTAATCCCAGTGATTTTAACTAATCCGCCTCTATGCTCAATTTACTTTCTCCCATAGCATGACAGTTTCTAAAAAAAAAAACTGTAACTCTGTATCTCTGTACTTTGATCTGCACCTTTTTTTATTCAAGATACCACCACGCCACTTCAATGAAGGTGCTGTGTGTTCGAATATGTCGTGACGGCCAGACATCAGTGGAGAAATCTCTTTAAGGATGAAACAGATAATAATGTTTCTGTCTGTTGCTGCTCTTCCATGGTGGTTGTGGGTGTCCACTGACACGTGAAGGACAGACCTTTAGTTGGAGAAGGAGGTGGGACAGATGTGTCCTGTAGATCCTTGGAAAAGTGTGGTGCACTAACTTATTTTTTAGCTTGGCAGAAATTAATCTTTTGAAAAAATAATTTCAGTCATGTACAGCTACATTGTAAAGTTTGTATTAGTATAAGGTTCGTATAAGATTTTATTTATTTATTATTTAAGGAAGAATCAGCAAGCATGCATTGAAATGACCAAAAGTGACAGTAAAGGAATTTATAATTTTACATAATTTACTTAAAATAAATGCCAGCACAGCTATTTTTAACACTTATAATATTAAGAAGAAATATTTACAAATTCAGCAAATGGAGTATTGGTTGTTGAAAAGCTTTGCCATCACAGGAATGAATTAAAATATATTGTAAAATAAAATAAAATGTTAATATATATATATATATATAATGTATAAACATATGGAATGTAAAACTGAAACTGTATAAGCTGGTAAAGGAGACAATGCTATGAAGAATATTATTTTAAATATAACAAGCAAATAAAAGCTGTTTTGTTTTACATGGAACAAGTTGCCTCATTGTGTCATTTTGAGATCACATAACCAGATGATTTCTTCAAGCTTTATCTCATTAAACCCTAGTTATTGGAGACTTTACACAATAAATACATATCTGACTATGAATAGCACATTTCTACGATGACATCAGAAACTCTGTACATGCATGATACTACATCCAGACCATTAGGTGTCAGTATAAGAAACATGGGCAGCCATTAACAAATGAAACAGTGAATCAAACTAGAAAGTTCACAAATTCAATTCAAATTTTTTTTTTCAAGAAAATTTGTGGTTTCAGTCCTCTCCAAGTCCTCAAAAAAGAGCTTGTGCATTTCTATCCATCATGTACTCCTTCCGAGAACACCCTTAAATTAAGTGACCATTTAAAATATTTTCTCGAGAGGACATCATATCTAATTCTGCTGACTTCACACAGGCCAGGTATAGACCTGATTTCTTTTCCTCTAAGTCTATCTCTCTGCTCTTTGTTGTTTTGTCCTACAGTCTACAGTGTGCTTGAGTAAAACCATAAAACACATTTTTGCTACTTGAAATAAAATAAATGGTAATTGAAATAATACATACTAAAATTATACTTTTTTTATTTCAGCTAGTACACTTTAAAATCCAAATTAGTTGGGCTTACTTAAAAAAAGCATGCAAAAAAGTAAAGTGAAATAGGAATAGTATGTTGTACTGACAAATGCTCATAGTTTACTTAAACAAGAGTTCTGTTAACTAAAAAAGAACAGTAGGGGGTACTTGATCATTTACTTCAGGTTTACTCGTGACTTAGTATAGATACTCACTGAGTCCAAAAGTGCATTGCAGCAGAATAAATTATGCAATTGCTTTGTTTTAGAGTTGTTGTTTTTATTTACAAATTTTATTTGCTGTCTTGTGTCAGTAGTAGCACAACAAAAAGAGCAAATAAAAAGGTTATTGTTACAGTTAATAAAAATAATTTATTTTAATTGTTACCATAGTTGTGATTCACATGCTGAATGATTAAGTCAGTATCTGACTTCAGCATATTACCACAATCATTTAAATATTATATAATCCAATTTAAAAGCTTCTCAAGAAGTTTATGATAAACATTTAAAAATGAGTCACCTGTTAAAAGAAACCTATTTATCATTTTTCTTCCTTTGAAACCAAATAACTCTGATTTCACATTGCATCGCTGCATTAGTAGGAAGAAAATTATAACAATATAGACAAAGTTCAAAGTGTCCAACCAAAGGGAACGCTAATTACTATAATGGTAAGTAAAAAAAAAAAAATAAATGAAAAAATAAAACATTTTAGGAAACTCTTATGTGGCATATGTGATGTTCAGTTGTATTGAAAATGCAACATTGAAGATGACTTTG
>JAUMHE010000061.1:8991660-9010574 GCA_032359235.1 Enteromius mattozi
ATTTTAAGTAAGTGTCACTCAAAGCAAGTAAGTAAATTGTTTTATTTGCCTTGAAAGTTGCTGTAACTTGGTAAAACTCAGTATATAAGTACGGTGAACTATTCGGTTTTACAGTGTAATTCGAATGCTGAATGCTGATGTATGTATGTGATTTGAGCATGTTATATAATATAAATTTAATATAATATAATATAGTATAATATAATAATTATTTAATTTATATAATTATAAATTAGTGGAGTAGGTAGAGCAACTTTGTCCTTCCAAACTAATTACACTGAAAACAAACAGCAGTAAAAGTAGGCCACTTATACTTACTGCAGGAAGATGTTTGGCTCAGCATTTGTATGTGAATCTAAACTCCTTGCTTTCTTTGTGCTTGTGTTTGTTTATACATTTAAGACTTTTGTCTTTGCTGATCCAGTTTTAGTCTGATTTGTTTGTCCAGAACTAAGATTTTGTTCACTGTTGTTCATTTTAGCCATTTATTTTGTATAATTTTCACCAGAAGTCTCATAGTTCGAGAGACAAAATCTCCACACCCCTACCCACCCAAACAATTTCTGCTCTCTCTGTCTCTCTTCTGTCTTGCTATCTCTTTTTCTCTCTATTCTCTTTTTCTAGGATAAGTATTACAGTTAATCAGATTATCACTCTCTTCTCTGAAAGGACCCAGTAGTCAGGCAGATAAAAGGGCAACCCAGAGTCCCCAGGGGTCCTGACAGACAGGGATCAAAGGAGTAGCTGATTAGCCAAAGCAATGTCGCTTTGATACCAGAAAGAAAGTGAGATAGAAAGACAGAGCGACAGAATGAGAGAGAATTCAGATGGATGACAGTGTTTCATCCCATGTTTCAGCAAATGTCTTGGTTTACCTGCTACAGAGTCATCTCTTTGTCCTCTCTGTGGTAGGTCATACCTTGCTTTTATTCTTTCCTACAGTGGCAGGAAAAGACACTCTTGATCTTCCTTCTATTCAGTGTTCAATTAAAAATGAGTGTGCGTCTGTGGGAATTTTTGTACACGCGATAGGCTAAGTGTCAGTTATGAACCTCACCCTGTCCTGTCTTGTTTAGGCTATACAGGTCAAAGTTCATCTTGTTCTGATAAACTCCATTCCATTAGTCTGATTGTGACCAACTGGCAAAGCTTGGCAGGAAGCAGTGGATAAAGTCCAGAGTGAAAATGTAATCCTCTTGCATGCACACATTCAAGCTTGCATAAATCACAAGTTCACAACAGTGCTCAGGTGATCTTTGTGCCACCCACAGGTTCAAGAAAGTTAGTGCACTTGATCTCAGAAACCTCAAGACACCAAATAGCCAAATACACTGAAGAACAAACTCTTTTTCTTAAAACATTTGCAGTCTCTTCACTAGCAGAATGTGTGCTTAAAACTTAATGCGTTAAATTAATAGATCTCACAAAAAAAGGTTATTTTAGTCTTCACCTTCAAGATAACCACTGTGTTAACTACTGTAACTGAATTAATGAATAAATGAGCTAAAAAGGATCAGCATTTGAGCTAATTGATTTGATAGTTTGCATGTCTTCATTGTCAATGATTCAGTGATTCATAACTTAAATTTCAGGCTATTGTCACAAATCCATGATCGTATGACTTGAGGATACGGCTAAATGTATTACATTAGGAGTTTTTTGGTATGTGTATGTTTTTACAATTACAGTTGAGTTTTACATTTTTGAATCCATTCAGCCAATCTCTGGTGCTGGCAGATCACTTTTTGCTGTTGCTTAGTCCCCAGCAATTTCAGGCGCTGCGTAATATATCACTGCGCCTGCTGCACCCATGGTACGGCAGCAAAGTTCCCTGATTGTTACGCCGGATTGAGAGTATAGTTCCTAGTTATGTCAGCCTAGAAAATCTTAGTACATGATGTAACTAGAAGAGTCATTTAAGTTTAATTGAAAAATATCAAAACTCAAACCACATTTTTGAGCATGATGCTAAGAGTCTAAACAGATCAAGGGTCAATAATCTATGCTACGCTACAGCTTAAAGTGCTACCGTCAGACCCGGAGATCAGCTGAATGGATTCAAAACGATAAAACTCAACTGTTTAACTTTGGGGGAGTTGGAGAATGAGTATTTTCAAAAAAAGTGGAGTGTTCCTTTAAGGCCCACTAAAAGAATAATTCAAAGAATGCATGTGCGTTATTCAGGCCAAAAAAGTGTTTTAGAGTTCTTTTTGTGGGTTCAAAGACTCTTTTTAGCATATTATATATATGATCAGATGCTTTCTTGACTGCTATTTTCACACTGTGGCATTATCATATTCACATATCATTGCATAGCTTTATCCCTGAGCGAGAAACAAAAAAAGAGCTTTGCCATGACTGCATTGGCTGCTTTGTTTTTATTGATATCAAGTAACATGATATCAGGTTTATATAACCAGCTCATTACTGCTGTTGAAGTTGTGCATCAACATCCATCTGGCATGCTGAAAAAGCATTTATATGTTTATCTTTGTGAGCAACTGCACGTTAGACAAAAGTCTGTTTTCTGGTTTTGTCTGTCAGTTATTGGGTCTGTGAGGCAGACACTACAGTCTCTCATGATCACACCGGCTCTGAATGCATGACCATCTGCCTTCATAGTAACCACAGGACACACACATTTATTTCAATGATGTCACATGCATCCACCCATGCGCAGACACATAGCTGGCTGTACTTCTGTGCTATCTGGTAGTGAGCAGATGCAGAGGAGTTGGAGAGTGTGGCTGAGATAGGAGCCTCTCTCCTGGGCTTTTAGAGTCTGGCCTCAGACAATCTGCCTGGAGCTATTGAGTGAGATTGAGATACAGTTCAAACTGAAGCACACCTCTTTACTTAGTCGCATACTTGACCACCAATAGTGTTATGAACGGAAAGACAGATGGATAGAGTAAGTGCAAGTGTGTTTGTGTGTATATTTGTTTGTCATGTATTTCCTATCTTTTTAAAGGGGTCAAATGATGTTCTTCAAAAAGAACAATATTTTGTGTTTTTGGTGTAATGCACTTTGTTTGTGCACTTTGTTTCAAAAAACAATTTTTTTTCCACGTATTGTACATTCTTGTTTCTCCTCTCAGCTCCACCTTCCTGAAACGGGTCAATTTGGACAAAGCTCATCATTCTAAAAAAGTGAGGTGTGCTCTGATTGGCCAGCTTTCCAGTGCGTTGTGATTGGCCGAATGCCGCTAGCATGTGATGGAAATGTTATGCCTCTTACCATAACGTGATGCCACGTACCGGCGCTATGACACTAAAACAATAAAAAACATTACAAATGAGGCACTTGTTGCATCCAGTGGAGATATAATTACTGATTTTAATGACTTAGTACTGTCTTTTTATGCGTCGTGTCGCATCGTGCCTTGTAAACATAACACCAAGTCTGCATTTGTGATCGTAGAAATGACAAACAACAAGCACTACCCTTCACTGCTCAAAACTTGTGTTTGAATAGTAAGTAGAAGATTCTTTTAATAAGAAAACGTAACTAACTTAAAGATTGTGAGTCAGAAGCGCCAGACTGTCATTGCAGAGTTAGAATTGCTCCACTTCATAGTCTCTCTGCAGGTTTTAGGAGTTCTTCCTCCATAAATGCGCTGAACACACTCTAATATTTGGGTTGAGCTGTTCTGGAAAAGTGTTGTAAATACAACTTAACCACTGATTTCTAGTTGTGTCCTCTTTTGGAAGCACAAAGAAAGAAGTTACACTTTCACAATGACACACAGCGTCTCATGGAGCCGCAGCAACACTACAGTGAGAATAATAGTTACGCTTTCATTCTTTGCATAAACATTTGGGTGGTGTTATGAGAATAAATACAATGCAAACAGGTTTTCTGTAAGGGGTAAATTTAGGATTAGGGAATAAAAAAATATTGCTTGGTCAGTATAAAAGTAATAGTCTATGGAAAGTCCCCACAGTTGACATAGACAAACGTTGTTGTGTGTGTGTGTGTACTCAAGGAAAAAAAAAAGAAGGGGATGCATCAAAACAAGTGTCTTAATATCTCTCAAATGCTCACTTAAGAGACCATGGTCCTTCTCTGGCAAGTGCAGCTACAAATGCCCTATCTAAAACTATTTTTTTCTCTGTCTAGGAATGTTATCTGGTGTCCCTTCTCCTCCTTAATTGTTCCATCTCACTACAGATTGAACAGACTGTTATCTGGATGCTAGGGGATTTTTAGTGGACTATTGGAATTCATGAGATTGGAGTTTATTTTAAATGTTTTGTCTTTATTTCAATCTCACGTTGTTGCAAACCCGTATGACTTTCTTTCATTCTTAAAGAATGTTCATGATGCTTGTTTCCGTAAAGTGGATAGTGACCAAAAAAAACCCCATAATATTCGTAAGCCATGGCTTCTGAGGAACAAGCTAAAGTTTAAGTTTAAAATTGTGGTCTATGTATTTTCATTATATGGAAGAACAGCTTTGGCATTCTGCTTTATACAGATCCTTTATTGTGTTCTGTGAAAAGTCATGCATGTTTTAAATGGCATAAAGGTGAGTAAAGGATGACAGAGTTTTTATTTTTGGGTGAACTTTTGCTTTAAGCATATAGTTATGCAGTTCCAGCCAAAACACACACTGAACATGACCACCAGGTTGCTATGTGACACATGCAGAAACACACACATACAAACATCACTGAAAGCCTTAATAAGTTGCAGAAGACATGCATTACATAACGCCCGAGACCCTAAGAAACATAAACCGCACACAAAGATGGTTAAACAAACACGTGCGCTTACTCAAACACTGACCCTTAGAAAGCTTTTAGGACATTTTATGAGCACTCTCCCAAGATTACATGCTTATGACACACCCTGTAGAGACATGTTCCTTGAAAGTTTCAAGAATGAATGCTAGCATACACATGCTCACCGAAACACAGGCCAAGCAGAGAGTAAACACAACTCGACTGTCCTTGAGCGTTTGTTTGTGGCAGCTCTTAAAGTGCTGACATTTATTGGTGTGTTTTTCTTTCATTGGGCATTTAGCAGCATTTGAATCAGGCATTGGTCCCTTTAATCTCTTTCAGAGTTTGTTAATAGGACTCTCCGTTGTCCACACTTGTCTTGGATGAAAGTGTTATATACAAACTGCTGACTTCATATCCTCTCATACTTCAAATATCTGTGCTTTACATCTATAGAGTGCAGCTGCTTTTCAATTAGTGTACTAAGTTGCAAATATCTGTTGGTGTCAAAAGACATGTAAGGTTTAAAACAGAAAATTCTTTGTTTTTATACATGGTGGTCACTGTATACTATTTGTATGTTTAATGGACAGTAGTGATACACTACCATTACCACTAATGTGGTAATATTTCTAAATATCAATGTTGAAAATTAAATTTTCTGCTGTTCATGGAATTTTCTGTTCATCTGAAAATCTTGAAAGCAAAACTGTAACACTGTTTTCACAAAAAAATATATAAAATTAAAATTACATTTTAAAATACATTAAAATAGAAAAGTTATTTGAATAGTAAAAAAAAAATCACTGTATTACTGTTTTACTGCATTTTTTCTCAAATAAATGTAGCCTTGGTGAGTTTAATGAACTTCCTTCAAAACATTTCGCTATGTTAATCTTCCAAAGTTTTGACCGTTAGTGTATACAGACGGTCCTGTTGCACAACAAATTAAAACCAGATTTTAATACTGAATAAGTGCATGTGTCTATTGTGTGTGGGAGTTTTGTGTTTTTATGCATGTTGGTGTTAGGCTTGTAGTTTTGTGTGTGTGGGTGGGTATGTATGTTTGTATGTTTTGTCTTGTACTCTTTTGAGGCCTGCAGTTCTGACCTCTGACTTCTGTCCTTTGTTCCTTCTCTCCAGTGGCAGAATGAAAGCGAGCAGCGCGTCTCTCCTGCCGATTATCTCCATCTCTCCAACTGTGCCAAAGTGACTGTGTAGATTCGTGTTCTTTTGTGAGATTAGCAAAACATTGCTTTAACATAGTCACATCCAGCCAGTGTTCACTGGCCTGTGAATATATATATATATATATATATATATATAAATACACACACAAAGACACACATTTGTGAATGATGAAATTATGAAAATGAGATGTGTAGACATACGATGAAAATGAATAGAGTCCTGTGGCTGTCAAGCTCTAAAAATTTGTATAGTTACGTTAAAAATCATCATAAAAGTACCATAATATTAGTCTATATGACTCTTGTGCTAAATTTGAAGTCTTTTGAAGTCATATATAATATAATATGAAGTCAGTAATAGTCAGACAATTTAATTGCTGCAAATAGAAATGAATAGCAACTTTATTTAGCAGCTAACAACTACATTTACTGTAGGTCTTTTCCTCACATAAAGCTATTGTATGGGTCAGTGTTACTTAATATAATTTAAATACTAATATAGTATTTATTAATAATTTATTATAATAATTAAATATTTTATGTTTTTGCATTTTTCATAATTTGATGGTCATTAGTGTTTTAGTATTTCTATTTAACATATTTTTTTTTCAATTTTTACATTTAAATTTGAATGTGATTAATTTTAGTACTTCAAAATAGTGCAATAGAACTAAATTAAAAGTAAATAAAAAGAAAAAAAGAAAAATCCTTTGTTTTGAATGTGTTTTTAGAAATGTGTTTGCTAAGTGTAAATAAAATAAAAAATAAAATAAAATTATCATTTTTAAAAGCGGTAACAACATAAAATATAAATATTATGATATTTATATTTTGTTATTAAAGTTGTTTTTTTTTAAAGCAAAAACATTTTTAATAACACAAATGCATTCTATTGTGTTGAATAGAAAATAGCAGCTTAAACATTCTGCTGAACTTCTTTTGTTTTTGTTCCACATTAGAAAGCAAGTCAAACATATTTAGACCAACACAGGTAAATAATGACAAGATTCTCATGTTGGGATGAACAATCCTTTTAAAAACAAATCAATTAGTCTTTTTTAAAATGTTTTTATAAATTCACAAGTTAAATTCTGTTACCATCCCATGTTTACCTAACAAGACCCATTCAATAACCTTTGACCTGAGCTGAGTAATCGTAGCCCAAACATGTCTCCTCCTGTGCCAACAAGCCTGGTTCGAGTTACACTTTTAATAGACAGGTTTAAAGAGGGCAGAGGGAGGTGGAGTGTGGAACAGATCAAAAGTTCTTTCCTAAATGTCCTTTGTCGTGACTTTGCCGTGTTTGATGTCTACACTGTTGACTCTCTCACTCTTTCTCTGCCTTGCATTCGCTCTCTTTCTCTCTCTCTCTCTCTCTCATTTCAAAGAGAGGGAAGAGTCATCTGCCTCCCGCGGTCTGCCAACGCACAGACCACCATGGGAAGTGAGGGAGCAAAAATGAAAGAGGAAGAAAAAGATAACTGGAGAGATTGGACAGTCGGGGAGCTTTTGAAGAGAAGAAAGACTGAATTCTGCCTCAAGAACAGCGATAACGGACATGGGGTCCCACTGGGGGATGGGCCGGGGGGATGTATATGAAATATGAAAGCTTTCACATATACATTTAGGTGAACGCCCAATTAAAATGCTGATTTCTTAATAAATGCTCTTTATTTCTGTTTACACTGGCTGGACAGTTTATCTGTTTGCAGAACATGTGGACAGTGTAGACTGTTGTCCTTTCACCTGGAGCCAAGGCTCATGGACTACATGGTTGAGAGTGTTGGGAAATCGGCGTCATGTTTTACGGTTGGCAAACTTCTGTTGACTGAATACATCAGTTAAGAATCTGAGGCTTTTTCAGGCCATTCGTGGAGTTTCTTTGTACGAGAAAGGAAAATAAAGAGTATTTCTGAAAATATTTTGGAGGTCTGTGCACCAGTGAGGCCCATATTGAGTTCTAAACAAAAATGAGAGAGAATCTGAGAAAAAGATCAATAGATTGATGAATGAATAGGTGAAGTGAGTCAGTATACAGCTATTCACTGTCCCTGTGCCCGTTTTGTCCTCTCTGTGCTATTTGGATAAAATCTCTTTTATCTCCGCTGGTGCCAGCCTCTGATGCATAAACACTCCAGACTGACTCCTTTTGCTTTGATAGAGGGACAGAAAAAGAAAGGAAGCAAAAACCGCGTTAGTGTTTCAGCATCAGTAAGAACATCCCGTGTCTGGCCTGTCGTTCATTTAATTTTACACTTCTTCATTTCTCTTACACTGTTAATTTCCTTTAATGCTTCTTAAGCATCTTATGCTCACCAAGGCTGCTGTTATTTAATCAAAAATACAGTAATCTAAACTGTAATATTGTAAAATTTCATTACAATTTAAAATAACTGTTCTTTTTAAAATGTTATTATTCCTGTGATGGCATTACTCCAGTCTTAAGTGTCACGTGATTCTTCAGAAATCATCATGCTGATTTGGTGCTCAAGAAACATTTATATTCATTTTTAATTCTGAAAACAGTTGCCCTGCTTAGTTGTGCTAGTTTTTGTGATACTGCTATACTTTTTTTGCAGAACTGTGATAATTAAAAAGTTTAAAAGAACTGCATTGATTGCAATAATATAAAATATATATGTACTGTTATTTTTGATAAATTTGATGCAGTAAGGATGCAGTCCTTTATTTCTTTTTGATAAAATGTTACTAACCCCAAATTTTTAAATGGTAGCAAATACCTTGAATGGAATTTATTTGTTAAACAAGAAAAGAAACTATTACCGGTGGCAAAATAAGCTTCATTTAATACATGATGGTGGTCCTGCTGAAAGCACAGGTTTCTGCTGTAAAAGCCGTCTCAGTTTGTCATCACATTTATTTTCAGGTGACTTTGTAAAAAGCAAACTGCTTTAGGTATATGAACATGTCACCTGCCATCACGTCAATGCATGTGTTTTTCATTATCATTTCCGCTCCTCACACTCGTGTCTTCAAACACAAGAATGTGTGTATTTTGTTAGATGTGTTATCTGCAGCACTGGAATCAGATACTTTATGATACTGCTTTGAAGAACTTTTCATCTCTTTCACACACTCACACACTCTGTCTCTGTCTCACTCGGCAGGGTGGGCTTTAATCTATTTTCACCCCTGGCTTCTTAAGAAAGTATATCTAATAAGTCAACTTCCTGCTGCGAGAGTCACTCCTGACTAAACTTTTGTGTGTGTGTGTCGTATGGGAATAGTTGTTTTCTTAAATTTTTCCCATATCTCATTTAAAAGAATAGTTCACCCAAAAATGGAAATTCATCCAATCATTTACTCACCCTCGAGTAGTAGGCAAATCCAGGTCATTTACCATAGAAATATGCTGTTTTTATAATGTTATAGTGCCAGCTGTGGTCCAATCTCCCTGAAATTTTGCATGCTTGTTTAGAATCACCTGCCACATGTGCTCAGTGGGTTTTATGAGGTTTTGAGTTTTCGTTTAGGCTTTATAGATTTTTGGGTATATTTGGACAAGCCACTTTTTTTAAGAACCCCATTATAGCTTCCTAAAGGGTACATTTTAACTTGTTTTTGATAATTATTGATCCAGAGAGTGAAAAACCTTGGACTAGTTCACAAAAGTAGACTTTTCACATCTTTTCAATAATTGAAAAAATGGTTTGATTGACAGCAGTGGTTCTAGTTTTTCAGAACAAGGAGGTCTATCCTGATATGAATATCACATATATGTGCGCATTCGTTTATGCCCTCAAAAAATATGATACCATCACCCAGTGATTGATTTCCTTAATATTTCTCACTGACCTTTGAGGGCCATGAGTCGAAAAGGCCCACCAAGTTTTGTTCTGATTGACCTCCGTTAACCTTGTCTAATTGGTGCTCAAACTTCGTTGATCTATGGCGGCTATGTTTTTTTGAGATATGCAGATGTCCTACAGACACATGTGGCCAAGTGGCCAATCACCACAATTCTCTGCTTGATCTCTTACATAAGTGTTCCAAGTTTGGCAAAGATTCCATTCAGGAGTTCTCTCATTCCGTACAGAAGTTACAGGCATTTTACTAAAAGCGGACCTGGCCCCTTCAAATGTTTTGGTGTCCTTTTGCAACAGTGAGTCAAAAGTTTGATCATAATTATTGATGTTCACTCTCCAGAAAATGTTTCTGCACTGGTTTGGTTCAGATTGGGTGAAAAACATAGGACTAAAACTTTGCAAAAGTACGTTTTACAAAAAATGCCCATTTAGCATGCCTCATGATCGAATTTGAGGCATTTTGCCTGGTACGAGCCAAGGATTCCAATGACAAAATACTTGAGCCTGTTACTGACGGTTCAGGGCTTACGATATTGTACTTTCGATTGCTGTAGCACCCCGTCAGGCCGATTGGGACAAGCCTCAGTCATGTTGTAGATGGTGTGAGTACTACAGTACCATTCCTCCAAATTTCAAGTCTCTATGATTTATGGTTTGGTCTGCATGAACCTTTTTTTACGTGGAAATCTCTGACCATTCTAACAATTACAATAGGGTTTCAGTGCTATGCGCTTGAACCCCTAATAAATAACAACACAAAAAAAAATTACATTTTGTGTTCCACAGAAGAAAGATAAGTCAGTTACAAGTTTGGAACAACATGAGGTTGAATAAATGGCAGATGACAGAATTTTTTATTTCTCGTTGAACTTTAAAGTGGACAAACTACTCCAGCTTATATATATATATATATATATATATATAAGAACACAAAAACGACCTTTTAGTACATTATTAATGATGATTACATGACATGCTCATTACAAATTACTCATGCTGTAACCACTCTGTGAAATGCATTTGAAATTAAATATCCCTAATCGCAGAACAATGAGCCAAATCATCTCTGCCCACTTTCTCATTCCTTCAAACCCGAATGAGAGAGAGGAAGTGGAAAAACAAAAAAGGTCTTCCTCAGAAGCGGGTATAAAACTCCCTCTGTTCTGCATTAAACGAGTCTCTTGGAGACTCTCATCCTGTTTCCATCCTGCCGCTCCTAAAACTCATTACCGGCCCTAAACCCCCCTATTTCTCTTTCTTTATTCCCCTCTTCCCTTGCTCTTCCCACTCACTCTTCCACTCTCTTATCCTCTGTGCCCCATCTTCTCTTCCTGTTACTATGGTCATCAGGAGAACAAAATGGCTAGGGTAGTAGTTGGTTTTCATGACTTTGGGTTGAGCTGGAATTGTCTGAGTAAATGGCAGTTTCTATGCTTTAGATGTTTATGAATATAATTGTATGCATGCCTTTTTCAACTAAACTCATAATGATGCTGGTTGACCATCGCATGTTTCCACACAGATGGCAAGACACTAGACATTTATTGGATAAACTAAAGATTTCATGCATTAAAGTTTCTGCAAAGCAAATGTTGCTTAATTAGCCTTATTAAATATTATGACGGTCAGTTATGTTTGATGATACGGTGTTGCAAAATTGACTTTACGTTCTTCTATAAAACAGTCATATCTTTGGTAGTTTACCCCAGATATAGCTCACTCCACAATGAATATGTCATGGAAGAAATGTTGAAGATTACCAGACAGTCATTCAATTTATTGTGCCTAACTTTTTCCACATAAAAGTAGTTTATTCAGCTTTTCAGTGCATCTCCTCTATTGACTTCCATTCAGACGGTACAGTGTTTTGTTTCTTTGACAGAATTATGGCTTGTTATGTGATTTTAAGCTAACCTTTAAAATTTGGAGCTCTGATGACACTGCAGTGTTGTTATGAACTGCCCACTAGAACGATTGTGATGATAAATGTGGTTTGGTTTGATTTGTTTCCTTGAGACTAGTCATTCAGTTAATAAGTACAGCTCTGGTAACACTTTATGTCAATAGTCCACTTTAGATTTTCTACTAACCATGAGTAACTTTGCAACTACATGTCAACTAGCAGTACAAATAGAGTATTAGTACCCTGTCTGATTAATATCTTCTATCACTTTATTTTGATGGGTCCACAACATACTGACTATGAGAAACTTTGCAAGTATATGTCAACTTATTCTACTAAACCTAAACCTACCCTAACAGTGTACTCTGAGAGTTAGTAGACGTTTAGTTGCAAATTAAGTGCATGTTTTGACACTAACAAAATTTCGGGAGAAGCGATAACCAAATTAATCTCAGCTGCATCGCATCTCCCAATCAGCTCCTCGTTCATGATCGCCCAATCACATCCTCCCTGCCTACTATAAATACACCTGCTTTCCTTTCATCCGCATCTCGCTTTGTGCAATCCCTCCTCCTCCCCTTCTCCTCCCTCTACTCCTTCTTTCCTCCGGGGGGGCAGCTGGAAACCGAGCCGGGCGCCGAACCCTTGCCCTCGCTAGGGCTCAGCCCACCAGGGTTCGGAGCCTGCCGCTCTACCGGCTCGCTTTCCCGGACAGCTCGCCAAATCTGCTTTCATCTTATCCAATTCCATTCAATCTTATTTTATTCATTAATGAGATAGCGTGAACTCGTGAATGAGAATTAGTTGTAATGTTATTAGTAATGTAATTAGTAATGTAGTTACAAAGTTACCTATAGTTAGTAGAATGTCTGTGGACTATCAAAATAAAGTGTAACCATATCTCTTGGTTTGGGTACAGTAAGTTTTTACGTTTTTGAAAGAAGTCTTTTATACTCATCAAAGCTGCCTTCATATGATAAAAAAAATACTGTAAAAATAGAAATATTGTGATTTTTTTTTTTTTCTTTTATAATTTTTTTTGTTTTACAATTTAGAATACATTTCATATATATTAAAAACAACATTTTTCTCGTGATGGCAACATTATTCCAGTCTTCAGTGTCACATGATCCATTAGAAATCATTCTAATATGCTGATTTGGTGCAATTTTTGTATCATATGCACGCCAAACACGTGCGTGTCATATATGCAAAAATCCATTTTTTTCATATCAATACCATGAGTTTTCGTATTTTTATTTGGCATACTATTTATATGCACATTCATGAGATCGGGCTGTTTGAAAATAAAAGTTTTTCACAAACTTTTGAACAGTAATGTATATTTTAATTTTATAAATATTTTTAATTTTATATTAGCTTATCAAAATGCTTACATCACAAATATCTCTTGAAACAGGAAGCACCTGCCTATGTTGAGCATTCCACTTCAGTCTTTTGTGAGTTTCCTTACAAAAGACACCTCACCGAGTTTGGGGAAAAAAAGTAAATACATTTTAGTTCAAGACATACTGTAATCCAAAGACGTGAAGTATTAGAGGAAATGTCACTCACATATCCCATTGAATTCTATAGACTGACATACTTTGTTCCAGCAACATTTGCTGGACTGGACAGGTAACATTTTTAGAAAAACTTCTCAGTGCAGTGTGGATTGATAGCTGTGGAGTAATTTTTTCAGTAAAAACATCCCAGAGGTTTCCGGCAGGCTGTCTCCTGATCAAAACTAACACTATGTTATTCAGCATTCAGTGTTTTTCCTGCGTGATTTTATCACTTTGCATCAATGAGGGCTCAGTTTGCAAAGACCATATGCCTGTTGTGTTCAATGGGTCACTAAACAGTAAGACTCGCTTCCTTTCAAGCATGATGTGTTGTGTTAATGAACTTGTGAAGACACCAACCAACCCATGTAAATAAGTGATTCGAGGACACGTGTAGCTGACCAATCCAGTGTAAATGAAGTGTGCTTTTCAGGCAGTAAATCAAAGACATGAATGGCGTCTCTGTCCATTTGTCTCAGACAGGGACTCCTCAGCAATGAATAACACTCAAAGATTTTTTAGCATTTGCGTTCCTCAAAGAAAGACTGTTTTTGTGTGTGTACGGGTGCATGTGCGTGACTGCATGTGTGTGTGTTTTTGGGTCAGGGAATAAATGAAGATGAAGACAGGCGCCACTGTTTATTGTGTTTGTGTATGCGTGTGGGCCGGTGTGTTTGAGGAGTGTCTGCTCTACACGAAAGCCTGAAAAGAAACTGAGGGCCTCGGAGACACACATGGAGACTGAGTGCTGAGCAGTGTGTGCCATCTAAACAAAGAACAGCTCTGTTTGCTGAAAACACTTCATGCATATGCATTTTCGCTGCTAGGGTTGCTGTCAGGATGATGTTCTCAAAAAAAAAAAACCTGTGGTGTCTGCATTTCCTGTTACACTTGATGCAGGGTAAACTTCCCCAGGCCTGCGTTTAATATTAAAATCCAAATGACAAGGCAAATAGAATCTGTCTAAATGTCTTTAGATGTGTGCATAATCTCGAAAATTAAGATTCAAACACAGTTGCTGCATGCTCTTGCAATTCCTGTTGAAGGAAATGCCTTTTCCATAAACAAATGTCTGGAGGTCTTAACTGACATCAGAAAAGTCATGTCTACAGCATTTTATTTGTATAAGTGTACCGTTAGTGGTTTTGTGACGCGTCCTAAAATCTTCCAGTCTGTAGGCACGACTGGACTGATGTCTCAGGGCACTGAGTGTTTGTTGTGCCAGACTCTTGGCTGAACTTCTCTCCTTCTGTCAGCACTCTGTTTTAATTATCGTCCTAATTTACCCCCCTTATTTTTCCAGGGTTGCTCCACTTCAGTCACTTTCCCAGGTGGAGCGGCATCCGGAACGCTATCCGGTCTGGCACCAAACCTACCATGCCGGCTTTCCAGAACTTTCTCCCATGTCCTCTCCCTCTTTCTCCTGTTTGTATCCAGATCATCATAATCAACAGCTGAATAAGAAATATCAATACACCACTACAGTATGCCTTAAAAACCTGGACATGAGAACAGACACCTGTGTAGGGGTGTTTCTTCAAAATTTTGACACTTTTTTGTCGCAGGAGGAGATTTTTATTAAAACTAACCAATTTTTGTCCAAGCTATAGGCTTTTGGGAAGTGCTCTGATATATGGCACAAAAGTAACACTTTTATTATATTTTAATTTACTGTTTATTACATTTTACTGTTTTTTCTCTTGCCACAGACCTCGAGTTTCAGTCATGAACATTTGCTAGAAAAATGCTTCCTATGTCTAAAAGTAGAATAAAAAAAATAATTATGAGAAAATGATTTATATAAATTTAAAAAACTATTCCACGCTCTTGATATTTACAACAAAACCAGCATTTTTTCTCTGTTTATCAAATAGACAACAGTGTTAGTGAAAACATGACGTAAATATTTAATTTTATTTATATAAAATACCAAATATACAACTAGTCTTTGAAAGACCAAAAGATAATTTGTAAATAATTTGTTTTTTAAACCAACTGTTAAATAAAATGACCATTAATTATTTTTTTCCCCTAAAGTTTTTTCCTAAATTTTCTCTCTTCTTGTTCTTAGGCTTGTACCCATTTTTACAGCTTGTGTATATTCTGTGAATATTTAAGCATTATTTTTATGGTTATTTTGTTTTAATTTGCCTGTTGTTTGTATAGTTTTGTAACGCCGTAGGCGTGTCCTGTGTCTTGAGTCATGTTCTGTGTTTATTTCTAGTCCATGTGTTCTGTATGTTTATTTACCTGTCAGTTTCCTCGTGCTCCTTATTTGTGACCCCACCTCATTTCACTCCTGTCCAGCCGTGTTCACAGGTGTCCTGTATTGTCTCTCTGATTATTCTGTGTATTTATATCACTCCCTGTCTTTAGGTCTTTGTCGATTGTTAACGTTACATGTCCGATTGTGTGTCTCAGCTTAGCTCGTCGCGTTTTCCTGTTTTCTTGTTTTTTCATTTAATAAATGTCAAGTTTGACTATATTCCTGCCTCCGAGTCCTGCCTGCCCGATTGGAAGCGAAAGCGCGAGATTACTTCAGCCGGCGTTGTGACAGAACAATCGACCAGACTTTGGAGATGGCATTCATTGAGCAGCTTGCGACACTGCTTCGCCAAGGTCTGTCGTTTGAAGATTACATCCACAAGTTCCATCAGCTCGCGGATCAGTCAGGTCTCGAGGACGGAGAGATCGTACAGCTATTCCGGGATGGAGCGTGCTTTATCCAGGACTCTGAGATCCTGGATATCACCGGCTTGTCCTGGAGATCTGCCCTATTTATCACCCTGATTACATTCCGATCACGGGCAGGAAATCGAGCACTTCTCACGATCACCTCTGCACCTGAGCACGAGACCTTCCCACACTTCACCAACCCGGATGCACACATCTCCACGGACAACAGTTCGTATTTACGGTTAGAGGAGCCGTGTCAACCACTAGTTTCGGTTTCACGGCCAGGAGAGCCGTGTGAAGTCCTCGCGGGCGCCAACCCGCCATTACGGCCCCGTGCGCCGTCACCCACTGTCGCGGACATCGATCCGCCATTACGGCCCCGTGCGTCGTCACCCACTGCCGCGGACGCCGATCCGCATTCACGGCCCCGCGAGTCATCACAGACTGTGACCGAGCCGGACTCGCTGATTCCATAAATCGCTGGATTTACGGCCAGCAATGTAAAGCGAGTGTAAAGTGAAGTGACTTGTGGCCAGGTATGGTGACCCATACATGGAATTGGTGCTCTGCATTTAACCCATCCAACGTGCACACACACAGCAGTGAGAAGTGATCAACCACACACACACACAGTGAAAACACACCCGGAGCAGTGGGCAGCCATTGCTGCGGCGCCCAGGGAGCAGTTGGGGGAACGGTGCCTTGCTCAAGGGTCTCTCCTCAGTCGTGGTATTGAAGGTGGAGACAGTGTTGGAAATTCACTCCCACCACCCACAATCCCTGCCGGACCTGGGACTCAAACCCGCGACTTTTGGGTTACAAGCCCAACTCCCTATCCATTAGGCCACGACTGCCACAAATACAGGTGTGTTTCCGCCCAGTGCCGATCCCTGTTCCCGTTCTGGATTTACGGCAAGGAGTGCCGACCACTGTTCCAATCCCTGACTCACAGCTGATTGAGCCCGTTAATGACTGTGAGTTACCATGGCCTGAGCTGATAGAGCCTGTTAATAACTATGAGCTACCCTGGCCTGAGCCTATAGAGCCTGTTAATGACTGTGAGTTTCCATGGCCTGAGCCTATAGAGCCCGTTAATGACTGTGAGCTACCCTGGCCTGAGCCTATAGAGCCTGTTAATGACTGTGAGTTACCAGGGCCTGAGCCTATAGAGCCCGTTAAAGACTGTGAGTTACCATGGCTTGAGCTGAGAGAGCCTGTTAAAGACTTCCAGTCTCTGCTGCCCGGTCCACCCTGGTGGGCGTCTCCGCCGTCTGGTCCACCCTGGTGGGCATCTCCGCCATCTGGTCCGCCCAGGTGGGCGTCTCCGTCGTCTGCACTGCCCTGGGGGGCATTTGAACTGTCTGGTCGGCTCAGGAGAGCATCCACGTCGCCCGGCGAGCCCAGGCGGGCTGTTCCGCCGTCTGCACCGCCCTGGGGGGCGTTTGAACTGTTTGGTCGGCTAAGGAGAGCATCATCGCTGCCTGGTAGGCCCAGGTGGGCTGCTCCGCCGCCTGCTCCGCCCTGGAGGGCATATGAACTGTTTGTTCGGCTCAGGAGAGCATTTCCTTGGCTTGGCACACCCCGGTGGGCGTCTCCGCCTTCTGCTCTGCCCTGGAGGTTCACTCCCATCCACACCCCCCCCTCAGGCCCCTTTTCTGTCTTGCGTCTGGAAGCCGCACCTTGGGGAGGGGCTATGTAACGCCGTAGGCGTGTCCTGTGTCTTGAGTCATGTTCTGTGTTTATATTTGTAGTCCATGTGTTCTGTATGTTTATTTACCTGTCAGTTTCCTCGTGCTCCTTATTTGTGACCCCACCTCCTCATTAGTGTTTCACTCCTGTCCAGCCGTGTTCACAGGTGTCCTGTATTGTCTCTTTGATTAGTCTGTGTATTTATATCACTCCCTGTCTTTAGGTCTTTGGCGATTGTTAACGTTACATGTCCGATTGTGTGTCTTAGCTTAGCTCGTCGCGTTTTCCTGTTTTCTTGTTTTCTTGTTTTTTCATTTAATAAATGTCAAGTTTGAATATATTCCTGCCTCCGAGTCCTGCCTGCCCGATTGGAAGCGAGAGCGCGAGATTACTTCAGCCGGCATTGTGACAAGTTTTGTAAAGCACTTTGGTCAACATCGTTTTTTTAACTTGTATATAAAATTGTATTGTATGGAATAGCTACAGTTCTGTTCAAAGTTTTAGACACTCATGTAAAAATGCTGTAAAATGAGGATTCTTTCAAAAATAATGCCATAAATAGATTTATCAATAAATTCTATTAACTAAATCAAATAAATATTTGGTATTACAGCTTTTGGTAAAATAGCTTCTGTTCCGAGGTACACTTGACCATAGTTTTTCAGGTAGCTTTCCAGGTTGTTGTTTTTTTTTTCTTCATCTTGGAGACGTTTCCACAGTTCTTCTGGATTTAGTCTGTCTCAGTTTGTTCTGTTACTTCATGTCATTCCAGACAGACTGGATGATGATCAGATCAGATCTCTGTGTGGAGCACTGGCTGTTGTCAGACTCCTTGTGCAGACAAGAATCTCACTGCATTATTACAATTAATGGCAAAAATAATGTTTTTAAAATGTAAACTGATATTTCCAACTGACACACTACTGCAAAAGATAGAAATAACTGACTTTTTTTGTTGGTGAAAATACTAGTGGCCTAAGACTTTTGCACAGTACTGTAAATATAAATATATGTGTATATATATATATATATATAAATATACTGTGTATATATACTGAGTGATCGTAATGTATAATGACGAGATTAAACTATTTATTTATCAAATGCAGAGATGGTCTCTGTAATCAAAGCGATGATAATCACTAGAAATTAGGTGCCCCCAACTAAGCAAGCCAAAGGCGATAGCGGCAAGGAAACAAAACCCCACCCATGAGAGAATGGAGAAAAAAAACCTTGGGAGAAACCTGACTTAGTTTGGGCCAGTTCTTCTCTGGCCGGACGCCCAGCACCCAATCTCCAGTTCAATTTTAAGTGCATGTCAGATTGTGCAAAGGACTTA
>JAUMHE010000061.1:9010674-9036045 GCA_032359235.1 Enteromius mattozi
CCATAGGCACATCGCTTCACCATTTTGCTTGCCAGAGGCCCGCAGCTTGACGGACCTTGCTTACTTAGTAACCGTTGATAGGATGTGTGATTGGACAATGGCCGTTTTGGGGCGGGGTTTTGCGAAAGGTCAATTCCATCTTTTATTCATCCTTGTGTCATTGCAAACCAGAATGACTTGGAACATGACGATATTTTAAAAGGTGTCATATGATGCGATTTAAAAAATGTTATTTACAACACTGTTCCAGAACAGTTTAACCCAAATATTAGAGAGTGTTCAGCGCATTTACGGAGGACAGACTGCTAAGACCTGCAGAGCAGCCTGTGCTGGCTGTGCACAGAGGAGGATAGTCTGGTGCTTCTGATGCACAACCCTGCTACTTGCTATTCAAATGCAAGTTTTGAGCAGAGAAGGGTAACGTTGGTGCTTGTTGTCATTTCTCCGATCACGAATGCAGACATGGTGTTATGTTTACGAAGCGCGGTGCTACACGACACGTAAAAAGACAGTACTAAGTCATGATAATCAGTAATTATGTCTCCACTGGATGCAACAAATTCCTTGTTTGTAATGTGTTTTATTGATTTGGTGTCATAGCGCCGGGATGCACCATCACGTTATGGTAAGTGGCATAACATTTCTGTGAGACGTTTCATTTATTTGGCCAGTCACAGTGCACTGGATAGCTGAGCTGGCTAATCAGAGCACACCTCGATTTTTTTAGAACAGTGAGCTTTGTACAAATCGACCCTTTT
Organism: Enteromius mattozi; assembly: GCA_032359235.1. Classification (NCBI taxonomy): domain Eukaryota; kingdom Metazoa; phylum Chordata; class Actinopteri; order Cypriniformes; family Cyprinidae; genus Enteromius; species Enteromius mattozi. The sequence goes on from JAUMHE010000061.1 coordinate 9,011,433, forward strand.
CAGGAGGCGGGGCTTAGAGGAGAAATAATAATATACAGTATGTGGAAAATGTGTGTTTTGCACCTTAAAACAACATAAACACATTGCATTACACCAATACACAAATAATGTTCTTTTTAGCAACACCATATGACCCCTTTAAAGAATATTTGAAGAGTTAATTTGCAAAAACTAAAAAGAAACATTGTTTCTTTTGGTCTGTTGATCATGTGACCTTTGTGGATATAATATAATACTTCCTGTTTTTTACAACTGATGAAGGTGTTTGGATAGACACTGAAACGTTTTGTTAACCTTTTCTTAGTCCAGTGATTTTAATAAATACATTTTCGGAATGTTTTAACAGCTGGATGATTTAGCAATGAATCTACATAAAAAGAAACAAAAACATAACAATAAAAAAAACATGATTTTTGGAAAAATAAAAGTTTTTGCAAATAAACTCTTAATTTGTAACCAAACTGGCTTTTTTTTTTCCATTGTATGGGCAAAAACCACTGAGGCCTTTACCAAAATACCTTATGTTTTGTTATTTATTGTTATTGTTGTTTTTTATTCCATAGAACAAAAAGTAGATACTTTTATAGTGCTGTTTCCCCTCTGTTTTTGGAGGGTAATAGCTGTCATTGTATTGAAAATGTATTTTAAAAAATATTAGTTAAATTACTTACAAATACAATTTCAGTTTTCTGGTCAGTTAAGGATGATGTCCACAGTTAAAAATATGCATTACATTTCTAAAATTAAGGTTAGAACAATAGCAGTTATATTTTGTACATTGACTGTGCTGTAATGTTTAAAACAGGGCTCAGGACTGTCTCTGGAGTACCAGGTGAAGAGAGGAGCATCAGAGCGAGCTGTGACCCAGAGTATCCTCTCAGTCATTGGGAAATGTGTAGACCAGTTCGGCCCTGGATGTGTGGGAGTCCAGAACATTCTCCAAGCTCGATGTCCTCTTGTCCGCTTTGCTCACCAACCCTCTGGCTTTCAGTGTGATCTCACTGCCAATAACAGGTAATGTCAGCTGAATAACGCATCACTTAAATATGTTTAAACTGCATTTTCTTTTTTTTTTTTTTTTAGCTGAGAAGGTAAGTAATAGTTAACCTCTGTAAGTTCCATAGGAGGACTTTTTAAATTATTGTTCTGTGGGCTTTAAGGACCGTCAGTTTGGTTTCTCACTCTCATTTACACTTCCTCAAAACAAAGGTCACTCTTATGCTTCCTTTTAGAACGTGACAAATTAATAATGCACAGAAACCTACTCATCAGTTTTTGTTGCACTGGCACCCCTCAGGGTGCAAGCTGTAGGTTAGAGAGGGGTATTTCCAGATATGTACATTGTAAAGAGAGAAACTGACATTTATTTGATGGGGGATGTATGAACACAGGAGTAACAAAACTGGAACAGGAAAATGCATTTATTTAATATTATTAAAGTTTATTAAAGGCCAAATTAAATTTATTTGCAAAAAGAAGTAACTCCTTTTTTGTAATGAAAAAAAAATCATGTTTTTGTGTTTTATTGTGTATTTTTTTTTTTTTTTTTTTGACCTAATTAAAATAACCCAACTGCAGTTTGATGATTAGGATTAATTGGAATGCACAATGAAATTATTTTTGGAAATTGTTAAAAACAGAGTTATTTCTTTTTGCAAATATACTTTTCAAATATTTGTTACTTTTTTTGATCAAACTGATAATCCCGTCCTAAACCCAGGTACATGTTTTGTTTTATTTTACGTTGTCATGTGTGCAGGGTGGCAATGAAGAGTTCAGAACTGCTGTTTCTCTACGGCCAGCTGGACCCTCGTGTTCGGCATCTGGTGTTCAGTGTGCGGTGCTGGGCTCGAGCTCATAGCATCACAAGCAGTATTCCAGGAGCATGGATCACCAACTTCTCTTTAACCATGATGGCAGTGTTTTTTCTACAGCAGAGGAATCCTTCCATACTGCCCACACTGGACCGACTGAAGGAGCTGGCAGGTACATACAATTGTCCTTTTACAGCCATGCTTTTTTTGCAGTTTCTTGTCTATTATACTACACTGCCATACAAAGGCAAAAGACAGTAACTACTAGGGGTGTGTGATATTGACAAAAATAATATCTGAATATTTTCTTGGATTTTATCTGACAATAATTAGACCATATTTTCTTGAGTGTGTTATTGTGCTGGTATCATAAGGACTACCGTAGATAGCTGACTCCTAAAGTTTTTGATATTCATATTCTGTGTGGAGATCAGTTTACACTGAGAGAAATTAATCAAGTTTAAATTGACTTTGACCTTTTATGGGCATTTTAACCTTTACAAGCCATTTTTGCATAATTTTTTTGAGTCTCAAATTAATCAGTGAATTACAATAATACGACATTTGGGCTGTTCTAAGCAAATGAAATCAGTATCAGTAAAATTATTTTTGCAATGCAGAGGGACCACAGAAGCTGCATCTGAAGTGGCATTTTAATGTATTGTTTAGTGCAGAACATGAATGTATTTATCCTGCAGTTACAAATGCATACTGTAAATAATGTTTTGATATATAAAACAGTAAAAGTTTAATACTGTTTTAGCAATTATTTAAAGAATAAAAAGAAACTTTAAATGTAAAATTAAAACTCCCAGTAGGAGGCAGCAAGTCACTGTTAATAAATGAGTCATTGCGATTTAATCAAATCATTTAAACGGTTGATTCATTCAGAAACAAAACACTGTCATGTTCCTCAGAGATGCAAAAAAGAAGCCTGTGTTTGGAATTATTTTTGTTGTTGAAATAGAGCAAAACAGCCAATATAATGTCTGTTGTCTTCATTTTTGAACTGTTGTAAAAAAAAACAAAAAACAAACATAATTACGTTTGTAATAATGGTCATTTTTTGCACTAGTTGTGTGATATTAACTATATGAAATGATAGAAATATACAATTTCTGCCCCCATATATTGAATTTTATAATCGTTCTAAATTCATTTAATAGACTGAATCATGCAGTGAAAAAGCACTCTAGTCTAGACTCTGTAAGGGTGGTTTGAATGTTTTTTGTGAAATACTCGATAATGTCAAATCGCACGTTATTAAAACAACAATTACATTATTATCGCATATGATATATATCGCACACCACTAGTAACTACACATTTGCTAAAAAAAAGTTATGACTGAAACAGGATCTCTTAGATAATGTTCTGTCCTGTGACAGATGAGTTTGGCTCAGAAATTAAAGTGAGAAAATTAATATTAAAAGAATAAATAAATCAAAATAAATCAAAAACATTTTTTTTCTTAGCTCTAGTGTTGCCTTTACCTTAGGTTAGTGGGTGTGGTGTCCCCTTACTCTGGAAATCTGTGTATACCTTTTTTCTTGTATTCATTGCCTTTAACTTTATGCTCGACAGTGAACAATAAATAAATGAGTATCAAATCAACATGGTTTCTGAACAATCATGTGACACTAAAACTAGAGTAATGGCTGCTAAAAAAATTCAACTTTTTCTTCATTTAAATAAATTGGGTTCTAAGATATATTAAAATAAAAACCACTGATTTTAAGTGATGTTGACAAACAAGTTTCGGGAGGAGCTCTGACGCAATGATTAGTTACAGCTGTTTCCAATCCCCTAATCGGTCTCGGCCAATCAAATTCATAAGCCTTCCCCTTAAATAGGCCTCCTCTTCCTCCCTACTTTATCTCGTTACGCATCCCTCGTCCACCCCTTCTCCTCCTACTTCGCGTCTTCCTCCGGGGGGCGAGCGGGAGTCGAGCCGGACATCGAGCTCAGCCCTGGTTAGGGTTCTACCCCCTAGGGTTCCGTCTTCTAGGGCTCGCCGTTCGCCGAAATCCCGGCTCGCTCCCCGGACAGCTATCATACTATCATAAGGAAGAGCGAACTCGTGAAATAATATATTTCACAATATTACAATTTTTAAATAACTATGAGAGATATAAATAAATATAATAAACATATAAATAAGTCATAAAACACCATTTGCAATTTTCTATATGGCTTGGATTATTTGCTTTGCTATATAATCACATTTCAAATGTTTACACTACAGTCTACATTACACTACATTTAGAAATAATAAACATACATTCCCTGCCTGACTAATGTGCTGCAAAATTATGTTTATAAACAAATTTCAGAAGAAGCACGTACCAATGATTAATCACGGCTGACACCTCGATCCCCAATCAGCCTGATCACCCTATCAGAGCTAAGAGGTTTTCCTTTAAATAGAGTGAACTCCCCTTCTCTGGTATCTCGTTCTTTGCATCAAGATCCCTCAAAAAATGTCAGACTCAGAGTATTCCTCTCGCAACTCTGAGCCCGAGGACACCGTTCCTTCCCGCGTGCCAGCTGCCAAACAAGCTACCGTGCCAGCAGGAACTCCACAAGAGCCCACGGCTCCTATCCGAGGCCGCAAACCAATTCGCCAACCAACAACCCTCTCACCCAGACGTCTTCGCTCTCGCTCACCGCCACCTCAAAGACACCCACAAGCCTCTCCTGCTTCATCATTTTCTTCAGCGCGTTCATCTGTTCCCGTAGCCGAGAAATGGACCATCCCCACCCTCCGTCAAGCACTTGCTAAAGCCGGTGTCCCATTTTCCCGGCGAAAAGCGGAACTACTCTCTCTCTCTTCACAGCCTACCAGTCAGCTCAACATCAACCAAACAGCAGCAACACGCCTTCAGCAAGCCTTGGTAGAGCTCCAGATCCACCCGCCAGCAGTTCCCTCTCTTCGAATCCTTCGAAGCCAGCCGCAAGTTCAGTTCGCCACCCCCGGGACTAACTTCTCCCCAGCCTACCCAGCAGCTCAACCCGCCTCCGGATCCGGACTTGCCCTGCTTTCATTCCTTCCCCCCAGCTCCCAACCCTCCTCTTTCCTCCTTTTCTTCTTTACCCTCTGTTCCCCCCACCTCAGCCACTCACAGCGCAGCCCCACCCTCAATCCCAGCCCCACCTCCCTCAGTCCCTCCTACCTCCTCTCACCCACCCACCATTCACCTTGTATACAGCCAACCCTCTCCCCATCCGCCCCTACCTTACTCTCCTAGCCTTTCTTCATTACAGAAATTCCCAGTTATCGTCCCCAACCGACCCCTTGTTCACCGACGACTCCAATCGGCCAGCTTCATGTTTCTGGTTTCAAAAACGCCGTAAAGCAGTCCTCCTCCAGTTCGGCATTCCAACGGGAAACTTTTCTTCACATTCATTCAGAATTGGAGCAAATACAAGTGCAGCCGAAAAAGGACTGTCGCAACAGCAAATTCAAACCCTTGGCCGTTGGTCTTCAAGCACTTTCAAAAGCTACATCCGCTCAGATCAATCCATTATCAAAAAAAGCTCTCCAAATCTTAGCCACCCCCTCGGCCCCCCCACAGCAGCCTCCCCAACAGTGGCCAGCACAATCCCCGCTCTTTTTGGCACCACCGTGGCCATCCCAGCCAGAATCCCACACTTCGCTCAAACCGAAATCAACTTCCCCTCTTCTCAGCCTCCACTGCAGGCAGTCCAAGCCCGAATCTCGCATCCCCTAGCTACTATAGCAACCCATTCCATTCACAACAGTGGCTCCATCATTCAGCCCCACCTCAGCAGTGGCTCCTATATTTGCCCCAGCCTCCGCAGCGGCACCCCAATCTAACCCGCCACCGCAGTGGCCCCACTATCCTCACTATCGCACTCAGTCCAACTCTCGCCGCCAAGGGGTTAAAATCCCTAGGGCTCAGAGTCCGCCGAGCTCTCAGCCCTCTCCCCGGACAGCACGCCAAACACGCTTATTCTATTTGATTATTAATGAGGAAGCGTGAACTCGTGAAGTAAGACTTTTGAATGCATTTTTTTGTTTAATTTGCTAAATGTATGAACTCTTTGTTTGTGCGTGTAAAATCATCTGTGACTCCAGTAACGTAAAGTGGCTCAAGATGCGTCACAGTATTTCTCCCCTCTGAGCTGATTGTCTACACACAGTCGTTTTCTTGTCTGCCAGGGTCAAGGACAGTGATGCCACAATAGTGATACAGAATCCATTTCTGTATGGCCACAAATTATATTTATGCTTTGTACGTGTGCACTTTCTAGGACCATCAGATAAGTGTGTCATTGAGGGTAATGACTGCACTATTGTCAGTGACCTTAGCAAGATAACACTGCAGCAGAACACGGACACATTAGGTGAGTGGCGCTCATGGATTGTTTTCATAATTTACACAAACTTAATGAAAGGTTCTACCTTTTCACCTTTGGGCAGATGGCTCGTTTCTGTAATGCTTTTGCTATGCATTCCATTTTTATTGAGTGTTAATGACACTGCTGTTTATTTTTCAGTTGTTTTAATTTTTTCCATCCACAGAAAAACTGTTGCAGGAATTCTTCGAGTTTTATGGCAATTTCCCCTTCAACAAGGCATCAATCAATATCAGGAAGGTGAGTCATCCACCAACAACACATGCATTCATGCGCAAACTCCCAGAGGACACTGCTGACGTCTTAGCAGAGTCTCCACAAACGCCCACCAGAGGGCAGTGTATAAATAGACAAGAAAGTGTCTGGGTCTGCAGTGGACACAGATACACAGTTGCAATCACATTTTTTCAACCCGCTTGACCTTCTGTTGCTGTAAACAAAAGATTATGAAAACAATTCAACCAAGGCATCAGTAAACTGTTATAGAAAGTTTATTAATATACATTTGAGTGATTCTAAGATTCATAAAGTTGAGGATTAAACCAAAGTGGATCAAAATATTGAAGTACAATATTAATTAACCTCCAAAAGCCAAATTTTGTAGAAAATCTTGTTCTTTATAATCTCAAATAAATGTTGCTTCTAAGTGCTTGTTGGCTTCTTCCAACATTCTCTCCACTGGAATCTTAGCCCATACCTCATGTGGAAAAGGTTCCAGATCACAGATAATCTTTGGTTTTCGTGTTGCCACTGCTTTCTTAAAATTCCACCAAATATTTTAATAAGATTTAAATCTAAAGTCTGAATGGGTCACTCAAGAACATTCCACAACCTATCCCTAAACTGAGATTCAGTAGATTTGGATGTATGCTTTGGGATGGCTGACCTGCTGGAAAATATGGTGATCATTATCTTCAGTCTCTGCATCAAAGGCATTACTGTTTTTGCCAAAATTACCTGATACTTCAAAGAAGCCTTGATATTCTTTGTGCAGTCATGTTTTCCACTTCCTGTAGTAGCAAAGCACCCCTATAAAAAGACTGGCCCAACTCTGTTTGACCATGGTGATGATGTTCTTCTGCTCATAAGCCTTGCCTACTTGCCTACATAACACTGATACATCCAAAAAGATCTAGTTACATATATCCATACTTCCAGACCTTCACAGGTCCACCTAAATAATTTTTTTATCATATTCAAGTCAGCCTTTTATGATATATTACTAAAGACTATATATACTTTTGATTGCAGCTGAGAAAAAGCTTTTATTTTGTGCATTTCTAATTTAAAGGGATAGTTCACCCATTAATTACTCACCATCTTGTCGTTTCAAACCCGTAAGATTTTTATTTATCATCTAAACGCAAATTAAGATATTTTTGATTTCTGAACCTTCATAGAAAGCAATGCAACTACCAGGTTCAAGGCCCAAAAAGGTAGTTAGGACATCATGAAAATAGTCCATATCAGTAATTCACTGTAGTGAATGCACGTTGAAGACCAACACAGAAGAGAAGAAATCGTTAAAATCGTTCTGGACTATTTTAACAATGTCTTTATTACCTTTCTGAGTCTTGAATGTGGTAGTTCCGTTCAAGGTCTTATGGGTTTAAAGTGGCATTAGGTTTTTTTTTTTAAAGATTAATGACATTTATGACATTAATGACATTTTTGGGTGAAATAACCCTTACATTTTTGTTGTTGTTGTTCTGCTAATTCAATGTATGAAAACAAACTGAGTGAAGATGCTGATTCAATTGATGTGTTAATACTGTGTTGTTAAGTGTATTAGGCCATAAATATCCTGCTTTATATGTCTTTCCCCAGGGAAAGGAGCAGACCAAACCGGAAACGACAGCTTTGTATATCCAGAACCCATTTGAAACCACTCTAAACATTAGCAAGAATGTTAATGCAACACAGCTAGAACGTTTCGTGGCACTTTGTCGAGAATGTGCTTGGCTTCTCCAGCAGAAGGAAATTCTTAAGCAAAGTTCGGACTCGCCATGGGGTTTCGCCGCACTTCTCCGTCCTTCAGTCACCTCAGGAACAGGGGTGAAAAGTCACCGGAAGAGAAAACTGGAACCAGCTAGTTCAAGAATAAAGAACCTCTTAGACTCTCTGAAAATTAAAGGTGGTGAAACTGTTGCAAAGAAGGGAAGTGCAAGAAGGTGATATGGTCAATAAACTTCATTCACCCTGAAGAACACTGGAAACGTCTTCTGAACAATGAATTTAAATGACCAACAAACCAAAAGAGTGGAACAAACCTGAAGTTTATATATTTCTGCAGTCAGAATCTGTAAGTCTTTTAGGAAATGTTTAAAAAAAAAAAAAACTACACTCAGTTTCTGTTCTACTCAAGTATTTCACATGAAAGAGTCACTTTGTAGATCCCAATGTGATATAACAATGAAAGAAGAGGTCCACTGCGGTCTTGACTCCTAAAACAAATGGAGTTTAATGGTTGTGTTGATCTGATAACAACAATCATTACGTTTTGAAGCAGAACCTCTGAACACTAAACTGCTGCAAGGAACAGTTGTGATTATTTTAGATCACACACAAACTCCATCTTCTTTGAGTTGCTGTACAATTACAACAGCCTAATGACTCCGTAAACAGTCACTGTCAACTAAGTAATGTTTTATAAGGTATTAAATCAAAGTAATGTTCAGACCATTGCTGTTTGTTTCTCCTTGGACTTTTTTATTCCTAATTTTTCCCATACTCCTTAAAAAAATGTCTGAATGTTTTATTAACTATGATAGCCTGTTTTTGCCACAGAATAAAAAATTAGTTTTATTTCTGAAAATTGATATATCAGAGATGTCACTTAATTTCCTTAATTGGGGCTTAGAAACATAACCACAATGTGACAATAACAACTTTATTTACCTAGCTACTACATCATTTACATCATTGACTTGACCTAAATTCTCTTTTGTTTCACAGGGTTTCAACTTTATTTCTTGTAATTGTGATCTCACAATGAAAATTTGACCTTTTATCTCTCAGTTGTGACTTCCTTGGATGGAAGAAGACATGGGAACGGTGAAGAACTAAAGCACTTTGGTGGGGTGGGGTGGGGTGGGGAGGGCAGGAAACAGATAGTGAGTTGATGGAAAAAAAGTTATAGAGCATTGGCAAATAGAGAGGAAATAAGTGAGACCGAACGATTAGCAGCAAGAGAAGAAAACTACAATCGGAGAAGATGAAAGAGTGTAAAGTCTCCTGGGAGTGCTAGTTAGTTGTATTTAATGTTCATGACGGTTTTACCGCTCGGCTTAATGAGGTCAAAGAGTATAGTTGAAACCATTTCTGTTAACCTTACCCCTTCTACTGAGAGCCAGAGAACAACATCTCTGTTACCTTTAAGCCATCTGAACTGAATTTGAACTTCAGTGGCTGTTTGAGAACGTGAGGAAGGTCATGGGCTCCTTAAGACAGGCAAAGGATGGAGTGATAGAGTAATAATACTCAATATCTTTATGCAATTTCACAGGTGAAATCCCACCCAGAGCTGCTTAGTGGTGGATTTATCTGAACAGCTGAAAGACATTTGGGCTTTACGACCTTATATCTGTGTGGCATTAGACTGTTTACAATTGTTTATCTGCTCACTTATCTCTCTCTTTATACCTCACAAGGGTTCTTAGTCACAGTATACAGCTTAGGACATGCAGAGCTGCTGATGCTGTATTTGTGCCCCTTAAAAGGTATGATTTTTGTTGTTTGTGTGTATCTGCTGATACAACGTTGTAGGGGTGTAACGATTTGGGTATCGTACAATTCATGGTCATTTTCCAAATTATCCAAGTGATCATCCTTACACCCTTATTAGTGGAGACTTGAGTGAGTGTTGCACGTGTGTGTCATCATTTAGTCGTTTGGAATGCACTTGTCAAAGGGAGCAATGTCATTTCCTCATTATCTTCAGCTTGGATATTGCTGTGTCAGCGAACACAGATTCGTTAAAGGACTGATGCATTACATAAAATTACATATATATATATATATAGAAGTTTATATTAGTTTTTATTAGTAATTTAGTTTTTATTAAAATATTAGCATATTTTAAATGCATTACAGCATATAAAATGTATGTTTATTTAAAACACTTACGCTAACAACAATAAAAAGACATTTATGACATTAAAGCAGCGACATCTGACACATCACCGTGTCACAGGAACATCCTATCTGAAGATAATGAAAAAATTAATCACTTCCTTTGACAAGTGCATTATAAACAACTAAATAATGACACACACGTGCACTGTTCACTCACGTCTCCACTAACAAAGGGGTAAGGATGATCACTATGACTTGGAAAATGAACATGAATCGTACGATATGAATGTCACACCCCTATAATGTAGTTTGTGAAGGTTAAAATGTGAGTAAAAAAATCTGACCTAAAGCTGACAACCAGGTTGGAGACTGGTTTATAGTATTATAGTATTAATATTAGGGGTGCGATCGTGAGATGCGACTGGTCTCGGAACTTGGCGATATCCTCGCGATAGTGATATGATGATGCGCAGCAAATCTCAGACAGGAAACTGTTGCCGCATTCTGTTTATCACGTGCTGACACAAATTCCAAATGGTCGCTTTATCGCGTCCGGTGTAGGCAGACTTAAGGCCCGGGTATACTTCACTTTCCGCGTTTCGTTCCATCTCACACACAGCCGCGTCCACACAGCTTTAAAAGTATACTCAATCGCGGATTAGTGCGGACGGATGAGCTCGATACATGCGCAATGCCACTAATTGACTTGCACTGTTTCAGCATTCTTCTCGCGCATACACTGTTGTACGCGGACAGTCTGTGCGGTCTCAAAAAATGCCTGCACGGGGACAGGATGCGCGGCTGTCCGCTAACCCTCCTGATGACGAAAATGACGTAATGCAGATGGCCGAAGTATACTTTGGCCTTTAAGCTGGCGCAGCGTTTGCTGTAGGCAAGTTTGTTTAGGTATTCGGCCCGAGTCTCGTCCCACCCCTAATTAATATCTACTTTTAATATTTTTTTTCTTGTTCCAATGTAAAGGTCTTTACTGAAACTTGATTAATTGAATGCATACTTGCTGAATAAAAGTATTAATTTCTTTCAAAACAAAGTTTTGCTCCAAACTTTGGAGCGGTAGTGTGTGTGTTTATAACCAGGTCTATCAATTTGAAATATAACCACATATAAAGCATTGTTTTGATTCAGCCAGGCAGGGAGCTCAACCTCCCATGTGTTTGTTTGGCCTCTGAGGCAGGAGACGGGTTGAGGCTTCCGCTGGGTGTAATACTCGTCAGGTTACGCTACAGTTTTTGTTCTTCACCCTGCTGCCAAACTAAACAAACCCCTTCAAATATGATGATTATTTCCTGAAATGATGATTGTTATGACCCCTGCTCCAATGGAGATGTGTTTTAGTCATATTCTCCAACTGTTCTCTCTACTACCCATAGAGCGTGTTTGCTTTTGAGTATGTACAAAATATATACTTTCATATTTTTTTTTCTCTCACTCCCTCTGCTTATTCTTGGCTGTAGGTTTTTCTCCTGAGCCTAAAAGAATTTCGGAAAGGTGGCTTGAGGGTTTGAAAAACACTGGGGGGATTTGCAGGAAAAACAACATGAAATGAAAATGGTCTTGGCTTTGCCTTCTTAGTGGAATTTCAGTCAAAACCCGTGCTATTTACAACCTCTTCAGAGGATTTTGCTAGTTAGGTGCAATTTACCATTTTAAAGCCTTGGATATTTACAAAATGCTCCAGGTGTTATTTTACACCTTTAGTGTGCCGTTAAGATATTTGACACTTGTATGATACTTTAATATATCCACAGCTGATATGCATCAATTATTTGTCCGACTATAATCACATGATCTCAATTTCTCATGTGATATCATTCACACCCAGGCGTAATCTAACTTCCTTTTCCTTTTCAAGTCCATTGTCCAAAGTGTGCAGTAGTTCTTTTCCAGCTCTTTGGCTTGTGCTTGTGCCAATAATTTGCCATGTACTACCAAAACACACTGAGCATCCTTCCCTCTGTCCTCTCTCAAGCTTTCCTGTCTGTGAAGGGCCACTGTCTCTAAATCTGTTCTTTGCCTTTCCTCCTCCTGTCGTTTATGTTTCCCAAAGCACCTTGTGGATCAAGAGAATTTGAGAAAGCTTCTGACACAGTTCTTTTCCCCATCGGAAGCACTGCGCCAGCCAGTAGCATTAGCTCAGTAAACTGGTGGAAAGTACTGCCCTGTTGTTGTTTTTAGCGAGCTCAAGCGCACACACACACACTGAATTTCAGTTATCAGAATGGGCCTCTGTGTGCACCCACAATTCCCATTGTTTTAGTTCTCTACCTCAGCAAGGCTTAATTGAGCCTGGCACCAAAAGTCGACCTCAGTGGAATGATAGAGCTATGTTGGTCGATGGCATTTCTCTCTCTTTCTCTCTTGTCTGCTGTTCTGGTGCCGAGGGCCTGTCTGCAATACAGGCAGTACTAACACAATATGAGTGTCTGGAAAGGCCTTAATTTAATAGGTCTGTCTCTGTTTAAAACTTCAGTCAGTTTACAGTTACTAATGATGGGTGAAAACAGCTTACTGGACTTTGTGTCTGAGTCTTGCTTGCTAGCTTTAAAAGGGATCAGAGTTTGGGTTTCTTATTAGCATTGTTAGTTCACCCAAAAATTAAAATCCTAATGTCATTCCAAACCCATAAGACCTTCGTTCATCTTCAGAACACAAATGAAGATATTTTTGATGATATCAGAGAGCCATCTGCCCCTCCATAGACAGCAATACAACTGAAATGATCCCAGATCCAGAAACGTAGCAAAAACACAGGTAAAACAGTCCATGTGACATCAGTGGATCAACCTCACTTTTGCGATGCTACGAGAATACATTTTTAAAATAAAAATAACACTTACTCTTTTTCTGTGACTTACATCTTCCACCATTTTAGAGTATCTCAATGTGCCATTTACGCAAGCTTTAACGTATTTGACAATCAGCCTTGTTTACATCAAGATGAAAGCACGGAGTAATGTTCTCTAAAATGGCGGAAGTCATAGGAGAAGAATAGTTGAGTATATGATGTTATTTTTGTTTTCTTTGTGCAAAAAAGTATTCTCGTATCAGCGCAAAACTGAAGTTGATCCACTGATGTCACATGGACTTTTTCATCAGTGTTGCATGATTCTTTAGAAATCATTTTAATATGCAGATTTGGTGCAAGATGTTTTTTTTCTTCAGGATTTTATATGATTTCATATTACTCTTTAATAGAATTTCCATTTAATTTAATTTTAATTTAATTTATTTTATTGGGGGCAGTCGTGGCCTAATGGATAGGGAGTTGGACTTGTAACCCAAAGGTCGCGGGTTCGAGTTCCAGGTCCGGCAGAGATTGTGGGTGGGGGGGAGTGAATAACCAGCGCTCTCTCCTCCTTCAATACCACGACAGCAATGGCTGCCCATTGCTCCGGGTGTGTGTTCACGGTGTGTGTGTGCGTGGTTGTTCACTTCTCACTGCTGTGTGTGTGCACTTGGATGGGTTAAATGCAGAGCACAAATTCCTAGTATGGGAAACCATACCTGGCCACATGTCACTTCCTTTCCTTTCCTATCCTTTCCCTTTCCTATGTTATATAATATCATTACATTATTGCATTATTATTTTATCTACAAGACCTACGTTAATATATATTGCATTGGCTATTTATTGGTTAGCTTGAAATTCATTGTTTGGTTTAATGTAATTCTTGTTTTACTAGTGCAAACACTCGAGTTTCTGGATTTCACACTCAAAGACTTTGCATGTGTGACCGTTTATATGCTTCCTGCACAAAGGGGAAAACAAATTTGCTTTCAGAATCCCTAATGCATTTTATCCTCGTGCTTTTCACAAGTGCTGTGATGACTGTTGTTGTTGTTTGTTTGTTTTTAATGCTCTTAATTGTCACTGAAATTAAACAACAAAACTGTCAATTTATTAAGGTCAGGATTAGTCCCATGCCTCCACAGCTGGCCTTTTCCTCCATGGCTGTACGAAGCTGCAACTCAGAAGTTTTGGGGCTTGAGTGTGCAGGATGAGTAATAGACAAGATATTATGCTGAGTTCAGAGTTTGCTAGATCCAGAGTGCTGGCCAGACTGTTTCTGTGGCCACTTGTTGAGAGGTGTCTTCATGATAGAAAAGGGGAACTTTGAAAATAGAAGTTGTTTTATTATTCAGCCCTGAGACCATTTGTTTTTAGTCACTTGTGAGTTTTTCTCACTGTATGTGTGTCTTATTACACCGTGAAAGCTAGAACCACATGCATGAAATTGATTACTTGGGCATTTGATTGCTATCGGTTTGTTTAAATTAGAATTTTATTCCCTCTCCCTTCTCTTTCCCAAACACTCTTGGGCATCAGCATAAGCCTTTCCATGAATATTTTGTGCCATCAGTGGTGGTGAATCCATATGTAATGACATTCATTCCTGGAACCATCAACTCTATGATCTGTCTCTGCTAAAACTATTAGAGAGAAGCAGCAGCTCTCCTATTTCTTTACTAAAAAACACAACAGCAGGATCCTATTCCACTTTTCCTCTTTCAAAAATCTTCACCTCACATTTGGAGAACTATAGGGACATTTTCCTCCCACTACAATTCCTACAATTCCTCTTTAGGTGTGTGAGTTTATGTGGGTAGTCATTTGTGTCTAGCAAGGGATTATCTGATATTAAAACTTTTTTATGCATTAATAGGAGCGGCATTGACAGTAATCTTTATAATTAATCATTTAATTTAGGATATGGCTATGAATTATTTAATTATTTTTGCAATATGAATCCAAGAATGTTTTTGTGGCACAGTTTCTGTAGTTAAAGCACATCCTGCCATACAGCTCAACAGGAGTGGCACTGTGTTGTAGGAAATGAACTGATGTCAGTTTGAAATTAAATTTCAGACTCAGAATTAGTCTATATTTGTCAAGGCAGTAACTAGGTTCTCTGTTAACGCGATTTAGGTGAATGGTGGATAGATTGGAGTGAAAGGAGATGAGATGACCTCATAGTACTGAAAAACTCAGGTCAGAAGAATGACTGGACTACTGAAAACGGGTAATGAACAAAACACTAAACAGTAACCAGATTCATTTAATGTGACAGCGCTATACACATAATCAGGCAGATAAAAAAATAAAAAATAAAAAAGACAATAAACCATTATTATTATCAATGTTTGTCCAAAAAATATGTAATAAAATGTCTGGCAGGAACTTCTAAAGGGCCTCAGTTGTCTGTGTGAATAACTTTACTGAATCCGTTTGTTTAAAAAGTCCATGTAAATCAAACCGCTCATGAAAAGACAATTTTATTTGCATGAACTCTCCAAACTAATTGATTTTCTAAAATAAATTGGACTTTACAGCATTACAACACTCTTTTACTTTTCTTTTTTAAATAAGAGAACGCTTTTTTGAGTTTCCTAATGTAAGAAAAAAAAGGGGTGCCAGAAAATGTCTGTTAAAAAAAAAGTCAGAATTTTTCTTTTAGATAAACCTCTTATTTCAGAATTACTGTAATTATACATGAAATATTCTTATGATTTTGAGGTTTTTTTTTACTTTTAACATAACAATTGTCCGAATGCAGTAATACACTTTTAAAATAGAATGATTATCTTTAAAAGAATGATAAAAAAAAGTACATATAATTACTGTTGTTGTTATTAAATATTTAAATAATTTACATTTTCGCAGCTGTGGTTGCCAGAATAATTTTCTTAAAAAATACAGAAAAGCTGTAAACACATTTATAAACACAACCTGTAAATTTTACAGAATGAAACTAATTTGCAACCAAAAAGAAATGTAAACCAATAAATTCAACAACACACTGCTATTAAAATCAGTTTTGTACCTTTAACATCTGACAACCACCATAACAGTGCAGTTGGTAAAAGAGAGCCACACATAAAGAATCAAAGCTCATCACAAGTAGCTTCGCCACAAGCAGAAGTACTGTATATACTAATGTATAGAACAGCTCTCTCCAAACTCAGTCCTGGAGGGCTGATGTCTTGCAGAGTTTAGCTCCAAACCTTATTAAACACACCTGAAGCAGCTAATCAAGCTCTAGCTTGGCATACTAGAAGCTTCTTTGCAGGTGTGTTGAGGCAAGTTGGAGCTAAACTCTGCAGGACACCATTCATGCAAACACAAAACACCATCATGGTAACACACGGCACTTAAATAATTCAATAAACATTAAATAAAAAACAGAAGATGTAACATAAAGCCCAAATGTGCATAACTGATAACAAAAACTAAGAAAACACGATTATTTGCACAAAATGCTTTCAAATGTGGAGTGTCACGCAGGGAATTCTGGGAAAAATAGTTTACAGTTTTCGACTGTAAATTATACATTGAATTGTTCTGTTTACTTTAAAAAATGTACGATTAACAGCATTTTACTGTAAAATTACATGAAATGTCTGGTTAGATGTTTTACAGTTTTTCTCTGTATATAGTACGGGAATTTACTGTTAACCTATTAACAGTTTTTTCCATAGCACCACAAGATTTCACAGTTAAAATTACACTTATTTTATACAGTGTATAGTGGGAAAACACACACACTAGAGGCACATTTAAAGTTGCATGTTTGGAACCTCTGCTGTGTCCCAATTCAGATGCTGCATCTTTTGAAGTCTGCATTCCAAAACTAAATGCATCACAGCAGCTCGACGAAAACGTGGCCTTTGCAGATTTTCAAGTCTGCGTCTTAAGGATGCAGACCCTGAATTGGATTCATGTCATATGCTGCATAATGTGGGTGTGGTGATCTAACACATCCATCTATTGCATGTTTTTATAGAAAAAGAATGGAAAAGTAGTGCAGTGGAACGCAAAATGTTTTGTGTGAACGCCCCCTTATTAGATTTGCATGTGTGCTTTTTTGAGTAGCGCTAAAACATGCCATGTTGATAGTAGTATTGCTAGTACAAATAAACACTGCCTCTTTCCTATAAATTGTCAACAGCATAATATAAATATAATAAAAGGCCTAAAAGTGAGCTTTGTAATGATATCTTTCAGCACATTAGAAACTTTATTTTTATTACAGAGGTGGGTTTTAAGCGGTTTAGGATAAATAACAAAAGGTCAACATCATGTGCTGAACAGGGCCAGCAGTCTTTAAAGTCCCATTATTTTTGCTGAGTTCATTTGGAGTGGATGAATTTGTGGGCCGACGCAGACAAAGCTCGCTCTGTCAAAATGGCCTTTGTTAGGGATTCTCCCTATTATCCCACCACCCCTATGTAAAGACCCAGCATTCTCTTTGTTCTCAGAAACTTTGTGTGTGGTTGTTTGGCATTTCTGTGCACATCAAACTGTCCTCTTTTAAATACTGACTAGCTCTGAAGTTATGTTTTCAATTTTATGTTTTTTGTATGTGTGTTGCATTCAGCTGAAACTTAAACAAATACTACAACCCGATTCAGCCTGAATTCACACATGTAAACAGGTCAGTTCATTTTTAATAAGAGGTTGTTAAGGGGTAATGATGTCTGGCACGGTAGCAATGAAAAACCCATCTGCTGATGTCATATGGACAGTAACATCTTTGATGCTGTCAGCATGGGACTAAAATAGAAAGACCAACATAAGGAGCAGTAAGTGAAAACACATTCATCTCAATTTTGTTTTCAGTTTAGGAAATAAACAGGAAAGGAAATGAACTCAGGATCCAGTTGAGAGGTCTTGACAACTACAAGAATGTTCAGTGACCTGATTAGATAAACAAACGCTCTAATGTCAAATCTTTATGGCTTTAAAAGGGCAAAGTTCAAAGGGCACCTACTTAAGGCTATGTTGCTGACCTGTGCAAGGTCACACGGCACATGCTCTACACGTGCATCCTGAGGTCTGGCGTTAGTTGAGCTGTTTTTTTGTGGTGATGAGCTGGTCTCTGCGTCCTTTCCCTCGGGCCGTTTTTAGTTCACCTCTAACAGAGGTCACCTGTCCAAGGAAATGGTTGGGAAATTCGTGGAGTGATGTGTCCTAAATTCCTCCTCTATCATTCAGTGGAGCAAAAATAACAGAATTATTAACTGTTCCTTAGAAATAACTCCACTGAAGCAAGAGTGCTATTTTTATTGTTAGATAAGAGATAACAGCAATGATTGCATAAATAAGCAGCCATGGGCCCAGTGGCCAGAATCGCTGAGTGTACATGATGGTGTTGCCATTTAAAGGTTTTTGATTTCTCTGGGCTCTTGTGATGTTCGTCTTGTTTGTAAACCCGCAGCTAAACTCGCTAATTACTGGTGTTCTTCCTCGGTGCCTTGTGGTAGTGACGTTTATAGATGACTAAAGCTCACTTGTTGTCTAGAAGATTTTTAAATTGCGTTCATAAGGTGCCACAAATGGAGCGCATCAGTGGTGTTACTCATCGCTGGCCTGGTTTCTCAGTGATTTCTGGGAAGAATATTGATGATAATTTGCTAAATTTACGCAAGCTTAAAGTAAGGCTGTGTATGCGCACGGTATGTTTGAGCAGCTCTAATGAAAAGTCGGAGGACATTACACCCCCCACCCTCCTCCTCCACCCCCATAATAGTTAATAATTAAAAAGAAATGGGATTCTACATTATTTCTAGGTCACTAAGGAAATATGTGGCATCAACCATGTAAACTCCTGTATAGAAAAGGTCAGATGTCACTTTCAGTGGAGCAAAAGATGCTAACATTCTTAAATCATGCTGGATAATGTGATCATCAGTCCATGTCAGCTCGAGTGCTGCTGTCATTAAAGAGAAAGGAGGACACACAGGATTTTAAGAAATAAGCTTATTTTATTTCAATTTTCACTGCATGTCACTTGTAATGCATAAGGCTCTGCTATCAATTTTTATTTTGACAGTTTTACAATTTTGGCTTCCAACGACTATGATCACATTCCAGATAAACCAATTGATGTGCTGCATTCAGCTTTGCAGTGATGATGTTGCTTTGAAAGTGTCAAATTGTATTATTTCTATTATATTTGTGTATAACTTTTGTTATAATTTTTATTTAATGTTTATGTAATTTTGATGTATGCCACTGGTTTTTATTTAAAAGATCAATAAATGTTTACTTTTATTTTAATCTTGATATCAGTATTGACCAAAATAAACATGCTGATCATCAATCATTATGATTTGACATAATGACGCAGCTGTATTAAAATGAGTAACACTTTATTTTGATAGTCCACTTTATTCTACTAACTGTAAGTAACTTTGCAACTACATAGCAGTCATTAGAGCATTAGTAAACTGTCTGCTTAATATCTTCTAACACTTTATTTTGATGGGTCCACAACAAACAACATACTGAGAAAAGTATGTCAACTTATTCTACTAAACGTAAACCTACCCTAACAGTCTACTCTTGGAGTTAGTAGACGTGTAATTGCAAATTAATGAGAATTAGTTGACATGTAGTTGCAGTTACTTATAGTAAGTAGAATGTCTAAAGTGGATTATCACAATAAAGTGTAACCTTAAAATGTTTTGTTTAATTAGAAAAGAAAGCAGAGTAGGTGCATTTTCACCCAAATCTTGGCCCACCCACTGTATATGCACAGTCCTTTGTGAATGTCAGTCATAATCTGTCCACTAGTACAGTAATTTGTCTCCAGAGGAGATTCAGTGAGAAGCCCAAGTGAGATGTGTATCTCTCTTCATCTATATTTATTTAAGGGGGGGAATGAAGAGGAAGAGGGTGGGTTTGGGTGGGGCGATCCTGCGTGACCCCCTATTCTAATTCCCCCTCTGGTGAGGCAGGTCGAGCTGGAGAGAGTTTGTTTTCTTTTTATTAAACTGGCATTTGGTCTAGTCGCATTTGTGCTAAGGACTTTTGAACACCGTTTCTTCCTCCCACTCCAGCAGAGAGAGAGAGAGAGGAGGCTGTACAAATGAGCAAAGGAGAGATACACATTGAGCGCTGGATAGGAAGCACATGTGCTGCTCCGTCCCCTGGGAGCAGCTCCACCCTTCACTCTCCCCTTTCTCTCCTTCTTTAAACCATCTCTGCTATTCTCTTTCATCCTCGGTGCATTATATCCTTAGAGAAAATTGTGGCTTGCTCACTCTGATCTGCTTTTAACTTTTTTGTGTATCGGTTTTTTTTTTTTGGTCATTCACACTCTCGAGGATCATCTAATTCCCTTTCCCCTTTCCCCCATTCCCATCTTTCCTTGCTGTCAGAGCCTTTGCTCGAGATTCCACACATGCCTTTAATTTGGGAGGGAGGGAGCCCAGGAGTGAAGCTAGCTTACAGCTCAGGAATTTTCCACCCTCCCTCCAATCTGCACATACGTTGATAGAAAGGAGGGAGAAATGGAGGTGTGGGGCCACCAGCAGTACGGCCCAACACCCCATTTTGCTGGGATGTTTAGTGAGTGGCCATCAAATGAAAGTGCCGGAAAGGTCATCAAAACGATATGGAAAATGAGATTGGGAAATGACTGGGGAAAGGGGAGGTTATTGAGTGATTTAGAAAGGAGGAAAGGGTGAAATAGAACAAGATAGCAGCTTGTGGAGAAGTGATGAGGGTGAAAGGAGGGAATGATGGTTTTGTGAGTTCATCCCAATTCTATGCGTCAAGAACAATCAGACGGCATCTTGCACTGAAGCTGAGGTGACCTTTTAGCTTTTCTAATAATTGCAAGGTCTTAGGGTGTTACAGTACATGCTGTTTGCAGACTACAGGCCATTTATAATAGTCTCTGTGGAATAAATCAGTGCAGAAATTGAAGTCTAGACATCCACAGGAAGTGAGTTGAGGTGGCAGACAGCACTAATAATATCACATCTAAAGTGCTGTTATAATTCCCTATAGGAGGTGGAGGCCAGACAGACTGGTGTAGTCTCGACTGACATGATTATGCTGTCAAAAATGTTATTTCTAAATGTTTTAACTGAAAGAATTCACTCATGGCGTTCTAAATCTAAACTAGGCTTGTTGGGGGAAAAAAGTGTCTGCCATGACATTTCTGCATAATTACAAAAACATCCCAGCACATACAATTCACTGCAGTTTTTAGATGAAATGACCATTAGAGGCAGTAAAACACCTGCAACTGTCTATACCTGTTCACACATTCTAATTTACACGGGTAGATTATCAAAAGAAACTTTATTTTATGGTTACACCTATTAGTTGCTTATTAGCATGCATATTACTAGAATATTAGCCATTTATTAGGGCTAATTAAGCACATATTATTATTATTATTATTATTATTATAACACCTAATCTTAACAACTACCGCACTAACTTAATAAGCAGGAAATGAACAATTTATTGAGGTAAAAGTCATAGTTACTAGTGAATAGGTGTTACCTATTCGAAAGTGTTACCAAATGTTTGTACACACTTCATTTTACAGTATATTATGGCTTCAAAAAACACTTTTACAATAGTGCAGGAATTGTAAACTAATACATTTGTATCCCATAATCCGCTCCAAATGTTTGGATTTTTTAATGTAGTAAACTTGCTTGGTAGCACACCTGCTACTGAATTGCACTTGTGCCCTGAAACATGTCATGATAAAAGAATTGTGGAAGCAAGCTATATCTTATGCTTGTTTTTGTCAATATTATCAGTTAGGTTTAATGTAGGTTGTGTTATTTTCAAGTGTGATTAAAGCATTAACCTTTTAGTGCCTCTCATTAGACATTAAATTGTACAACAATTTTAATAAAATGTTGCCATGTTTTTTTTTATCTGTTTTGGATTAAAACTGAAAGTTTTCACTGGACATTTTACTTAGAAGGTGTTGCGAATTAAAAGTATGAAAGCAGTCTATTTGGCTTTTGTTCAGTGGTCTTTCGGTGAGTTTTGAGTGAGGAAATCGCATGACATTTTTATGATACATTTCTGTAGCTTTTTTTGTCTTTTTTTGTCATTTTGGGGCTTTACAGACCCAATCCCTATTCACTTTCATCACTTTCATTATAACGAGGCAGAATATTCATCAAAAAACATTATGTGATGCAGAGAAGAAAGTAAATCATTTGGTTTTGGACCGACAAGTTTCAGTAAATGACAGAATTAGGATATTTTGGGTGATTTTCGGTCTGTCTCTCTGCAAACAAGGGACTTTTCATTGTCCTCTCTAGAGTTAGTTTATTCAGGCTCCTCCAGGCGAAATATCTGCCTTTAAACAGAAAGACAGAGCTGAGCATATATGATGAAAGAAAGCAGTTTTTGGTCAGCTTCTGAGTTTGAGAGTCATGTTTCAGTAGATACTGAGGAGGGAGAGGAAAATCCCTGAGAGTTAAAATAATAATTACAGGGGGCTTTGATTTGCACGATACTGCAGACGTAACTGGGTCTCCTTTCTTTTCTCAACCCCATTGAAATGCAGTAAAAAAAAAAAATTTACATTTCTCTCTGGTAATGACTACTGCAGTCTTTGGAAAAGGCTTTTATGTTGAAAGTACCAGTATGTGAGGCTGAGGGACTGAGAGTGTGCCTTCATTTTGCTTTTCACTTACTTGAGTCATAAACATTATTTGCAAAAATTAATACAGAAAGCAATTAATATCAGTTGCTTTTATACAGACAAGCATTCTTGTTAATAATAACAGAGCCTTAATTATATGAACTGCTGTTTTAGGCATGGTGAATATTAAATGCTGTATTTTGCTCTGCTGCATAATGACTAGATCATTAATTAATTAATTATCAGTCGTATATGATTTACAGATGAATGAGTATTTTAACATAACAGCGATGTCAGTGATTAGATTACTATTCCACCGCCTTCAAGAAACCGCATGAATTAAATATGCATCATAAAATCAAGAATCTCAAAAATGTCCTGGTATCATTCCATTATAAATCTGTTTTTAAGACAGCTCACTCTCACCAGTGGCCAAGGAATCAAAACATAGGCGTGTGCTGTGGAAATAAGAAAGTATGAAAGAGATTTTTTCTCGTTTGGCTGGTGAGGATATCCAGAGCAGCCAGAACCCCATGGCTCTGATTAATCTCAGGTCCAGTAAAGTGAACAGCTCTCTGGAGCTCTTAATGACCTCAGGTCCGGGACGGAAAGCGTTTGTTCATATAACTGTCAATTGTATTGTTTTTCCAAAGTTATTCTCAGTTTTAGTTGTATCAGTGCTGTTGATGTATGAAATCTATTTTAACCGTACTTGCAAGGCAGAGTGGTATTGATATTCCTCAGCCGCTGTGGTTAGCGGTTTCTTTTAAATTAAAATGTAATAAGTTCTAAAATTATTCATTAAACCTACACTTTTGTAGTTATTTCAGTCTGAATTAACATCCCTTATAACAACTCTGCCTCAAGTTCATTGTTTATTAATGAATTTAAAGTGATAGTTCATCTGAAAATGAAAATTCAGTCTTGTTTTCCCCTTACATTGTTTCAAACAAGTATGACTACTTTCTTTGTAAAGATTGCTGGGAATCAAACTGTACATTTGCCATTATTCATCATATAGATAACAAAGTACTGAAAGATTTCTCAAAATATCTTTGAAGTTCCACACAGGAGAGAGAAATTATATGGTTTGAGGATATTGACAGATTTTCTTTCTTTTTTTGGGGGGTACACTGTCCCTTTAAGATTAAAGTTTAAATGTTCAATAGAATATTCTATACTCAAGTCAGCCATAATTTAATCACAATATTTGCATACTGAATTTTAGTTTTTTCATGTGTGTGGTTGAATATCGAATCAACACTGCTCATGTTATCACTGCTCTGCCTTTTATAAGCACTGCTTTATTGTGCAGAAATGCCTTGTTTGCTTACTGTAAATTTTGTTGTCAGCTATAGTGATAGTTTGAGTTAGATATTAATTTATATAAGGTTCGACTAGAAGGATGTTCCATGCCATATTATTTTCCATGCAAGTCTACATGCACCCATGGCCTTGATATTTTCTGTTTCTAGTTTCCAAGATGGAAATTTACAGCTGCACTCCACATTGAAAGACTACATTCAGAGCATCTGTAAGAATCCTGTGATGCATGTGAGCACACCATTTAAAAGGTTAGTGTCAGTAAGGTCTTTTTAAAGGAAATTAACACTTTTGTGCAGCAAAGATTCATTAAATTGTTCAAATGTGACACTAAAGACATAAAAGATTTATTATTTATTAAATACTTTAATATTCATTTATTATTAAAGCATTCAGACTCCCTTAAATTTTTTCACTCTTTGTTATACTGCAGTCATGGAGTCGTTGTGAAGCCACTCCTTCATTATTTTAGCTGTGTGCTTAGGGTCATTGTCTTGTTGGAAGGTAAACCTTCTGTCCAGTCTGAGGTCCTGAGCACTCTGGAGAAGGTTTTGGTCCAGGATATCCCTGTACTTGGCCGCATTCATCTTTCCC
>JAUMHE010000061.1:9036145-9046655 GCA_032359235.1 Enteromius mattozi
CAGCACCTGAGTTAAATATATGAGCGTCACAGCAAAGGGTCTGAATACTTAGGACCATGTGATATTTCAGTTTTTCTGTTTTAATCTGCAAAAATGTCTACAATTCTGTTTTTCTGTCAATATGGGGTGCTGTGTGTACATTAATGAGGAAAAAAAGAACTTGATTTTAGCAAAAGGCTGCAATATAACAAAGAGTGAAAAATTTAAGGGGGTCTGAACACTTTTCGTACCCACTGTAAATACAGCTTTGGTGAGCATAAGAGACTTTGTAATGCTTTATTTTAAGGTGTCATAATGCAGAGTAATTACCTAATTAGGTAGTTAGTAGTAGCCATTGTACTTACATGAAAAAATTTTTACTCATGTAACTAAGTTGTGGAACAGCCTGTAATTACAGTTTTTAATTATGTAGATACAAGCAGCTATTACACGTTACAGACTGAGTCTGTTACACAGCTACTTACACTTAAGTACAAACTTGATACACTTTTTTTTACGTAGCTTATAATATTCTGTAATTTTAATGTAATTAGAAAGGTATTACATGTATTTAAGCTTTGTTCTAATGGGTTAAATCAAACTAAGGTGCAGCTAGGTAAGGTGTACAGTATAGATACACATGAAATACACTTTAATCTTGATACACTTTATTTTAAGTAGGTTATGCCTGTGTAATATTCTGTAATTTTAATGTAACAGTAGCAGCCTATTACATCTACATAATTACAAACTAAACCGTTTCATAACTTATTTACATGGTAAGTAAATTTTGTTTTATGTAATTACAATGGCTAATTTTAAGTACTTAGGTAATTACTCGGACACCTTAAAATAAAGTGTTACCGAGACTTTTTTCAAACTTTTGAGCTGTTTCTGTAACTCAAGCACACAACCAGTGCTTGTATGTGCTGTTTCTTTTTAACCTCTTTATCATGAGTAATCCTAGTGCCTGGCCATCACCACACAGTCCTGACCCAAACCAGAGAGGTTAGATACAAAGGTTAGGAAGGTTCTGAGGTTAATGCTGAGATCGTAGGTCATGTGCTCTTGCCTGGTAGGACTTGTGTGAAAAGACCTGGTTGATTATTGCATGCTTCAGCAACGACTTGCATTTTGCACTGATCTATGACTTTTTAGTTTTTTTTTTCCCAGGTCTAGTTTGAAAGAAATGAAAGAGACATAATCTACAAAAAAGACAAGATGTCCAGTCATGAAGATAGCAATGGGTGGGGAGTAGCAATATATCTCCAGCATTTATCTGGGCTTTGATTGCTTCAAGTAATTGTTTTTACAACTAAAAAAACATAATTACTTCCAAATAAGTACTTGAAATGATCCACACTCAAGATTAAATTTGTTGTTGGTTGATTATTGTTACAGGAATCACTAGGGGTTAATGGGTGGCCCTCAAAAACTGATTTTCTACTTCTCAAACTACACAATTAACTGATACATCTGACATCATATATGACCAGAATGTCAAATATTAAAATAAACGCATGCTTCTAGTCCGGTGTTAAGGAGCAGTTATGCCACTGTCCTGTGAGAGGCTCTATTTATAGTGTTGTGTTTTCTTGGTTGGTTTCTGTGTTGATGATAAGGATGCAGATATCTCGTTTCCCTCGCTCATTATCTGTTGGAATGCAAACACATATCAAACACCGCAACAACGGGTTGGAGGTAAACTGGGAATTCTTTGGTCGTAGGAGGGGAAGAGATTGTTAGCTTAGAGTTATGTAAAAGTCACACTTTGTCAAAGAGGAATTCCCAGACTCGAGGCAGTCAGCGGCTGTTATTCCCACAGAGGGTATGACAGGAGGGGAGTGTTACTGTGAGGTCACTTCATGAAGTGGAAAGATGGGCTGGTCTGAGAAACGAATGTTTGCTGTAGATAATGGAAAACATTTGTGAGCGCTAATGTAGAGAATTGCATATTTTGTCCACAAGTGGTTCCGTATACTAATAAATGAGGACTTGTATCTTCTGTTTTCTCTCTTCATCTCATTTTCTTTCTCAAATATACACAAGCACACAGATGCAGCACTGTCTGTGAATTGTTTAATCTAAAGATTCATTGTACCCAAGTTTCCATTACAGGACAAATGCACGCAGTATTTTTATCTCACACTGGAATTTTAATTGATTCAGTGACATTGATTCATGTTGTGGTCACTGGTCTTATTGGCTTTTTATGAAACTTTCAGGACAGCCCGACGAAGCTTTATATTTCATGTTTTTTAATTATTTTCAAACTCTGTTCTGTAAAATAATCAATACTTATTATTTTGGGATGCTAGAAATTCCCCAAAACCTTTGTCTATCGTACAACCATTCATGAAGACTGCTGTTGTTGCGGGGGTTTTTTTTATAAATATTTGGTGACATTTTACTTTTAAGGTCCAGTTGTTGCTATTAACAAACCCTTATAACTATTTTTAATTCAATAAGATCCTAATTTGCTGCCTGTAAATGGTTAGTAAGGTAGTTGTTAAGTTTAGGTGTTTATAGGATTAGGATGTAGAATATGGTCATGTAGAATAAATGCTTTATAAGTACTAATAAACAGCCAATATGTAAATAATATATAGTTAATAGTGAGAATGGATCCCTATACTAAAGTGTTATCAAACATTTCATGTAAATAATCATCCAATTACATAATAAAGTCATAGAATTACTTGTTATACAATCTGTATTTAAATATTTTTTTGTCTGTAAAATTATCAATAATCATTCCCCAAGAGTTGGTTGAATGATTGTCATGAGTGCGGCACAATTATTTTAATAAATTTTTAATGTAATTGTCAGATTTTATACAGTAATAATGTAATGATGTGTGTGTGTGTGTATATATATATATATATATATATATATATATATATATTGCACTAAAACACTTTCTGCCACTGTTTTTATTATTGTTTTTTTTTTTAATATTTAATTATTATTGATATTTTAGAATTAGTCATGAAGATTGCTGCATAATTGAAATTTTTCCCCCCGTATAAATAGTGCATAATTCATAGAATTAAGTATTTTCATCTATAAACCCACCCACTAAACAGCACATAAAAGTGAGCAAATGTTACGTGTCTGTCGGATCGTTTCTTCCTGTCTAAGTGGGCGGCACTGCAATGTGCACCAGACTTTAGTTTGGCCATTCGACACGACCGGCATCCTAAATACCTGACGTGCTATAAAAACGAGAGCGAGAAAGAGGAAAATCCATCTAAGAGCAGTGATGCTATATGCTCTGTGTTGGTGGTCTGGCTGGAGTTTGGCAGGAACTCGTTGTGGTGTAGTCTGGGTGACCCAGCAGGTGGGTCTGAAGTAGTACGTATAAACTCATAAGCTATAATATAAGCTTGGCATCACAGCTATACCCACTCCTGGGATCCGACGAAATCATAAATACCCTTACGTTGCAGATTTCAGTCTTCCAACATGTGGTTTTGATCAGTGATGAGCCCCATCTGAGTAATACCTATATAATTAGATGTTTGATTTGATACAGCATACAGTAGTAAACCACCGAACAGTGCTAACCTCATCTTAGCAACTCAAACCAGAGCTTTGAAGCTTGTTTAAATCCATGCAGGCTTAGATGGCGTGCCTGTGCCATGTGAAAGCTGTATTAAGGTTTAAACTGCGAGAGATAGCACCGCTTACCGTTATCTGTGTGTGTGAGATCAGGTTTTACAAGGACTTCTCAAATCCTACCGGTTTTAAGAGCCGCATTCCCACAGCTCAACCTGCCCATGTGTGTGTGATTACCACACACCACTGTTTATTCGGTTTAGAGTGTGAAGGTTTTTCTTGATCTACCTGTGCGGATGTTTATAGGTGGAAGTTCTAGAGAGTTTTATGACCTCCAGGAGCGGCAGAGAGAGAGAGAAAACTCTTCCTCTGAATCAGACGATGCCCTGAAAGCCTATAAACTCATGCCACGCTAAACGAGCTTTTAAACGCGCACCAAATATAAAAAAAATTCCATAAAACCACTTCTTTTTTGAACAAAAATGGCCCTTTTTATAACTTTGCCAAAGGGTAAGATGTCAGGATGGAGTCTTTGTCTTCTTTTTTTTTTCTTCTGTCTCTCCGTCTTTCTCCATTGTTTACACTGTCTTGCTCAGCTGGAGGAGGTTTCAAACCGCAGACCAGTGTGTTGCACTTGGACTAAAGCAGAGCAGCAACATATTCTCCCCCTTCAGTCACTTTCAAAACAATCCGGCAACCACTCCACCGGTGCTGATTATATTGGCAAGTCTCATAGCTCAGATCCACGCATTAAAAAAGTGATGATTTTAAAACAATGATGATTTATAACGATGATATTATTTTAGATTAGGATCACAGTAAGGAGGTAGAATTACTCTGATCTCTATCTCTGCATCTCGATCACACACCCTTTTCTAAACTTCTCCCAGCTGTTCTTTACACTGTAGTTGAGAAATGAATGTCTGACAAGGTCTTCTGAGAATGACTATGAACTATGACAGTCCTTGAGCAGGCGAATGCACTGTCTTTAGTTTTTGCTCTCCCCCCACACACCGTCTATCTCATCATATTTCAGTCAAGCGCACGTCCCCACACAAAGACTCTCTCTGGATCGAGTGCCGTGGGGGGCTCGCTGTTTACCATAAGGCCTATTTTTGTTCTATTACGAACTTGACTTGCGTGTGGTGCATACCAGTGCTAATGTTTACTTTATGAAAGAAATATCTTTTTGAATGAGGCAAGCTATTTTTTGATTTTGATGTTGTTTTCAAATGGATATATATAGCCCACTCCAAAAGAGTCCAAAAGTTAAGAGACCCCTTAGAATTAAGTTAGTTTCTATTTTAATGCATTTTTATATAATAAATGATAATATCTGCATAACTTTACTTTTACTTTTACTTTAATGACAGTAGCACAAAGTTTTCATATGGTTAGTGTCATGATTTTCCATATCTGATTAGTGACTTGTCCTATTAATAACAACAACAACAAATTAAATGAAATAAAAAAATAAGTGCAACCAATAAACTTTTTTGTCATAAACTTTAACTATTTGTTATATTTCACCTGATCCTTGAAATTTGTAATTGAAATTATATTTATTTACATATATTAGAAGCATCAAATTATTAATAGTAATAGTTTACATGGTATATGCAGATGTATTTGTATTTATTATGTGTGTGTGTGTGTGTGTGAAGAAAATATACATGTAAGTACATGTAAATATTTTTTATATATATATACTGTAATAAATATACACAATACACACAGATAAATTATGTAAATAAAAACTTTGATTTACATGTGATTAATGATTTGATACCATATATATTATATTATAATTAATTAAACATAAACCCATTTTAACTTGAAAAAGTTTTTTTCTCTTAACATTACCTTTTCTTTCCATACCTGATTAGTGACTTTCTTCTATTATTTTTATTTGTCCAGATTCTTAAAATTGTTTTTAAAGTTATATATATATATTTATAATGATCTATGTGATATTTAGAAAATATTATATTATATTACATTATATAAAATTTTGACAGTTCATTTATTTGACATGAAACGCATGGCAAACATGTTTTGTTTTTTTTGCATTTTTCATAATTCTAAAACATAATTTTCAGGTTTAAATTGAAACATATGTGCACATAAACACACACACACACTAAAGTTGCCTCAAATGTGGTGAGTGTGATGCAGGGAGTGCTTGGGTGTGGACTTGGAGAATTACGGTCAAGTTGTTTTGTAAGAGCACTTCCAAGAAAAGAAAACAGTGGCTGCAGAAAGACCGATTCCTAAAAATTAAGCACACGGCCAAATGAAGCCTCGCTCAGAAATGTCTTGCGTGCGCACATGTATCATGCATCTTTAAACTGTCAAGTCCTCTGATGTGTGAATGTTTGATGCTCACTCGGGATATCGGCTTCTTTTTCTGTACTTCTCTGAAAGCATAGGAATACTTCACGCTCTTTCCTCCTCTCTTCATTCATGTAATGATGACAGAAGGAATGATGGTGATGTCTTGAGGTTCAAGGTTCAGTCCACCAGAGGAAAACCCATTTGTCACGGGTAACATACGGTTCAGTGCAAGAAAGCCACGGGGTTATTAGCGAGTCATACTAGCATGTGTCATCAACCCTCCTGATGCTCAGGAATTTTATCTTCCATTCTAAACACACAGCTGTGCTCCAAAAGTCCTCCAAAAGTGTATGTTTTTAACTTTTAAACGTAACATTCTTCATTTTTCATCGATATGGAATGCAATGTTTTTGTGTGCCTGTTTTGTTTAAATGAATATTGTTAGGCTCCAGATGGCGGTTATCTTAATGTCTTTTGGCTTTCGAGTCCTTCACAATGCACTCCCTTCTTTGCCCTGTGCTCACTATCTATCCTTTCCCTTTTTCTTACCTCCCTTTCTTATTCTTTATCCGGTTTTCCTTTAACCTGTGTGTAGGGAGAGTCAGAACTGTGAGATATCACTCGCATTCAGCCTTGGTCAGTTTGACTGTACAGTAAACATTTATACCATTACATTTATGTGCTTCACAGATACTGTCTAACCGAATTAGACACAAAGCAGTATTTTGTTAGTGGCAAATATAGCATTAGAATTTTCTGCTCTCATCAGTCAAGCACAGATAGACAGATCAGAGCTTAATGTTTGTATTTCACAGTCTGCTAACAGTCTGCACAGTCCATGTGTGAAAGTGTGTGTGTGTGTGTGTATATATGTTCTTGTTAATAAGCTTTTGAGTTGAAGGGAGGCGGTAAGTGTGTTTTAACAGTGCAGTGGTACTGAAGCTCAGACTGGCTTGTAAACACGATGGTGTTCTGCACCCATACGTCGGAGCACACAAACAAAGGGCATGAACCAGATACACACACACAAACTGCAAAGTCTTGTAAAAATCTCATAAAATGAATGTGGCTTGCATGCAAAGTGAAATTAAGCTATGAAACATGGCTGTTTTTCCATGACAATATGCTTAGAGTATACTGTAATTAATAACACACAAGCTCTGTTTACTTGAGTTTACTTGAGAAGCTCAACTGGGTCATGATAACAGTAACCCAACTAGTGGCATGGTTTTGCAATTTCTGGTTACTCTAATTATGGTAGTTGTATTGCCAACTAGGGATGCACAATATATTACCATTTCAGTTACTGTCCGGTGTTAGATTTGAATAATTTTATTTATTTATCAGTATTTCATGGATAATTCACCCAAAAATAACATGTATGTCAATAACTCACTCTTATGATTGTGGGTAAGCTAATAGTTGATGGTAGCAATTGGAAAAGTATTTTTTTTTTATAATTTGGAAGTCAATGGATTACTATTTGTTCATCCACATTCTTCAAAATATCTACTTTTGTGTTCAACAGAAGAAAGCAATTCAAACAGGTTTGGAGAAACATGAGGGTAAGTAAATAATGAACTTAATGAATTTAACTGAACACTTAATTGTTAATTTTCAATTGTCCTTTTTTATTTAGGTCATCTTTGCAGTCATTGAATACACAATTAAAATGATTCTTAAAATTGAATTAATTTATTTTGTAAACATTTAAAAAATCATTTTTGAAGTTCTCTTTGGTGCCTGTGAGGCAGAAATGACACAACTTTCACCCAAAATGAAAACTCTGTCATTAAGCACCCACATTCCAAACCTGTAAGAAATTTGTTCATCTTCAGAACACAAATTAAAGAAATCCAAGAGCTTTCTGACCCTGAATAGACGGCAACACAACTGACACATTTAAGGCACAGAAAGGTAGTAAGAACATGGTTAAAATAGTCCATGTGACATCATTGGTTGAACCATAATTTTATGAAGCTCTGAGAATACTTTTTGTGTTCAAGTAATTAATGACAGAATTTTTGTTGTTGGGTGAGATATCCCTTTAATTTTAACAAGCCTGTATATTGTTAAAGTACTCAAATTTATTCAATTTGACATGTTCACCTATATCCCTCTGCATAATTCAGTTCAACTCCAGCAAGAATCAAAGAAAACATTGTAAGTTTAGCAGAATCAGAGAATCAGAAAGACTACACCATATTTGTGACCCTCAATTACCAAACCAGTCACACGTGTCAATTTTTCAAAATTAAGATTGTTATATCACCTGAAAGCTGAATAAATAATCTTTCCATTGATGTATGGCTTGTTGACAATATTTGGCCGAGACACAGCTGTTTGAAAATCTGGAATCTGAGAGAACAAAAAAAATCTAAATACAGAGAAAATCCCCTTTAAAGTTGTCCAAATGAAGTTCTTATCAATGCGTATTACTAATCAAAAATTATGTTTTAATATATTTAAGATAGGAAAATATCTTCATGGAACATGATCTTTGCTTAATATCCCATTGAGTTTTGGCAAATAGAAAAATTCATAATTTTGTTAAACATAGTTTTGTGGTCCAGGTTCACATATGCACTAAACTTGTATCTCTAGTTTGTAATTTTTATGGCTTTTACAGTAATATTATGCTGTATGTTGGTGGGTGGAGTCTGTGTGGGATATATTGTGTGCTGCACTGTCTGGTCAGTCTGATGTCTGAAGCCATCTATGCTTACATCAGGCCGAACTGCTGTCAGATGCTCAGCATTGCTTGCCTATTAAAACAGGAAGGATTTCGTAATCAGCCACTGGCACGTGGCTGTTGGTCCCGTTCCAGAATCCTTTCAACACTGGGATGATTGTGTTTGCTTATTGCCTTTCTCTAAAAAGACAGGCCTTTTTATAATTTTTCTGTGACTTAGATATGGACAAGTACATTAAAAATGTGAATCGTGACATTTGGCAGAATGACGAGATGTATTAGTTTCAGAGAGTGATTGTTTTGCGCATACATACATTTCACATTTTTATGCATATGCCTTTGATGTTCAGTGCTTGTCTATCAAGGACAGCAGTTGGGTTTTCATATTCCACGGCGGAATGGCAGTTATGTAACAACGTTCACCGGCACAGAATTTCACGGTGGCAGATGACGAATCCCCGAGGACTTCGATCACTCTCCTAGCTCTCAGTTCAATGTGTCTGTGCACTTAACAAGACATGACAAAGTGTGCTGAGGATCTAGGTCAGCTTTTTTGAGTTTTGTACTATTCTTCAATCTTTGTGTGGATTAGACAAACGATACAATGTTTAATTAGGTGACATTGGGCTGGAAATTCGACTGCGATTGAGATTTTATCTTGAATTCCTTGTATAGATTCAAAATAAGCCATCTCTGCACCTCCCTGATGTGTTTCATTATAGAGTGCTCTTGAACAGAAGTTCTCAGTATGAGGTTGTGGGCTTGTGCTACATCAAAGTAGATCAGCATGAGCCCTAATATCAACAGCTGGCAGCTGTTCGCACAGGCAGTTCAGAGGTGAGTGGGTTCTACATGATCCTCATATGTTTAATGCAACCCCTCTGCCACACCAGTGGTCCATCCTACCTCATGATATCCAGATGCCCCAGCTGAGGTGAAAACGTATTATAGGCCCTGCCTTTAGTCTCTGATCTGATGCCCTGGTCCATCCCCACCACCCCTTTTGTGGCAGCAGTGATACTGCAGTTTTTCTCTTTAGGCATATACTTTAGGCCCCAATATTCTTCAAACTAAATCGAAGAATGAATTGAAATGACATCATTTCAAACAAAATCAGACCGTTTTGAGTTCGTTTTGGCAGTTTGAATCGGCTGACCAAAGCAAACTTTTTGGGGAGTTATGAATGCATATGTATGTACATACATACACTACTGTTCAAAGGTTAGATGTTTGTACGTTTTTTTTTTCTTATGCTTTTATTTGCTCAAATACTGTAAAACAGTAATTTTGTGAAGTATTACTATAAGTTATTATTACAAATTATTACTGTTTTCTATTTTAATATAATTTGAAATGTAATTTATTAATGTGATGGCAAAGCTGAATTATCTGAAATTCAGTAATTGGACATTAATCCAGTTTTGGCTCATGATCCTTAGACAAACAAACAAACAAATAATAATATTTTTATTTAATAAAATGTTTAAATTAATCTAAAAAAAACAACAAAAAAACATAAAATCAATTAAATATTTTGTGTTAAATTAATACCCTTTAGTACATTTACAATATTAATATAAATATTAATGCAACATTTCTGTGGGGTGTTTTATATACAGTGGGTACGGAAAGTATTCAGACCCCCATAAATTTTTCACTCTTTGTTATATTGCAGCCATTTGCTAAACTCATTTAAGTTCTTTTTTTTCCTCATTAATGTACACACAGCACCCCGTATTAACAGAAAAACACAGAATTGTTGACATTTTTGCAGATTTATTAAAAAAGAAAAACTGAAAAATCACATGGTGTAACACTCATATATTAAGCTTGGGTGTTGTCCATTTCTTCTGATCATCCTTGAGATCATCCTTCATTTGAGTCCAGCTGTGTTTGATTATACTGATTGGACTTGATTAGGAAAGCCACACACCTGTCTATATAAGA
>JAUMHE010000061.1:9055594-9070586 GCA_032359235.1 Enteromius mattozi
AAGATCAGTGCAAGTTTATTTCGGTTGAAACAGCTCAAACTTACATTTTAGTCTAGGACTAAGCTTATGCCTTGTCTGTGAAACTGGAGGTCTATTAATTGTAAATATAAAGAACCAGCACATTTTCATACAGTGTATTACTGTTGACATATTTCCACTCTAAAAATATGTCCACTCTAGAGGAAACCCACTTCAGAGATATATGTTTCCCTCTCACACTGTACGTAGCCTGTAAGATTATATAATCTTATATACTGGTTTACATACTGTGGCATAGAATGGAGATTACTAAAACTTATCCCACAGCCTACAAAAGGCACTAAGAAGAATAAATGTATGGGTGAACCGGAGATGGGGACAAACCATGTAGATGTTTGCCAGACTACTTGTTTAGAACCAAATTAATATTCAGAAGGCCTATGAGTTATGACTGACAGAATGATGATATTTAGATTCCAAGAGCCTTTCCCTCTGTTTTGGTTCTGTCCTCTTAGTGTCAGTGTCTAGTTGACAGGCTTATTCAATCCCTACGCCCCATCCCTTGAAATGTGCACATCCTCAGGAAGCAGAGTTCAACAGTGGTGATGTCACATTGTTTACGATGAAGAGCCTGTTGTACAAGTGTGAACACGTGCCTGTTAAGGAACAGTGTAGGAGTTCCATGTGGATGGACTGAACAATGAAGGGGTGAGGCTCTGAAAGAACGTTTTATAGGACAGAGTGGACATTGTATTGTTTGTTATGAAACTTTTTTTTGCTTGACCATGGACACTCAGAATCCCTGTTTACATTTGACTCATTGAAAGAGATGATGCCGTGTCATGGTACAGTGGCTGTGCTCTCAGGCTTAATATTGCGTCGGCCATTATGTGCATGTTTATGGCAGGTCGTTCATCATGAGCTTTGTCGCAGTTGTTCTGTCAACATGAAATCAAAACTGACCTTATTTACTCTCTAATGCATGGTCCTGGTTCCTGGTCTTATTATGCACGATTCATTGGTTCACGTTATTTGAAAGAAAACTAAATGTTGTCTTTGTAATCCTTCATCAAAATGTAATGACTCGCTCCGCCTGTGAAATGACATTCATCCTGCAATTCACTTTTACACTGTCCGGTCAATTCCCAGTTAATGGACTTTAGGTTTGCTGTACATCTTGATCACACGTTGCACAATAACTTTTTTGGAAGTTTAGCAAAGAAAACTGAGTGAAAATATGTCATGTGTTTTCATTAGGCCCTTTTTTTCTTTCACAAACACATAGCACAAATCTGACTAAGTCTAAGAATAAAGAGTTGACACCAAACTGTCATGGCGGCAGCTCTGGGCTCTGCAGGCCTGCTGGTGAGGGGGGCGCGAGGCGGGCCAGATCTAAAAATGTGTGATTCATTTATGATGGAAGGCAGTGCTGGCTCTACAGGCATACCTTACAGTCTAAAGAGGAAAAGAGTTCAGTCTCGTCTGAGGTAAGAGGCCTAAGGCCTTTGGGTTATATCTTTAGCATTTAGCTGCGAATAAAGGACCTTACAGGAAGCGGATAGCACAAAGAGGTGGTCCTCTGCATTTATTGCTGGAAAAAGAAATCTAAAGCTCTTGATATCCGAGTTGAATCAAATGATTCACTGTTATTGTGGCTTTTTGGCTCTGGAAACCTTATGACATCACTCGTCTGCCTTGCGATTGTTCATTTTTAGCTTGCGACATGTGTTAGCTATAAAGCAGGTCATTAATAAAAAAAGCAAAGTAGTCTAGATCACGTATCTCCACTTTTATGAATTTACTCGTGCTCTAAGAGGCAGTTTGTCATTGCTAAAACTTCAGCTGTGCTCTGAAGCGGGCAGACATTTCTATGCCATTTAAAGTCTCCATGGACCTGGCTTGAATCGTTTCCACTTTTTACCCAAGTCTTAGGCTTTTGAATTTTGTCATGTTGCTATGAGATGAAGAGACAAATAATGAGACCCGCATTTTTTTTACACGTTATCAAATAACTTGAGTACTGTACTGTAGAATTGAATTTGAACAGTCACATTGTTACAAGTGTCACAAGTTAGTTGTCCTCTTTTTGCAAGCAGCGGAAATTGTAATTACCTTTCCTGTTGTGACGTAAATGCAGGTTGCTGGAGAGGAGAAATGTTACTGTTAATGTTAGGGGAAGTTTTTAATTAAAGATTACGATGACACATTTAAAAATAATGATGTGCACAAATAAATTATTTATAATAAACACTGAAATTTTGCTTTGATAGCAACTTTAATGACAGCAGCACCTC
Organism: Enteromius mattozi; assembly: GCA_032359235.1. Lineage (NCBI taxonomy): Eukaryota > Metazoa > Chordata > Actinopteri > Cypriniformes > Cyprinidae > Enteromius > Enteromius mattozi. The sequence goes on from JAUMHE010000061.1 coordinate 9,057,868, forward strand.
AGCTGACATGAACCAAACAAGTTTATGTAAAACCTGATGATCATGTTATCCATCCATGTCATCCAACATTTCCCTTTTCCCTTTTTTAAGATATTAGGACCTTAATTTGCAGTATGTTCAGATTTTTCCTAAATTGTGGGGCTCAAATATGCATGTGTGTATTTGCAGTTGGACTCTGAAACGTTTCTGAAAGACATAGCTAATGATAACGGATGGCACTGATAAAACTCACATTAAGGGTTTTCCCTGTGGCAGTACAGATGGGAAATATACCTCTCTCATTTTTTGTTTGTGCTGAATTTGTCTGTGCGAGTGTTCAAGAGGAGACACGAAGAGCTAGAGGAAAGAAAAAAGGAAAAAGTTGGCATTATTTTTGGTGCTTCTTTTGACCTCTGTGTGTGCTAGATGATGCTGTGAGAGGAAGTTGTCTCCAAGGGCCTTTAATGGTGAATGTGGATCAGTCTGGAGTATCTGGGTTGGAAAGTGTGAAAATGTGAAAGTCATACCTCTGCTAACTGCTATCTTCTACTTCTGACAAACATCATTTAGATCAAAACAGACATGACAGGTTTTTTTCCTTCTTCCCTTTTCAGTAAATATAGCAGCATGAAAATGTTTCTGCATTTGTTTCATCATGTGAATGTTCAATGCCATCAGTAAAATCTCAGCCCGTGACTTCTCACAACATGTAAGCTGTCAACTCATTTTTCTTTACCTGTTTCACTTTCAAAAGTCAATCCTCCAGCACTAATGGGTTTGAGAAAATCATATTGGCGTTCTGGCATTCTGTGAAGAGAGCTGTGTGTTACCCTACCAGCCTGACCTAATCTTTTGATGTACTTTCTGGTATTTAAATAACTATTATAAGGCTTATTTGAAACTAAGATTAAAATAAAAAAATAATAAGTCATGCTGAAATTAATAATTCATTTTAGCAAAGTTGTGGGGGTTGATAATTGTGCATTGATTCTTTTATAATAAAATAATCATGGATTTTTCCATAAAAGATTCTGGTTTAGCTTGTTTTAGGGAGATTACAGAATCATACAGCTTATTGTGGAAGTCTAAGCTTTAGTTTGGACTTTACCCTTAACAGATCAAAGAAATAACTTTTATTTTTGTACAAATTTGCCACCTTGTAAAATAAGTATGTTTTTTACAGGTGGCTAATTAATATGAATTTGTACAACCTCACTCATAAAATAGACAGGAATTGCCGTGAGATTGGGTTGTTTATTCTGTTGCATTTTTGCATTTAATGCTGATCTATGAGATTATCTATGAGACTCTCTGAATTACCATCATTGTAATTAGGATATTAGCAACCTTAACCAAAAACATAACACTCACACTTCACATGCACTTTTTGCATTTAGATATTCATTAATTCATTATTAATCGTTTTATTAACCTGTTAAAGGGCGAGTGATTTCAAGTTTCCTATCCTTGTAGATTCAACAGATACTTTGGAGATAATCATGCATTAGAATTTTCTGAGCTTTATATTTTTAATTAATGACATTACTAATACCATTTTATTAAAATTTTTAATAAAGTCTTTATTTAACAACTATTAGTTGTTTGCTAAAGTCTGGATTGTGGCTTGAGTTTTTTCCACAACATTCCACACCAAGGTAATATGAAGTTTCTGAGCGTGAGGTAGTCAGTCATCTGGAGAGATTTTCCTTTCTGGATGGAGAACAGAGGAGAGAGGAGAAGAGGGGGCAGATGGGAGAAGAGAAGACTGGGTCAGTGGATAGACAGAACAGAATCGTTTCTCTCGTGGTTCTCTCGTTTTGTTTTGGCTGTGAGCAGCAATCCTCTTATGAAAAAAGACTGCGAGAGAATCATTTTAACTTCATCTGTGTCTCCCTCTCTCTCTCTCCCTCTCTCCCTCCCCTCTGTCCCGTTTTCTTTCACAGCGATGGCCTCTCCTGTGCAGCTGTTCATGAGCTTGCCTCATCTGGACTAGGAGCGGAATTCATCTGACACTCACACAGACACGCACACACACACACCACTAAAAGCAGAAACACACCGCTAAGCCATGTACAGCGTGGAAGACCTTCTCATCTCTCATGGATACAAAGTCCCTCAAAGGAACAGCAACAATGTCCCTGTCTCACATTCATCTTCCCCCCACCCCGCAACCTATGAGAAATGTCTGCCGACGCGAAGCGACAGCCGGTGTGAAATCGCTGAGAAGCGTAAAGGACACAGCGACGTGAATGGCTACGAGGGGGACCATGTTTACAGCGGCGGAGGCATCAGACAAGCTCCTGCCAGGGGATTCCCCGGTGACGCTGAGAACAGGGTCAGGAAGCAGAGGACACAAGACGTGGACAACGGTAACCTAGGAGATGGACGTTTGCCTGAAGATAGCCTAACCACGGACAGTGGGTGAGTTGTGCGGATGAGTTGTTTTTGACCTCTTCGTCTTCTGCCCTGCACTCTTGTATTGCTGCTATCTTCCCTTCTTTTTCATTCGTCCCTTTGATCTGAGGTTTAAGCTGTCTTGCATGATGAAGAGTGTTACGTAAAGGTAGGAACTGTCAAGGACTTCCCTTTCGCACCAGGACAGATCCCAGTTTTTCCTCTTTTTTTTTTTATTCCTCCCTTGTCGCCTTTCTCTCTCCATTTCTTATTTTTTGTTTGCACTTTCTTTCATCCTCATCTCATCCTCTGAAATCTTTGTACTTCCTACATTTTCATGTACTCCGTTTCCTCTGTCTCACTCATTTCCCTGCACTCTCTCCTACTTCGCTCCCCCTGTAGCCGATGAATTCATTAACTATGTTTAATAGATTTTGCAGTGCGGTTTTTATTTCCTCTCATTTCACAGGGGACCATAGTAGAATAACATAAATGTTGTCAGAAAGCCCGTAGCACCCCCTACTGAGCATGCTTAGTTCTGCAGGCAGGGGCAGCAGTAAACTACATGTCCCATGAGCCCTTTGTCAGATCAATATTCCATTCCCTATAACAATCTCTTACATAACACCATTATTAATAAAACATGATGAATATAAATGTGAATATCTGCATTTGCCAGCCATATTGTCGCAGAGCAGCTTCAGAGATTAATTTGATTTAAAAAGAAAAAGGTTACATGAGAACCCTTTCATTTTCCATAGGAACTGTAATTTTTTCTTGTTATTTCTTATGTTGATGTAAGTCATAATGTCCTTGTGCCATAGATAGATAGATAAGATTAGATTAGATTAGATGCTAATTTCTTTTGACATTATTATTGGCATACCATCAAGCTGTAGTGCATCTTTGCACTTTAAATTAATTGCATGTCACATGGTTTAAGACTCAGCAGTTCAGGGCAGGAAGTACCTCCACTGCTGTTACTGTTACTAATCTAGATTATCCTTCCATGAGTGCAGGTCAGGATTGTTTAACATGCAGATCATATGCTCTCTGCTGCCAAGATATTGGATGAGAGAACAGACCTTCAGTGCTGACTCAACGGTTTGCACCACACAAGCTAGTTGTGTTCCTGCTTAAGAGAAAATGCTCATTCATCTTGGTTTGTTTGCACCATTAAACCTCCCAATTTATTGGGCCCTTTGAGGTGCTCTGCTTTGTTGACAACAAAGTCAGCTTACTCTTTCCCCTCTTAGTTTAGTGTTTGTGTGATGTACATGAGATGTTATTATGGGGACTGTTGTCTAATTCAGTAGTTCTTATCTTTGCTTCAGAACCCAGGATATACAAGTATTGTACAAGTATGTTCTTAAAAATATGTCTTATTAATAACAAGAAATATGTAGTGCAGTTAAAAACTAAATTAAATCCTTCATCCTACATCCTCAAAGCCAAAAAGACAGTGTCTGTTAAAGTATGGCTTATCAAATATAACAACTGACCTCTATTTAATTTTATCTGTATGTTTTAATGCAGGTTTTTTGAGACCCACAGAGGAATACATTCTCAGCCTAGATCTGAGCAGGATGTGTCCTACTGGCGAAGAAGAGGTCAGGACTTTAGTGTGCTTTTGGATTATGCAGACTTCAGGGACCCACGTGGAAGTGGAGGAGGGGTTCCCAACAAACCAGAAGGCATGCAACGGAGACCAGAATCTGCCTTAAGCACAGAGGAACATAACCGTGAAAGACAACGACGGGCAGAGAGTGCACGTGCCAGAGAGAGAGAGATGGCTCTGCATCAGTGGAGAATTGCAGCTGAAAGGAAGTACCAAAGTTTGGGAACAGAGGAGTGGCGCCCGATGACCAGCATGAGCCGTCAGCCATCTGAAAATGAGGTGGCACAAGAGCAACGCAGGCCACGAACTGCAGAAGGAGCTGTTCCACCCAGAACCAAAAACAAGTCCCAGTCACTGCCCAGAATGGCTTTGCAATCTGAAAGCCTCCAGTACTTTAGCATACCAACTGCTGGACAAGATTCATATGGAGGTTATAAGTTAAATGGCCACCATGCACGAGACCCTCATGGACGGCATCTTAATGATGGGGAGAACAGGCAGAGGTGGACTGACCGATCAGGAGCGCAGTCAGCACCACTATCAAAACCCAGATTCAGTCGACCTCTCAGACCTCCATCTTATGAAGTGCACCAGCAGATGCGTGGGAGTGCAGAGATGCTCACAGGGGAGCCTGCTCCTCGTGCAAGAGACAGAACTCCACTGCCCTTCTCAAGGCAAGAGTACTTTGTACAAGAACTTGCTGGATCTGGCGTGGAGCCCCCTGGTTATATCCCTCCTCCATCCTACAGGAGGCAGCCTGTAGTTAATAGAGGTCACAGAACCTATCCTATCTCTATGAGTAACCACCAATATAGAGGTGACCCATATATGCAGGGTTCTGCAATGACAGAAGTGCAGGAATGGTTTATCAGGCAGACTGGGATGGCTTGGCCAGACCATTACAGAGATGGAAGGAGAAGTATGCCCTGCAGGAGACAGGCGTATCCAGGCTACAGTGAAGAACGGATGGGTAATGTTCAGTATATTCCCTTCGACGACCCTCGTGTCAGACACATTTCAGGAGCAGGGATAGATGGAAACTCATTGACGGATGCAGACAAAATCAGAAACATCAGAAATGAGATACCGGTCAGCCTCTTATCTGAGAAGTCTAACGACAGTGCCTTTCCTCTCACGGAGAAATCCTTTGACCGCACTGAACCGAGTAAAAGCAATATTAGTGACTCTGTTAATGAGGACAGTATACACAAGGAAGTGCTGAAGGAGACAGAAAGTTCAAACACAATCCCTGACCAAAACTGCAACAGACATCCAGCTACCCATGGGAATATAGTTGCTCTTCAAATGACAATGCAGCAGAACTCAAACCAGGGTTTGATTGAGACAGTGACACAAGTAAAGAAATTTGAGGCAAAAACTGTGTCTGAGAACAAGAAAAACTCAAAGAAGAAGCTCAAAGAGACAATGTTTTGCCTGGTATCTGTCCCTATTAGTATGCAAGCTAACAAAAGTGTCTCTGACCCAAATAACAATGAAAAATTGACTAATTCAATAGAGAAGACAGTAGTGCAGCATGACAACCAAAACCTTTTAAAAACATCAAGCAAAGAGAAACAAATACAGTCCAGCAGCTCCCCATCTATTAAAAGTTCCCCTTTGAGGAAAGAGATTGTAGATACAAGGTCACTTAATCTAAGCCAAGACAATGAATTGTTCTATGCAGGATCCTGGTCTGGAGATCAGTACAGAAACCAGGAAACACAGACTAGTTCTCCAGAAGTTTCCAGAAATACCCATCCTCCGACAAATGACCATTCCTCCCCTTACACAATCACTGATAATGAAGGCGAAACCAACTGTAGTGCCAACTACGGATATCCCATGATAGGTCAAAAGGATCTCAACCCTTCCAGCAACAGTGCATTCTCCAGAACTAGGACTGGAAGTGGTTCAAGTATAAGGAGTCCAACTCTACCCAAATCATCATCAATTCCACCATCTCCAGACCGACAACCTTTGCTGAGAAAGACAAACCAAACAGAAGATGGTCAAGAAGTTTTCGGACAGTTCCTGCTAAAGCCAGTGAACAGACGTAAATGGGATGCTATCGGGGAGCTTGAATCTTTTAATAAAGAGATACAGGATCATACTGGGAAGTATCCAAATGTTGATCAGAATATAGAAGAGCTGGATGAGGCATTGCAGAGTATTCTAGAGCTGAGTGACTCAAGCAGAGAAGTCAATAATACAAGACAGCAAACCACCCCACTTCATGCGAAGAAGGAAACTGACCAGCAGTCACATATAGTGCAGGTCACAGAGGCGCAAATGAAAAGCAATAACTTAAATGTAATGTCTGATTCAGGGAACAGAGGCCATCCAGAATACAAAGGTATAAAAAGTTCCTTGTCCAAGGCAAAGGTGAACTTGGATAGCCAGATACAAGAGATACCTGTCACCAAATCTGATAATTATGTCAACTTTGAGATTCTGCAAAGGGGGGACACTGATCCAGCAGTACATCGGCAGGATATCCCAGTGCCAAAGGAGTGCTTGCTTAAGGATGTTGGTTTAACGGTATACACTGCCATTCCAGACACTGTGACCTCTGGATCACCTACATGCTTGAGTCCTGAGTCACCTATGTTAACCAGCCCCTCAGACAACTCAGAGATGTGTGAAACTTTGCAGATTACGTCATCAGACAGTAGCGGAGATTTGAGCAGGCACAGTCCTGAGTATGCTGAAGGTACTCAAAGCTTGAACAATAATAATGCCTTCAACTCCAAAGCCCTCAACAAGAAGGAAGCTGGGAGAGAAAACACAGACGTTACCAGGTCCTCACGTATCCATGTGATCAAGAGTCTGCATTGTAGGTTTAAGGCTAATTATGAGGCTGATGATGATGGCAATTGTTATTCAGATTATTTAAGCTGGAGTAATGAAAAGACCTTGGCAGATGAACATCTTGAGACTCTTCTGAGTCAAGAGAAGGCCAATAGTATGCAGAGCGAAGACCTTAGTAACCTGTACCAAGTCCAGTGTGCCAAAGGTATTCCTGAAAATGAATCCATTGAACAACGGGCCGCCAGAATACTTGGCATTGAAGTGCCAGTTGAAGCCTTGGTTGTTGATCAGGTTGACGAAAGAAATTTGGAATCCACAGATGCTCTAGAATTGGCAACACAAACCAAAGAGTTGAGCTTAAATGAGGAGAAACAGAATGTCAGTAGAGAGTATGAGGAAGTGCCAGACAGGTCTATGGAAAGTCATGAAGATATGTCAGAGGTAGGATTTGGAGGGGATCCAGAGTCTGGAGAAGATTTACTTAGCGCTGAAAAGCATAGGCAGAGAGTCTCCTCTGTGTTGGAGCTGCCAGAGTTTCCTCCAAGTAACTTATGTTTGTCGCTTCCACTGACCGAGGATGAGGAATTGACTCTTAGTGTGGGTGGGGGAGACTGGAAGGAGACAGTTAATTCTGAGATAACAGAAGTGCCACAGGACTTGCAAGCATACTGCCCACCTCCTCTGTCCCCCTCATCCACACATGATCAAGCATCCCTGGAGTACACCGTCTATGCAAAGGAAGAAAGCTCTCAGTCATTAGTGAGAACTATCACCAGGATCACCCTGGCCAAAGAGACAGGCTTAGAAGAAAAGGGAGGAGAAATAAAAGAATCAGCTAAAGAAGATGAAACACTAGTGGAAGAGAACCAATACAGTGAGAATGCAGTCAGAGAATACAAAGACATGTCCAGTTATATGCAAGAAGAAGAGGAACCATCTCAGGAGGAAGTTTCAGCTGAAGAGTTGATAGTAGCAAAATCAAGGCAGTCACCAAAGTCATTGGCACATCCAGTCCCACAACCCCGCAGTGGCATGGTAGCAAAGAGAGAGATCACTCTGCCACAAGGATTTAGCATGGATAATACAATGTCTGCAATTGAGGATGATGACAAGCTGTTTATTTCAGGTCAGTACGCTGAAGTCCAAGTTTTAGACTTACAGACTGCATGTATAGTAAAAGCACAATCCTGGGCAAAAAAAAAAAAATATATATATATATATATATATAAATAAAATAAATTTGTATTTAAAAGCTTTTAATTGCATACATTACCTTTAAGGAAATGAATAAGAATTGAGCAAATGCATTCCCTAAAAACACTTATCTCAGAAAAAAAAAAGAATAAAGACAAAATTAGGTTTTTGACAGAATAGTGAATCATGTTAAAACACAACTTGCACTGTAATGCACCAGAGCAGAGGCTTTGAAGATCTGGTGAAAAATACAGTAATGAGGGCATCTCTACCACAGTCAAGATGTGGGGAGCCTTTTCAGCTTAGTACTGGTGAGCTGCTTCACTGTGAAAAGTCAAATGATTCTTTGGAGTATAGAAGAATATTGCAGAATGGCTTGTTCCCACAATTGAAAAGTTGCTAACTAAACAGGAACAATCCGATGTTATTGCAAAGACAGACAAGACATGAAGACTTGAATAAGTCCATCAGGCTTATGTTTTGTCCTGGTCATAGTGTAGATTTTTACCCCATTAAAGCACTAACATACTACTCATTGCTTGAAACCATTAATATTAAATGGAATAACACTGACACTTCCTGTAATAAGTAGTCAGGAACAAAACAAAGGGAAAGGCTATCCTGTAATAAGTTACTAACAGGATTTGTGCAACTCTTGCTAATTTCCCCCACCGCCCCTTTTTTTTTTGTCCAGGAGTGTACATATAGATTAGCTATTGTTTACCAGTCTGCTATTGGTATTATGTGCACTATGCAGTCTACTCTATGTAGTGCACTGATAGAGGTCACCTTCAGTAAAAAAGACAAAATGGACAGATAATCAACTTCTAGGGAAAGTACTGTATGGATTTTTTTCCCATAACATATGAAAATCATTACATACAAATACTTACGCATTATGAGGTGCCAAACAACATACTGTTTTTAATGCTTAAGGGTAATGAGCAATGAGTTTCTTCACCACAAGAGGGAAGCGTGGTCTGATTTATCATACTTATTGCCAATGACAAATCAGCATAGAATAATGGCTCAAAACAATCAATCCAAATAATATAATATTTTATAAAACGTTTAGACTAAACTGATATTAACAATCTGCTTTTCTTTTAGACATATTATATTGATGGTCCTTTACATGTCCATTCTGTTGTTATGATTTTAAATTAAAAATGGCTAATACAATTTGTCTCTGTCTTCAGATGCGTATGACCCCAGTCGTGTGGAGAGAGTCTGATCTTGGACACTGTCAAAGCGAACTCTTTGACCTTACTGGAATACACAATGTAAACAAACACTCATCTGAAACTGGACATGATGCAGGCATTGACTCAGTTTACTAATACATAATCACAGAAGTTCATAAGCAGGCAGATGGACTTCACGCCACAAATTAAGACTAATTTTCAGAACTTCTGTTGATGGATGAAGTAGCTAAGTTGTTTATCAATGAGATATGAATGTATAATGTATATCAAGTAAAGCTCAGACATTACAGAAATAGCTACAAATCAGTCTGTATAGACTTAATAATTTTCTAAAGTTTCTCTGCACCAGCAAATGCTGGAGTTCTGTCGGACTTTCACAGAACACAGTGTCATTGTGCCAACAGCGACAAGAAAGACACAAAAGCTTGCACTTCTCATTTTCTGCAGTATTACCAATGAGAGAAAGGAAAGAGGCCTTGATGTATTAAAGCAATGAATTGGACTGGCGAGGTAGCAGCTGAATCGGTGACAATACACTGTGCTTTTAATCACAGAGAAATATTTTTGTAAGAAATGTTAGAAGGAAAGTGTGATTATCTGTTTTACAGGTGGGAGAAACCATGTGTGTCACTGTGGTAAAACTGCAATATAAAATCATATTTTTGCAAATGGAATAGGCTGCTTTGACGCAAATGAGGCAGCTAAGAAGAAAGCTACACAGAGGCAAAGATTTAAGAATATTTTGTGTGAAGTCTTGGTCTCTAGCGACTTTAATCTTAACTGCAGTGTCTTCAATAGTCACTTCCCATAGTTATTGCTTTAAAATGACTTCCTTCACTCAAGTTTTTTTATATATCTCATATGCAGTTTGAGCTTTTCAGTGTAGCAATCTGATAATGTATCATCTCATCACGAAATGCAATCAAAAAAAGAAAAATGTATTTATTTTTATCAAGCTATCAACAGTCTGTACAGATGAAAATATATTCAAAAAAAGTGTTTTTATTTTACCTTGTGAGTTTGTTTGCTTGCTTACAATCATTACGGATATATCATATCTGAATATGTCTATTAATCCTGTATTACTCGGACAATGAATGATTCCTTTATTGTGCCGTGTGGCGTGCTTTTTGTTGCACAAATGTCAGAAAGTGTTACATGTGTTTCTTTATGCACATACATAAATATTCTGCATTTTTAAGTCCAATATCAATTCTGAAAGCTTACTCATATTGTGAGTATATCTACAGGATGTAGTCTTGTTAATCACTTTACCCTTGTAATTGCTTGATTGCTTTCTGTTGTGACTCAACTTGCAAAGTTGAGGTGGACACGGTTCCTCAATGTTATATCCATCACATAGTTTTATAAATGCAGTCCAAAATGCACTAAAATGAATTTAGTATTTAGCACATCCAAAAACTGGCAAAAGTGGCCAAAAAACTCCAAAATAAAGTCATTGCATCCATTTACTCTGAATATAGTTATTGTTATGGATAAAGAGTGCAATACCATAATGTTATTATTGTCAATATATCCCATAAGCATTATAATAAACAATGAATTAATGCAGATAGATGTTCTGTTATCAGTGGATGGTTAGAAAAAATATAATATCAGACATAGCATTCATCACACATTTTGTAAGTTAGAATCAAATAATTGTTGTAAGTAGTTCTGGATTGTTTCTACCATTTTGTACAATTTTGTTTTTAAAAACGGATGAATATTGTTGCATATAACGTAAATGGCATTTAATATCTTTTTCTATTTTCATACAGAAACTGTACATGATTATTTTGTATTGGGTTGGAATTGATTTGCCTTCTCTGCATGATATAAGAGATGGAAACTGGGGTCAGGAAAATGTTTTGCATACAACTGCATTTGGTACTACATTAAAAATATATTCATTATACTACATTGTGCACATTTTTATCCTGCTAAAAAAAGCTTTGAACAATATTTAAATTCAAAACAAGCTATTTTTTTGAGTATTTTACAGAAAGGGAAGTATTTACTGTGCACCTCAGTACTTGTGTCTTTGAAGTATTGGGTGAATGTGAATGAAATGTTTGAGAGGAAACTTCTTTGTATATTATAGCAGATTGCTCATTAATAAACTCCTTGCATGGACTGTTGTTTTTATTTTTATCTTTTGGTTCATATCATGTGTAACAAAAAGGAGAAACAGTTCAAAAGCTTATTTCATCTAAAACGTTTTATCTAAATATCAGGACTAGTAACTTACTCTGACACAAATATGATGATTTTCACTCACAATGCATTCAATTCACGTATTAATGAAGGCAAATCCTTTCTGGAAACAAACTTATAAATGATAATCAAAAACATTTGTTGAACAAATGCCAAATAATAAAGAAAACCTTTTTCTCATTATTCTCATAAATCCTTTATTTTGAGTCATTATTTAAAATTGTTCACCACTTTCACTGAAAAGTTTGTTTTGCCATATTGTAATAAATATAATTTTTGGTAACACTTTACTTGAACGGGGTGTGCACCCTGTACCCTGACACACATCCGTCATGAACATAAAGGAGGTTTTATGCTATGTTATTAAGTGTCATTCGCTCAGTTATGTCATTTTTATTGCAAAGATGACATTGTTTGAGATGCCTTTGTTATGACAACTTGACATAAACCAATACTTCATAACCTGTCAGTGTCTATGTCCTGACAACTTGACATTACTTAGACGATATAAAATAAACTAAACAAATAAATAAAATAACAGTTTTGTCATAAAATACTATTTTGTCGTGGTGCAATCCAGATCCAACTTCTCCCACCTTACATATACCTAAACCTACCCATCTCCACCCCGATTCCTAAACCCACCCATCTCCACCCCTAAACCTACCAATCTCCACCCCCTAGATGTGGATCCAACCACGCCCCCCTAAATCTTGTGGGCACTGACATCTTAAACAATGTCATCTTTGCATTAAAAATGACATAACGGTTGCTAATGGCAATAGTTGTCATCAACATGCATAAAACCTCCTTCATATTCATGACGTATAATTAGGCAAGGATGCCCATTGTCCCCTCTTTTATTCATTTTAGCTGTAGATATGTTATCCACTATGGTTAGACACGATCATTCGGTGAAGAAATTAAATGTATTTGGGAAAACTTTAGCAATCAGTCAGCTTGCAGATGACACTACGTTATTTTTACAAAACAAAGACCAGATCCCTCTGGCTATTTCTCTAATCAATTCCTTCTGTAAAGCCTCAGGCCTCCAGCTAAATTTAAGTAAATGTGAACTCCTGGCCCTACACCATATCCAAGATGTGTCCTTGTATAACATTCCAGTTAGAGAGACTGTGAAATATCTAGGTATTTCTATTTCCAAAGATTCGAAAATTATTATGAAAGAAAATTTTGAAAATAAAATACAAAAAGCCAATGGTATTCTGAATTGCTGGTTGCAAAGAGACACATCAATTTTTGGGAGGATACTTCTAACCAAAATTGACTACTTATCCAGACTG
>JAUMHE010000061.1:9070686-9088382 GCA_032359235.1 Enteromius mattozi
TCCTTACCAGATATTTCTTTTGTACACAAAACACTGCCATATTGTTGTACTCAGATTTTGTACTTTATTAAAAAAAATATATATATATTCATGACGTATGTCATGTCATGATTATGAAGGTGTCATATCAGTCTTATGCACACCCCTTCAAGTAAAGTGTTACCTAATTTTTATTTATTTGTTTATTTATCTTTGCAAACTATCATTTTATATGAATCAATATTAGTTTTTTATTAATAGTTTATTAACAAAGGCAAAATGGGGAAAGAAGTCCAATTTGATCTCAGGAAACATTGTTTTCAAATCAATTAATAACAATTATTTCAGATTGCCGGAGTCTCCAAAGCCAAAGGAGGCTAAACTTTGGGACCCCAGACCACTCGATGCATGCAGTGTATCCCCGCTACTATTTTTAAACATCTAATGTTATTCTTTGTAAATCATGACTGTTTGGCATAGGATATGGGGAATGGATCTCACAGGAGCGTTATCCAGCATGATTATCAAATTGGCGTGAGGCGCAAAGAGGATGTGACAGTGTGAAATTAAATTATCAAATTAGGAATTCAGTTGAGAGCTGTTTTGACGTTGCCTCTAGTTTGCCAACACTTAAAAATGTAACATATATGATGTTCAAATGCCTAAAATCCTCTAAAAATTCAGGACAGAGTTTATAAACAGAATATGCATCTTTGGCTCATTGTGAATCTTTCAGCTCTCTCTTTGTCAGTCTGTCTGCCTCCCTCTAATGCCGCTCTGTGTTATTCAAAAGGTCAGAAGCATAAATCGCCAGCCAAGTTCAATTAAAGTCACAGGCAAAATTGTCAGTTGATGAGTGTCTGTGGGTGTGTGTTTGCATCTCCGGTTACAGAAAGAAAAGGTTAGCCTAAAGAATAACCTTTCCCCGGACTGAACCAGAGCCAGTGGCCTTTTCCAAGACTGACGCTTAGTTGAGCATTCAGTTGGCGCCAAATAGTCATGAGCTTGTTCCAATTAGACAGACACAGGGAAAAAAAGCTGCTTAACTAATACGTTTGATCTCACTACCTAACTGACCTTTCAGAGCAATCGCAGATCACTCACTGACCACTGGTAATTGAGGAACGGTTTACTGTCAGTCCTTCAATCCAGATCTAGATAGTCATGCAACTTAATCCTTGTATCCTACCCATCATGTCCAGGGTGATTTAATCAGATTCACTACCAAAATGCATTTAATGTTGGATTACTGAGTGGTTTCTTGTCCCAAGCCCTGGATAAAGTTTAAAGTGATTGTACTTGTGACAAGGATAGATGGTTTACTGTTTACCCCTGCCAGACATTTACTTGGTAGCCTTCACAAAGTAAAAAGATCAAAAAGTGTACCGTTGACTGGTGACTCTTTTCATCAAAAGCATGTTTGAAATCAAGCCCAGCTCCACAGGAGGGTTTTGCCAACCTATTTATGAGCTTGGCCCTATCACTAAAGTATAACCCACCATTTAGCTAAAGTCTATGTCCCACCTCAAATCACAGAGCTGAAGTCTATCTGAAATATGGAGTGATAAACCATGTCTAGCACTTCTCCTGTTACACTTCCTACCTTCTGCCTACCTTCCCACGGTGTCAATATAGCCTACCATTTTTAGGCTACTTCCGGTTGTTGAATTTCACGGTAATTAATCTAAAAGCACTGCTAAGTTTTCTTAGTTTGAATAACTTGTTTGCTCGTTCCAGTTAAACTGCCAGACTGTTCGTTAGTGGGAGTTTTTTAGTGAATGTTTTTATGAGTAAATCATTTGACCAGTCTACTGGTTCGTTAAGAAACATTGATTCATTCAGCAAAAAATGCAATGGTTGAGTGAGTCATTGAATCATTCTGTCAACCAAGTGTTCAAAACTCAAAATTTACTTCTTTCTTCATGAATTGTTGGATAATTAAATAGGTGACTAGTTTACATAGCATAAAAAAATCAATTCTTACCATTTAGTATGGACTATATACATTTTTAACCTGCTACCATAGTCACGTTGTTGAAATACGCATTGTAAATATATAATCGCTATAGCTTAAATGTGAAACTTACAGTCAAAATCATCTTTCTGTTTCATTTGTTGAATGTGCTTTAGTTCTATATCACCAATGTCTTCACCCATTTGAAACCAGACACTTATCTCACACTCATTCTGCCCTGGACCTGTTTGTCAGTTTCTCTCTCTCCTTCTGTAATGTTTCTGTTTATATGAGTGAGTTGGTGGATGTTTTTAAATTATTTAGTGAGAGTAACCGGAGGCCACATACAGGATGAGATCTTTTTGTATTCATCCTCTCAATGGGCTTGACTGAATAATGCATGTCTAAGAGTTATATGAAAGTAGAAACTGGATGAGAACGTTTGACATGAACATAATACAGCCACGGGCATGTTATAGTTGAGCAATAATGTTATTATGATGTCTAACTCAATGGGTGGGGGATGGTGGCCATATTTGATGCCTTTATATTCTTTTCATTTGCTTTCTTTTAAGTAAACACAGGCTTTGTCTCAGCAAGGGCTAAAGACATCTGACACTACTCAGCGTGAGCATAAAACATTTACAGATACATTTTAGCAATTTGTATTATAAAGACCATGTGATGTGTTTTATTACCAATTCAGTAATTTTAGTCATCTGCTGTTGTACATCTGTTTTATTACATTGTGTCAGGACTGTTTTACAGGTTACTTCACAGATGTTTTGATATTATATCATGTTTCTTTTTTGTTCTAACATCTCTGAAAACTCTTCAAGCTGAAAGCTAAAGAGTTTTAGAATAAAGGGCTTTAATTTAAGATACAGTATAAACTAAGGGTCTTATCATATTTTCTCTACAAAAGAGAACCAAAACAACTAAAGCCTTTGCGCCATGTGAGATTAATGGTTCATAAAGTTGGAGATGAGTGTGCATGCAAACTGCCAAGGACAACCGGTCAGAAAGAAATACTCCATCAAGCTTTGTAATTCTCCGGTCAACTTGAACCTATGATTCATGGTTTTCGCTCTCAAAAGACACATATTCCCTATTATCTGGATACTGTAGTATAGTGAAACGTGGCTCCATTGGGTTTTTTATTAGGCTTTTTTTCTTCACGCTTCCAAGTTATGTCTGATCTAATAGCATCTAGCTCCCATAAATCTGTACTGCATGGAGATTCATTGTTGTAGGCAAAATAGACCTCCTATCGCTCACACTCAATATGGCTCTTGCTCTCTTTTCTAACCCAGAGACTCATCAGCACGATCCATGTAATAAGTTCTGTTGTTGTCACTCTCATTTCATTCTCCATGTGTGCTTCTTCATTCCTTTCTGTTTAGATATGTTCCTCCTTGTCCCTTGTGGACCATTCATTCTTCATTCTCTGTCTCATGGCCTCACAAGAAAAAGAAGAAAAAGGCCTCAAGAGCTTGGGCTTTACAGAGTGCTGTGTTCAAGTGGCCATCGCTTTGATTATCGCAGTGCACACAACTATTGAATAATTCATTTGTTATTTTTATTCCGCACACAGGCAGTACTGATTTAGTGAACTTGTATTTTGTCCTTGTGATGTAATTATACATAAAGCATTTCTCCTGTTTTGAATGAGAAGTGTAACAATTATGTGCTTGTTTTTGTCTGCACATTTATTTTACTGGAAACTGAGGATATGAGACACTGCTGGGACCAAGGAAAAGAACCTCTTTGACCACCTCGGTACACTGTTAGCGCTATAACAGTCAAAAGAGCATTGTTGATCAATCATGACTAAAAAACAAGAACTGACCTTCCATATCCCTTTTTTTTCTTCATTTTAAAAGGTTGTAGTTTTAGTGAGTTTTGTTTGTTCTCATTCAACCTGTCTTTGTCTTCTAAGCCTGAAAAGAGTATTACAATCAGTTTTATATTAATATTCTATTGGTATTTTTTAATATTTTTATTTGTATATTATTTATTATTTATATTTGAATTGTATTTTAGTTTCAGTCATTTTATGTGATTTGTATTTTTTTCCGTAATATTCATGTACATTTTTAAATTATTTTTTAATATTTTTATTTCATTTAAAATAAAATAATATTCATTTAATTTTGTAATATGTATTTTAGTTTTTTATGTCTTTTTAATTTCATATATATATATATATATATATACATTGATTAATCAAACAAACGTTTTTGTTTACATAATATTATGTATATATAAATACACAAATGCATATATATATATTTATATATATTTCAGAAAAATATGGTCTGTTTAAATTATAATTAAATATATATGTAATATAAATTATATAAATATAAATATATATGTAAATACAAAAAATATATGCTGTTCGTGTGTGTATTTTTTTATAACACACACAAAAATATTATGTAAACTAAAACTTTTATTTTGGATGCTATTAATCGCTTGACAGCACTAATATATATATGTGTATATATATATATATATATATATATATACTGCCCTCCATGTAGATTTTCATAGATTGTGTTCTCCCTTATCAATGCAAAATGATCACAAATTAAAAGGGATTCATGCCAATATTGTCCAAAACACCACTTTTCTAGGGCATTTCCAAACTTTTGGAGGGCAGTGTGTGTGTGTGTATATATATATATATATATATATATATTATACATTATTATCAGATGAAGTCCTGCAAACTTTGTATGAGACTTAAATATAAAGACATAAAGAGCAAGATGCTGAGGAAGGCCACATCTGTTTCCTATGTATCAAAATACCAAATGGATTTGCAATCAAATTTCCCTTCTGCAGCATGTGACACGACGATTCATGAAACATGAATTTTGCTTGTCTTCACAATAAGGATTGAAGTGAGTCTTATATTAGAGAAATCAAATGTCTTATACATAAACTTCACAATTAAATTAAGATTTCATTTTAATAACTCACAGAGAATATAAGTGACTGATATTGAGCAAAAAACTGATGCATACAAAGCATCAATTTGTTTAAGAGTGTTGGATCAAAGGTTTTTAACTCAAACTGAGTGGACAGATTCAGTTCCAATGTATTCATGACCTCTGGCTTTTTCAGAGCCACTTTTCTTGGAGTCAGTGCACTGTATGGTCACCAGGTCTGGTGAATGACAAGTAACCAATGCTGGAACAATTCCAGTTCCAGTGTCTCAGCTGTTCTGGGTCCATTGTCTCATACATGGTAACCACATGTTTTCCCTGTTTTAAATTTGTTACGCTGGCATGCTGTTTCAATGTTTTCCGCTAACTAACAATCATTGTCTTTTCAAACTTCAGCTGTCTGAATACAAAGATGTCTTTATTGCTGTAGCTGAATTTGTATTGCAGGGAATTTGGTTGCAAACCACACCGATGTATCTGACAGTTTGTATATTCATTCAAAAATAATGAATAATGGAACAGCTGATGATAAGGGAACAATTGTTATGTCTATTATGGTTTCATGTACAATTTGAATTTAGGGATTGGTGGCTACATTTTATTCACCCTTATATTGTTAAACCCCCAAAACGAGCAAAACATAGTGGTTTGTAAAGAAAAAAAAAACTACCTCAGTCACCATTCAATTTAATAGGTTTCAAAGAAAGTGAATGGTGACTGTCAGCCAGTCGGTCCCTAAAATCACCTTTAGTGCTCCACAGAAGAAACAAAGCAATACATGTTGGAAACGTCGTGATGGTGAGCAAATTATTATAGTTTTGTTTTCTGGGTGGATCAACTATGCCTTTAAGAGTACACTCACGTCGCCCGGAAGCTGCTGCTGAGGACAAATACAAGTTCGAGGCGAGCCGCGGTAGTGAGCGTGAATGACAGACGGACGCGCGCGCGGATCCCCCTGCACTCACACAACTCATTCGTCAAGATATGTTTGTTGAGATGTCCTTTGATGCCGCTTTTGTGTTCACGAACTACAGTTTGGAAATAACTCCTAAACATCAGTGACAAGTACCTCTCGGTAAGTTAAATTAATTAACTTGCCTACGCACAGTTCGTTGAGTGTTGCGCCTTTTAAACATAATTTCGCTTGTGCGTAAATTAATTCCCCAAGTAAGTTTAGTCTTGTTTTCAGTAATCAACAAAACAAACATAACACACTAAGTCTGTGTGTAGATACTCTTGATGATTTAATAAATAGTGTTAATGAGCTAAAGCTGCTTCTCCTCAAACCTGTTGATGGTTTGTTTTTGTTGTCAGTTTGTTTAGTGATAACCGAAAGAAGTATTTTTGAATCGTTTTTATGTGCTTGTTTCTTTAGTTTTACTTTAAGTGTTGCAGTTAGACAGCACGACTATCATTCTGTAATGTTTCTTTAGTTTTCATCAAGGTTTCTTGAGTTAAAGAGCAAACAGGATGCGCGTTCCCGTGCGCCAGCAATTGAATGATGGTTGTGCTCACACGTGAAAGTGTGCAAAATAGACCGTGAACTAAAGTATTGAACTTTATTGAAGTGTATCCGTGAGATACGAACATGGCGAGGTTTCGAAGCGCAATTTAAAACCTATCCAATGGTCTGTTTATCTACTGTGGCCAAAGGAAGGGTCACTCCCGTTACTTGATACACTGCATGTTTCCCAGCTGGGGTGCGCGGTCACGAAGCGCGCTCCTGGGGAGATGTATCTCACAAAAGCAGATAAGTGAATGTGACACCTGATGACTGATGTTTGTATGATGTCTCTGCATTTCTCTGCATTTGGGTCTGCATTTTTTACATTCTAAATCATGAATGTTACTCTATTATATATAATAGAAAAGTTAGCTAAAAGATGTAAAAAAAAAAAAGGGGGTAGGGTTAGTTTAAGCTAATTCATAGTTTAGGGACCACAGCTCTATGTACACACTGTACATTTATCGCACAAAGTAACAAAACAAAACCGGCCTTTGCTGTGCTGCTCTGGATTATTTTATGATCCAGTCTCATTTGCATTGATCTAATACAACACCATGCAGCTTTATGACTTTGTGGTTCCTTTTTGAATTTAGTTCTGCTAGAAACAACTTCATTTTTACATGTGGGTAGTTGGTCTGAATTGGTTATGGGAAGTTGTTCTGTGTGACATGATGAAGACCTTTATAAAACTATTTTAATTTAGCAATTTTTACATTTTTATATATATATATATCAGTTTTATGACATCCTATTGAGACACTGTATGTATACCTTCAAATATGCTTTACTATGTTAGGCTATATTGATTAAAAAACAAAAACACTATGGTTTAAATCCAAGTCCATTATTTTTTTAACACATATAGATTTTGACTATAGAGCATTTTGCTGACAACGAGCACTTGTGATCTGCTGTGTTGAAGAGCTCTTACTGTAAAGCAAACAGTGATGAACACAAGTGTATAATCTTTTACCATTGCATTTGAATTATGAAACTCTGCTTTGCATTTACAATATGAAACAGGCTGTCAAGTCCATTTGATTGAGAAATGGCAAATATTCATATGATAAAAGCATACAATAAAAAGTGGCAAAACAATAATAGGAGCATTATTGCTATCGGGTCTTTTTACTTGTATTCAGGGTGTGCCTGGGTTACATCTGGAAACCCTCCTGAGCTTTAACGATTTCCTGCTTGGCCTTTAAAATCAGAGTTTAATTAGGGCCCGAGCACCACGGTGCGAGGAACCTCTTGAAATTGCTCCGTTTATTTTTATTATTATTATTATTCTTCCGCCACGGAATGAATTGGATTTTTGAGGCCCTTAACATGCTCGAAAAGTCACGAAACGTTGCACACACCTCAAAAGACATCTGACATATAGACATCTGATATAGGTTTCAGAAGTGGGTGTGACAAAATGGCTCAATAGCGCCACCTGTTTACATTCAAGGAAGTGCCCCTCCCGCTACGTTTAACGTACTGTTACGAAAATCGGTACACACATGTAGCACACCATTACCTACAAAAAAGTCTCTTGGAGCAAAATCCGAAACCCAACAGGAAGTCGGTTATTTTTAATAATCTCAGCAAATTTTGTGTCATTTTTGTCATTTTCAGCCGTCATACTTTAACGAATTCCTCCCAGAGATTTATTCAGATCAACACCAAATTTTGTCAGTATAAATTAAAGGCCTTTGCGATTTTAAATTGCGAAGATCTAGAGTTTTCGTTGAAGGGCGTCTCCATGGCAGCCAGGCAAAATTCAATGTTTCACCATGAAACAGGAAGCTGTTATAACTCAGCCATACAATGTCCGATCTACCCCAAACTTCACATGTTTGATAAGACTCCTGACCTAAACAGATCTACACACCCATATTCTGTTATAGTCATAGCGCCACCTGCTGACAACAGGATGTGACATGTTTTACTCTGTAACGAACTACTCCTAGAGATTTGGTGACATCAACATTTTATTTGGTCAGTCTAATCTAAAGGCTTTTGGGATGGTAAATTGCAAAGATATTGAGTTTTCGCTAAAGGGCGTGTCCGTGCCGGCGTAGCAAAGTTCAATGTCTCACCAGGAGAATAAAAGTTACTTTCTGTCAGCCATAAAATGTCCGATCTGTTCCAAAGTTTGATAAGGGTCCTGATCTGAACACATCTGAAGGCCAATATTCCATTACAATCATAGCGCCACCAGCTGGCAACAGGAAATCTCTTTTTTTACACTAACTTCAAAATGCAATTTCCAATCTGCACCAAACTTCACATATTTCATGAGTCCTTGCTTAAATCCATCTAAAGGCCAATATTCACATGTAATCATAGCGCCACCTGTTGAAAACAGGAATTGTCATGCTTTAATCTAACTCAAGCACACCATGTTCAATTTGCATCAAACTTGATATGTGTGATAAATGTACTTGTCTGAAGACATCTACATGCCAATGTTCAGTTATAGATGTAGCGCCACCAGCTAGAAAGTTTTGCACATAAAAAAACTTTTACATATTATTTCTATATTTTCTTTTTAAAATGCGTATTGCTCACTGTTCACTGTCTTCCTGAAACCATGGGAGGCGGTGAGACCGGGTGCAAGGGCCCTTTCATCTCTGCTTGCACTTTTAATGGGTTTTGTAATGCTGGCAGCTATTAGCATAGATCTTCAACCAGAGAGAGAGACTGAGAAAATGAAGGGCTTAGAGATTGGTATAGACTGAAACGGAGACAACTGGCTCAGTGATGTAGGTCTGTTTGACACTCCAAAGACATTTAATGTTCAGCATGCTTTTTGCATGTCCATCTCTCCATTATAGGGAGTAAACAGGGTAAAAATTATATATGTAATTGGTCATCCATACATACATACGCATATATGTTTATTTTATTAATAGGAATGTAAGGAATAGTTCTTCCCAAGATTAAAATTTACTAACCTTCAGGCTATCTATGATGTAAATAAGTTTATCTCTTCATCTGAACACATTTGGAAAAATTTTTGTATTACATCATTTGTTCACCTCTGCAGTGAATGGGTACCGTCAGAATGTGAGTTTAAAACGCTGATTAAAAACTTTTTTTTTTTTTGCATTGATTAACAAGTGAAAACTTTCATGTTTTTAAGAAACAAATCTGTCTAGGCATTTTAACATTCAACTTTTGCTTCTGGCCAAGTCCATGATCAATCATGATAAACTGAAGAAGTCCTTTGCCTGTTGTTCTCACATCAAAATCCACTGACATACTTATTTAGAAGGTTTTTTGGACTGTTTTCACTTGTAAACAGTACTTAGTCTGTGATTATTTCTCCCGATTCCGAAAGTGGACTTTTTCACTGGACAAAGCGAGTCATGCATAGAGAACTCGTATTTTAGCCAGAAGCAATGATTACAAGTTAAACAATGCCTTAATAATGAATTTGTATTTTACAGAAATGCAGCTTTTTGCTTAGCAAAATGTTAATTGGAGTTGAGTCAGTTACTTTTTGGCGTTTTTATCAACCGTTTAAACTGTCATTCTGATGGCGCCCATTCACTGCAGAGTGACTGATCATAGCTCTCGTGTTTCATAACAAAGCTGTCTTTCCATAGGCTGTTATATTTTGCAACATCAGGCAGTGGAAGCAGCATGATGTGGATTACAGAACAGGATGTCTAGTCTAGTAAGTTTATGGTTAACCTCACTTTCCGTCTGTGGTCCTTGAGTCAGATGACTGTTGTAATGTATACTTTCTCAAAGCTCATTCCTTGTCTGCTTCAAATCATTTTAAAACTATAATTTGTATTAATTGGTTCACTTCTTAAGAGGCTGTGAAGTAGAGACCCAGGGAGTACTGTGACAGTATAAAAGTAAGTCAGTAGTTGTTAAAATGAATTTAGTGCAATATATGTATTTAAATATTTGGTAAAGATTAAATATAACAAGTTCACAGATTTTTTTGTTTTTTTGTTTGTTTTTATTAAATTAATATGAGCATAGATTATTGAATTGGCTATATATATATATATTCAGGAATTCATTTTTAATAATTACATTTCTTTAAATTATTTACATTTAAAAAAAAAATTTTTACTAAACCATTTTATTGTACTTGTGAATATATGGCTTAAATATAAATGTTTTTTTCTAAAATATTTAGCATGTGAAAATAAAACCGAATAATACATCTGGTTCATATTGCTTTGATGTTTCAGTTCACACACACTTCTCACTGAGTATAGGCCTGCATAATGGAGGAAAGACCATTTGTCGAGGATGGCACAGTAACACCCGTACCCATCATTCAGCAGACATAGCCCTCAGGGCCTTCTGAAGCAACTGCTCATTAATCAGAATAAGGATCTGCTCTCTGAACAACATAATAGCAGCTGTATTCTTGCTCTGGCCTAAGCAGGAAGAGACCATGACATCGCAATGAGACTAGATTGTTTTCTTGTCACCAACAGTACTTCTCATGTTACCCTTGATTAATATTGTAATTTCCTTCACAGAGTCTGTCATTGTTTTATTCATATGACAGGAAGACCGTAAATATAGTACTGAGTTTCTTTGTGTTCCTTTCTCCTTTTTAAATATTACCTAACCCTTCTATCTTAATCCGAAGCTATGTGGAATAAAACCTGAACATGTACAAATAAATATTTCCTTTAGCTAAGTGTGCCTCCGCATTTATAAAAACACAACAGGCACATACAAAGTTACAGAAAATTTGTCTTTCAGCAATCACCAATAAATACAGCTTATGAGAACATTTAATGAGAAAAAGGTCTTGATGTTCCCTTTCTAGTGCCCCTGATCTTTCTCTCACACAGTTCCAGTGTTGTCCGAGAGAAGTAGTTCCCTGTAGACCCTCCTGCTTTCTCTCTGAGTCAGAGCTGACCCTGTTGCATAATTGCTGGGGCTGACATCATTGTTAGAAACCCAGCACTGGGGTTTGAAGGCAGTGTGAACCGGTGCGGGGCCTCAAATCTCCCCCTGCACTGGGATGAGGAGCAGCTGGGGCTCCTGAGGCGTGGCCCTCACTGTTGAGAAAAGATTGTGAAACAGCTCCTCTGTATTAACTGTAACACAAGCACCTGGTTTTTGCATTTTACTTGTAAATGATGTAGACCATAGCTTGGTGTATGTGCCTTTGTCTTTGCTTCTCCATTGAAAGATTGACAATGGACATGATATTTGGGAAATTTGCACAGATTTTAAATGGCAGAGAAATGTTTACAATGCCAGCATGTGCAAATTTGGTTTAATAATCACAGACTTAGCTGTGTAACAACACTAAATATATTATAAATAATATGAGCAATCAATAGTCATTCATAGCCTAAATAAAGTGCAAATTATTTTTTTTTGTGTTACCTTTTGCCAACCCCAACCCCCTGTCTCTCTTCCGCTTCTTTTTCCGTCTAATATAGTGTCCTATCCTAATAAAGGTATGAACAGCAAACATAAATATTGAAAAAAGTGAGTTTATTATATATTTGTCCTTAAAATTTAATGATTTTTACTTTTTTGAGTTGTAAATAGGCTGTTTGTAGCCATATATGCTTTAGATCTTCTGTGTAAACACCACATTTACATGGAAATAACATGCAACACTTTACAACCTGTGGATTTTCTGTCAGTTTTATAGTTTGAGCTGCTCTGATGCGTTCACAAAATAATCTGTGATTAAAATGTCCACACATTGCGAAGGTAGGACTGAAATTGATCAGGAGTCTTGTGTTAAGAATAACGTTGTTATTCTTCAGAAGAAAGTGCAGTGCTGTAGGTGCTACACAGTCAGCAACAGTGCAAACCTTAACTGTCTTTCATTAGGAATGATAGTATTTCCCCAGATTTCTCCTTATGTGTTTCTGTATACCAAACAGGAGTTGCTGATGTGTAAATGTGTTCATTTGTCTAACGTTTTTAAAGTTGCAAAAGCACAAGGCATGCGCAGTTTAGTTGATTTTTTTACACTGGGGAGGAAGTTTTGACTTTTGAAAGTTACAGTATGTTTTCATAATACACTGAACTCTTCCTGGAAAGTTCAAGGAAAATTCGATTCCTCATGATATGACCCCTTTGAAGCTTAAGCTTAGAGGGCATGTTTTCTTAGTTTAGAGAGAACGGATGCGTCACGATTATGAGTTGAGAACATCTCTGGCTCACTGCGAAGTATAAACAGGCACATACACATAAGCTCCTTCTGACCACGGACAGACTTTGCACCATATTTACACACCAACATACCTTCTGCCCAGACGGACGTAGTTAAAAACGTATATTCAGTGCTCACATGAGGATCCCAGATGTGTTGATGGCTCACAATGTTCTCTGGCAGCGGGCCACAAATCTTGGAGGACACTGGGAAAAACAGTCTGTTACTAAGGCTTAATGAAGACGTTGTCTGCTAATGGAGGCCGCAATTGTTATTGCTCTTGTTTTTTTGATTGTTTAAATGTATATGTGTCACAGTAAAGCACATCAGTTTAGAGGTTAGAAAGGGTCAGATCTTTGTTTTTCATGCCTTCATTCTCTTTGCAGCCATTGTGACTTAATTTAAAGACAACATTGCTTTTAGGTGGATTCTTTATGTGCACCATCAGCTGTTTGACTGCTTGCTTTTTCAGATGCTTTGAGGAGGTTTAAATTAAGCAATTGCATTTGTTTAAAATATTGTTGCACACATGATGGAAGTTAACAACTCTAGACAGTTGTTAAACTATGTGTGGTTTGCAAATTGCATTTGGTTAGTCTCTTAACATGGAATATGCAGGCACAGTTGTCAATTTTTTCCTGGCTGGATAATGCAGCCCTTTTTTTTTTTTTTTTTTCAGCAAAATCATTCACATTTGGCAGGTAGTCAGCAGTAATTTTATTAGCGGAACTTTTACATGGAGGATTTTTGTTTCTGTTATTTATTGTAGCTTGAAGCAAATGATGCCAATGCAATCAGTTAGCCAAGAAATACAAAATGAGAATGAGATCCTTTATTGCTATTGTTTTGATCCAAGCTTTTTATTGAATTCACCTGAGGTTATCTAGTAATCCCTGGACGTCATGAGGGCACACAAATGCCAGCACACTTTAGACACAGTCTTGTTTCTGGTTGTCTTATATGCTGTGTTGTGGATGGATTTGTCTTTCCAAAAAGCAACTCTGTTTTTCATATCTATTTGTCAGGTGGGTCAGGAGTTGATCATATGATTTATACGGCCTTGTCGGCTGCAAACTATTGCCTCTGCAAATGGCGCTAAACTTCCTTAGCACAGTCAATGTCACAGAGGAAAAGAGGCAAGAGGCTGTTTTTGCAGAGGTGATGGGTTCAGCCTGTGGTTGAGCGAGAGAAAGAGAGCGAACATGATTTTTCAATTAAGCCTTCCCTCAGAATTTTCTTCGTAAGAGTGCAAAAAGCCAGATCTGGAGGGAGATCAAACCTCCACCCAAGTTGTGCATGCACACACATATACACACTTCTATATAGATTCATGGAGAACCACCCTATCATGTTTAAAATCATACTTTTCAACATTCATTTGTTAGATAGCCAATAGTGTCAAGCCCATGTTAAAGAATTCACAGCTCATGTTGTGTGGTATTTTGACAATGTCTCTAGAACTTGTAACCTCGTAGCACACACACAATGAATTTTGGATTATGGTGGTGCTAGTGAGGGGTTTGCAGTTATATACTAGGTCTACTATGCATACTGGACTAGATGATTTACTGTGTTTTCAGTAAAAGACCAGACTGTGCAAATGCATGTCAAATGCACACATCAGCTACAGAATCGGCATTGGCCAAATATTTTGCTACATGCGAATGAACACTTGCTTTCAGTCATTCTGACACACTGTACATCTGCCTACACTTTACAGCATCAGCATTTTTGTCCATCTTGTGGATGTTCTGGGAACTAAAGTACACTTAAAGTGGTAACTGATTGTCTTTTCTAACTTCAAAACTATACATTTATATTTGTGTATTAAACAATTACAATGTGTGTTGAATTATGTACATCATGCTGCTTCCATACATACCTTTTAATTTTGTTATGCAGCAAATACAATGTTACTTTAAAAGTAACAAGCAGTTCCTTGATGCCTTCGGTAAGAAATTTTTGCTGCTTGACACTCCAGGTGCTCATGCATAAAGCTTCCATCAAGTTTGTATACACTAGCAATCTGCATGCAAAAACAAATGTATGTAAATTAGTTATTTTAAATATATCTGTACCCAATGCCCTCTTATTTTAGTTTACTTTGCCATCCAAAAGTATGAGACTACTGGTGAAAATGCCTCTATTGCATTCTCTTATAGTGTAATACTTTATCATTCAGTTTAAATATATTCAGTGTGGTCTCAAACTTTTGGACGCTGCGGTATGTGTGAGTACTCTTCCAACCGTCCTTAAAACACCAGCCAGAACACTATAATTTGGTAAAATGTATCATGTTGACTTCAGTTTACCAGTTTGACATTAGAGTAGCTCAGAAGTGTATAGGAAATGGGGAACTTTTCTAAATATGTGCCTCTGAAGTGGGGCACTTTTTGCTACAGTTTTACTTGAGACCAGTCTTTTCTTCCAGTAGTGCTTATCAAAAGGCATTATCTATGTGCAATATATCTGTCAGACATAATGCAGTAATGGAGAGATAAGTCTCCATGGTTTTATTTGATGGATGGAGTGGTGGAGATAAAAAAATTGTCTGAGGAAAGGCATAGAAAGAGGTTGGGTGGATACAAATGTCTTTTTCACGCATTCTCTTCGCCTTTAGAAAAGCATTCACACAGATACCCAGGGTCGCTGCATTCAGCTGTGCTAGTCTGATTCTGCCCCCCACTGTCTATAATAATGTCAAGCTGTATTTTTACCTGTCTTAAGCTAGTAGAAGAATAGGTTGCTAACATTTAAGCATAAAACATCAGGGTGTGGGGTGGGGGATAATAATTATTAATCCTAAGTAGATACAAGACTACTTTTAGTTTTTTGTCAAGCTTAAAATCTGAAGGCGTCTAAATGTGTTAAAACAAATAAAATGTATGTATTTGTTTGTTTATTTTTGCATATTTGGTATTAAAGCTCCAATTGCAATTGGCTTATAAATGTTGATGATTCTCACCCAGTAGAATATTACTACTTTTGTCAATCCAAAAAAAATATATTATAATAATTTGTCATAGTCTAATGATTGCCTAATTTCTGTTGTGTAAAAAAGCAAAAATAAAACAAGTTCTGGTTATCAATAATATGATTTATATAATGATTAGATAATTTTGTTGGTGAGAGTTGAGCTTAAGTGTCCTTGCATGTCTGTTTATTTGTAAACGTTGAGCTTTTTTGTTCAAAAACAAAGTTTTCAGTTTGTTGCTGACGCAGGAAGATACAGATGTTCTAATGAATAAAGAGGCTACACTCATTGTGTGTCTGGCCAGATGGACCAACTGGCATTGGTCCATGTTATTTATACGAAATGTTTTCCTACCGTGACCCACTTGGTACCCTCATTAAAGTTTTTCATAATGTTTTATGTTTCTATCAACATTGGAGCACTCTAATGAACTGTTATCTCCATTCATTTGAGTTTTTGATGAGTTGGCCAGCTTTTCGTTATTCTTTTGTGCCTATGATTTGGAGGCGGCCGTTTAAACTTTGGCATGGTTCACTGTCTGTATGTGCGTACCGTGCTTGATTTTCTTCCTGATGGCCTAAAACCCTCTTCCAGATTTACTCTCTTGCACCTTACCAGTCATAAAGCTTAACCTCTAACAAAAACACACTGTGGTAGCAAAGCTTCTCCGGTGTGAAACCACATCATGGTTTTGGGTACATGTCACGTGTTTTTCAGTTCACTGGGCTGGGCTGTCCTGTCCTTCCCAGACCATCCCATTTGGCATGCCTGTCTTTACAGTGACTTCTTCTTAGATGAATTGTCTTTCTGTCAGTTGTACATGGTCTAAAGGCTCCTAGATTTTACTCTGCTGTCCAGGTGCAAAGAAAGAAATGCTAAAGGGAGAGAGCATGTTGAGAGGTAAAGTGCTTTGGCATAATGTATAATATCTTTGTTTGTCATATGCAGATATTTTGTTATGCAGATAAAGCTTATCCAGAAATCTCTATCTTGGGCTGATTATTGTTGTTTCTTTGGTTTTATATTTTAGCTCTCACATTATGAGACTGTGTTCATGCATAGCTCTGCTTTTAGTCTGGTTTCTTTTTGTTCAGCATGTCAGTGAGGACTAGGAAATATATTAAAGCCTCATCTGGTTTTGCCCATTTTAATGAGGCATATACAAGCATGTTTGTTTCTCATTTTTCTCTCTGATAAAGCGTGTATGTGAAAAAAAATTGACTTAAAAATGTTACTGCCGCTTGAAGTGTTAAAACAAAAACTCAAATGAATGTGGAAACCTGGACTTCATTGATGTGTTTTGGTTTTTACCCTGTAAGCCATTATCAGTTTAATCACTATTTGATGGGACTTACATAAACACAAAGATAGTTTAATGTGCTTTCCAAATGTTTTTTGTTATATAAAATAATGGGAAATAATTGTGTCCCCTATTGAGTGTGTCCCCAAAAGAAGGTTTTCTCCACAAACAATCTGACTTGTAAAATGCTGGATAAATGCCCAGGCCGTTGACTAATTGAGTCCAAAGTTAACTTTCCTCAAAGGTTACTGATGAATTTTTTACTTGACCTAATTGCATAAGTGTATTTTGAGCACAATAGGGAAATGGAAAGAAAAATTTTTGTATCTGTGTGTGTGTGTGAGGGTTTGAGAAGGGGCACTAGGTGGAGCTCTGATCTCTTTCAGGAGCTCAGCACAGGTGAAGATCTTGGCTTTGTTTTTCATTGTGTTATATGTGTGATGTGTCTATCTCTCAAACACTCATTTGCTGTTAATCTTCACTCCTCACTCTTACAGAATGCAGTAATCTTAAACAGCCGTGATCTGTTTTATCTCACCTTGACACCCAGACTCTGTCCTGCACACTGTCATCATGTTATCTCCAGAGATCCCTCTCTTGGTTTAGTGTACACATCACATTGGGTTTGTTTAGAGAGGAAACGACTTGGATATCTTCCCTTCACTTTTTTTTTTATTTTTACACACTTGCTTTGATGCTTTTTTTTGTTTCAGGCTAGTGATTTAAATTGTATGTCAGCCAATATTTTGCCTCTGTGAAATTGGTTTCGCTTTATTTTGATGGTCCCTTTTAACATGTTTTGTTGACTTTAAATAATGTTGCACCTATGTGTCTGCTAACTCTCATTGGAGTAGTAGAGCACTAGTAGACTGGTAGGATTAAG
>JAUMHE010000061.1:9088482-9105203 GCA_032359235.1 Enteromius mattozi
CTTTAAATAATGTTGCACCTATGTGTCTGCTAACTCTCATTGGAGTAGTAGAGCACTAGTAGACTGGTAGGATTAAGGATAGAATAAGCTGACATGTACTTGCAAAGTTACTTATAGTCCATAAAATAACTGTTGGGAGACTATCACAATAAAGAGTAAGCTGATATTAATCAGACTTTTTTTTTAAATTTTATATATATATATATATATATATATAAAAAAATATATATATTTTGTGGTTTCCACAAAAACAATAATAAATGTTTCTTGGGTACTAGTATGCTTATTATAATGATTGTCAATAAATCATTGATGTGACACTGAGAAATGAAGTAATGGCTGCTGAAAATTCAGCTTTGCCATCACCGAAATAAAACGGCTATTTTAAATTATGTTTTTGATCAAATAAATGCTGATATGGTAAGCATATCCGTAATATACATAATAACATAATATCCATAATAACATTAAATAACATAAAACATATTGCAATCACAAACACAGAGGACACATCTGAGACACATTTGATTTGTGTTAACTAGACCTGTATTCTGAAATTTATATTCACTTTAAGTTTTTTTTTTTTATGCTGATAATACAACTTCATACAATTGAATATGTGAATGTGATCTCTTGTGTTATTT
Source organism: Enteromius mattozi (assembly GCA_032359235.1). Lineage (NCBI taxonomy): Eukaryota > Metazoa > Chordata > Actinopteri > Cypriniformes > Cyprinidae > Enteromius > Enteromius mattozi. The sequence continues at coordinate 9,089,127 of JAUMHE010000061.1, forward strand.
TCATCTAGACTCTTTATAAAACCTTGTACCCCTGCAATGTTTCATTCCGTTCTTATATTACTATGATCTGCATTCATGCTTTAGCTCACTAACACATCACATCAGTGTGTCAAACTTCACTTTGTCCTTGTGCTTTCATGTCACAGGATCACATTTCTACTACTCTCCTCCCTGCCAGTCTGTGAGGCCTGCTATGGCATGACTGTGTTGGGAAAGCACCGTGCTATATTTGAAAACCTCTGATGTCTGTCTTCACATGAAGCTTTGGCTGCCACACAGTACTCCTGTAGAAGGGGTGTGATTGACAGTAAAGGAGAGCGTGTGTTTGTGTGTGTGTGTGTGCCAGTACCACATGGCCTTCTGCTGTCCTCCCCTCTTCCTGTTGCTTGTTCGCTCTCTGACTTTCTCCAGAGCCGATACATCTCTTTGGAAGAGCAGCGAATACATCGGTCCTGAGTATTACTCTGTATTTAACCCTTTCCTGATTGAAATGCAGTGAACGTAGTCCACTTTCCTCAGTGAGGCACGTCTGATACGACCATTACCGTTTCAGTAAGTTATTTGGACATATTTTGTCTTTTCTTTTCGTTCTCATTCATTCTGTTATTTACAATTTTTTTAAATATCAGAAAGGTGAATTATGAAAAAAAAAAAAAAAAAGTCATTTTAATGAATTGTTTCCTCTAGTCAGTGATTTTTATTTATTTGTTTTAGTCTGCGTGTAAACCCAATAAATAAACCCAGAATCCCAGTATATCTGGTTTCTTACTGTAAGTAAAGTGGGTCAGTATCAGTGACTGAGGGGTCAGAGAGACTGTGCAGTTTCCATTAAGACAGAGTGATCTTTGATATGAGACAGACATGGAAAGACAGTGACAAAGTGCTTATATAGACTGCTGAACTAAGTAGTATTGAATCCTAAAGATCATTTGTTACCTCCCATTCCTGACGAATTCCTTAAACTCTCTCAATGACTCATTCTAGGCAAATCGTGTGTATTAATTGATCTGCTTGGAGTTACTGTGAATGCTTTTTAACATAGTACTTGTACTTTATTTTGCTTGTTCCACTGGGTATAGCCTAAATGATCACATGATTATAGCATAATATAGAATAAGTTTGAAACCAAATAAAATGTTTGCATAACTTTTTGCCTGTTTAGATACCTTCATCTAATCCTAGATTTGCCCTTTGCTTTGATATTGCTGTTCAGTTCGGCTGGTTGGTAGAAAGAATAAAAATAGTGAAGTGGATAAAAGAATAGATTTATTTATAAATGTCACTTTTTTTCATTTTTATTAACTAATGAGATTTGAATGGAGCTCCACACATGACATGCAAACAAAAATATGTATTGTAGACAGAAATTAAAAATTTGTTTGCTGCTTCTTTTCATTTACTATTTAATTATTCAAATGTAATAATTAATAATTACTTTTAATTGATTAAATATTTAAATGTATTTAAATTTTAGTTTTAGTTTAATCATAGCTAACAAATAAGAATGGATTCCTTTATTCTTTGTTTTATTAAATTATGGCCATGTTGTACTAATGGGTTCTAGGGAGCAAATTAGTAAAAAAAATAAATAATAATAAATAAATCCCAAATGTCATGTGCAAATACATTTTGAACAGAAAAGTGTGCGTTATGAAGTATTTGACTTGAATATTTTCTAGATGATTAGACATCATTAGCCTGTTTCAATAAGGTGTTTTTGCTAAAAAAAAAAAAAAAAAAGTCAATGATCTTAGGTTTTTTTACACAGCCATAGTGTTTTTCTGAGCACTTTATTTTGCTGAGTTGTTCATCCTTTAATGGTGTGCGGGCAGTAAGCCTAAATATTGAAGCCTCATGCTCAACAGATGTCCAGTGACCCCACCTGCTCTCTTTCCATCACTTTGACCAAAATAGACCCCCACAAATGGCAGATACACATTACAAACAATATTTTCTGTACAGCATGAGGTCAGAAGAGGAAATTAGACTTTTGTGCTTCTATCCATATGCAGTCAGATGTGATTAGGACGTGAAAACACATTTTGTACTGCTGGATAAGCTTTTAAGCTATGTAAATATTTTAACTCCATTTCCACACCGCAATATCATATTCCAATGGATGAGTATTTGTATCTGTAGTCCTTAATAGTATGACAGGCTTACGTGTTTGCTGTAAATTAACTAGCCCAATGCTAAATATACTCGCTCCAGCTTTAGCTAAGCTTAAGTGGCTAACAATGACTTATTATCTGGCTTAAGGATGATTTTCTGTGCTTTCTGTCACTGCATAATAAAATTCACATGCGTCACGACAGGGTGTTTAGCTCAGAGCATTTCTGAAATTTGTCAAACCTAGTGATATCAAGGACTAAAAACATCTGAACACATTTTTGCATTCAAAAGAGATTGAACGCATTGAATGGAACAGAACACAGGACTCTTGAGATGCTTTTTAAAAAGTTTAACTGTTTTTAAGTTGACAGCTTCTTAAAGACATACTTCTGATGCATGTGAACACTGCTTTTCAAAAGTCTTTTTGTGTAAGTGTTTTCTCTGCATTTATTTGGTCAAAAATAAAGTAAAAACACTAATATAGTGAGAAAATGTTACGATTTAAAGTAAAAAAAATTTAATTGTAGCATTTTTAAAATGCTTTTTTTTAGCAGCTATTTCTCCAGTGTCACATCTTCAGTGTCACATGATCCATCAGAAATGATTCCAGTATGCTTATTTATTGGATTTCTTCAATAAATCAGCATACTGGAATGCTAATTTATTCATATACTGATTTATTGCATTTCTTCTTATTAGCAACGCTGAAACCAGTTGTGCTATTACATTTGTGTGAAAATCATAATGCTTTTTTTCAGGATTTCTTGAAAAATAGAAAGATCAAATTAATTTATGGCATAGGAATCTTTTGTGACGGGTCACATTTTAGTGTCTTTTTTTGGTCAATTTAATATGTCATTGCTGAATAAAAGTATTGAAATAAATAAATCTTACCGAGTTCAAACTTTTGAACTTTAGTGCCCCTATAGCAACAATTAAAAATACTTTTTGTGTGACTATTGTTTTTTTTATGTACTGTCCATACTGGCACTTGTTTATATTTTCTGTAAGCTGGGTTTAAAAGCCATGGCTGAATCTGTTGGCTTTCTTTAGTAGGTGACTTGTCTTTGGTGCCCTAGATACTCAGGGAGGGTTATGCACTGGACACACACACACAACCTCTTATTGCTTTCAACATAAAGGTACAGTCACATCATTGACACAGCCCAGCCATTCAGACAAGGGAAAGAAAAAAGCGGTGACCTAGAGTCAGCCACTCAGAAAACACATTCCCTTTTTAGGACAGAGATAGGGGTGTGTGTGTGTTTGCTTGTTTGTTTGTGTGTGTGTGTGTGGGGGGGGGTAATTTTAGGTAAATGTGATGTGGAATGAGTGGACAGTTTTCTGACCTTGTCCTGCTGCATACTACTGACCCAAATCTCTAGAATTTAATCATATATCAAGCACTGTAGTCATACTGGTTAAATGGAGCAGAATGCAGGTATGGGTCATCAGTTCATTCTTCTGCTACAGTCAGGTTTCCTTCTGCTACGTACAGTTATGGGGGTGAAGCATTGATTTCACTGATGCAGCCTGATTCCTTTTGCATATTAATCACATTCTGCTTCAGGTCCTGCAGCATTAACATAAATGAAATCTTGAAGTGCAAAGTTTCCAGCCTTTAATCAATTCACATATCATTTTTACTTCAACTCTGAATGTAGCAGGAAAAATGTGTTATATTATGTTATGTTATATATTCATATTTCTGAGACCCTGCACTGCTGGAAACCCAACTCTCAGTCTAACATTCAAACTGAAAATATTATGATGGATTCCCATCTAAAGAGATGCTGTTAATCTTTATTATTCAGCACAAGATAAGGCAGCACCTTTAGGGTTTTATAGTGCATCTGAATAGAATAACCTATAACCTACCAGTCAGAAAAGTCAGAATAGCTTAAACTACTTGCCGGGTAGTGTTGTTCTAGCACGGGCCCTTCTGAAAGTTGATATGTGGGAAAATCAGGGCCTTCTAATCATATTTGAACTATCCAGATTTGAATTAATTGCTAAAATGAACTAGATTTTTTCTGTTCAGTAATAGCCCATTTATTTGCCTTTTACCATTTAATAGTACTATTTGATAGATGCTAAAATTCAACAAACCAAACTGCGGCCAAGTCTCTTTACTTAGATTTATGAATTTTTTTTGGTACACAGGAATTCTTATGCTAAAGTGAGTTATCTCTGGATTTAAGCTTAGACCCACTGCATGGCCTTTTGACTTAATTTGTCTAATAATTCCTCTTTATTTCTGTTTGCTTGAGTTTATTGTCACCATTTACCACTTCTTTATTTACTACTGTAGCGTGCAGATGGTGCTAATCCAAGCCCAACAGTTTGAGCTGTAAATACTGAGCACATGTGCATAACACCGTGTCATTAGATGGTGTGTTTTGGATCAAGGGATGATGTCATATTTGTGCTATTCGTCATCTGAGAAAGCGAACCAGTCTCCGAGGAACTAGTAGATTACATTATTTGTAATGACAAGGCAGTGTACATGCCCTCCTCGAGTATCACGCGGTGATGTCATCTCTTTTCAGCCTTTAGTTAGACCCTGACAGAGACTCAAGTGCTGATTATTTTAGATATTAGTTCAGTCTCTGGAATGTCTTTGATTTCCTAATCATGGTCTGAGATGAAGGCTGATCTCTATGATTGTGTCAAGAACAACAGCTGGTTTCTCAGGCCACTTGAGAGACTCATTGACACATTCTTGATTTTTGATGGGTCTCAGTCTCAGGCCATCCTTAAGGGCATTTGTTTGTGGGTGGATGAGTATGATAAGTATTGTGGTGGAAACATTGTAGTCAGGATAATAGGCCAGAAATAGTGCAGGGCAAATGCCATTCTGCATGTACATGAATGCTTACATGCCCTGCTTGCTTGAATGCACACTGAGGTTAAGTTCTCTCTACTGCTGTCTACTCTTTCTGTATTACTCACTGGCCTGTTTATTATTGTCCAATGTCTTGTGAGCTTAATACTGCCTCCCTCAGTCTTTTTTTTTTGGATACCAGTGGCAGTTTATAAAACCTTTTTTCCAACTATAATGTTATTTATAATGCCAATTTATAAGTCATTCTAGCAGCAGAATATGGTTCTCAGTCCTGGTTTAGAGGCTAAATACAGTATTGCTATTGCCATAGAGTTAACATTAGTTTGACTGTAAGTCTCTACTGTGACGTCTTGGATTGTTTGCTAGATCATAATATTAGAAAAAGGGCTTGAAATATTAGTGCATTTGAAATTGTAATAAAATTGCAGTATATAAAAATATTAAATTGTAACTTGACTGACTTTATTTTTACTACTGTCCATTATTTGACCTTTTTTTTGTTTTTGTTTTTTTCTTTACACTTTCATCTTTTCCTCCATTCCTCAGCAGTCATTGTCTTCCTCACAGATGGGTGACTTTATTACACGAGAATTTCTGAGTTTGGCTGCCCGTTTGGATACTTTATCCCATTTGAACCCCGGAGCTAACAGGTGTGCTTTGTCAGAGTCATTCTTTTAAAACTCATCGTTATTCCTGAGAAGAAACTCAAGCAAGGAAGTTAGTTTTTTCCTACACCACAGGGACCAGGATAGGAAAACTGAAAAATCTAAACCTATTTAACACACAGCATCTTCTATTGACATTGGAAAGACAGATTGGGAAAGACCTGATGAATCCATAAATCGAATGATATTTCTACTACACACGTCGTCAATTATTTTGTCCCTCCTTTGAGCACTTAGCACAACAATATGACTTGGCAAGTTGTGTTCCCCGTGGCAGAGATCTTGCTTTTCCACTCTTTCTTTCTCTCAGTACCACACATATGTCATTGCTCAGAGATGAGTGGAATTTCTAGTTCCTTTGAGACACTTATCTTCTATTACTTTTTTTCACCCTTTCAGCTGTCCTAAAAGCTAATCAAACATCCATTGTATGCAGCTGCTAGTGCCACTGTTGTCTTCCCTCTCTCACCTCTTTCTATACATTTCTCTCTCTCTCTCTCCTCTCATCCTCAGCCTCAGTGTTGTTAATCTGATTAGCAGTGAGCAGCATTAGCACCGTAGTTACCTTGCTAGTATTTAGCAGTAGCCATGCAGACAGCAAAAGGCTCTCCGTCAGCATAGTGTCATAGTGTTGGAGAGATACTGTTCTCCTCCTCCTCTCGCAGCGTTTCTCTCTCTCTCTCTCTCTTTCTCTCCACCTCCCTTCTCTGGCTGTCCCGGGACTGCTGCAGCTAACTCTGCATCACCTTGCAGTTCAGACACTGCTCTCACTCTCTCCTATTTTCTTCCTCTCTTTGGTCCTTCACAACCCCCTCCCTTTTTTCTAGTCCCTTTCTTTTCTTATCTGTCATCCACTCCTTTATTTTATCAATATGTACCGGAACCCTTGGATCTCCAACTACATCAACCATGTCAAGTTGTGCCAAGGTGAGTAAATGGCAGTTGGGGTGGGATGGGATGGGGTGGGACAGGCCCACCAAATGCTGCTTAGGTTTAAATGGTACCAGAGCCTCCAAGGACCTAAGTATTCAGGACAAGAACTCATTGACTCAAAATGAAAAGAACTGAGGCATTATGAAGCAGAATAAGTGTCTTTTGCATTTTGTGGTTTAGATGCAAATGCTTTAAATAGTTTAAATTCTGCAGATGTGTCTGTTAGTCAGTTTAAAAGAGTTCAACTATTGCCTTTTAATGCTTTTGTTTTGGTCTGTGCACTTGCGCAACAGCACATGCTTTTCCATTTATCCTGCGTGTTCTTAGTTAAGTGGTGCATTTGCACATTTATAGCAGGTGTTTGTGTCTTTTCTGTGCATCCAGATGAAAATAATTTATCTTTTTCATTCAAATGTTTCAGTCATTGTGGAAGTATTCTATAATAATCAGTGTTTAGTTTGCTTTAAATGTAAATAGGTTAATGCGTACAGTAAATATATGAATGGGTTTTAGAGATTCCCGTCACCTAATTCGCCCTTTCTTGGAGTGCAGACACCAGCTGTCTCATTTAATACCCTTAAGATCTTTCTTTCTGTCTGTGAATCTGTAAATTACCGTTTTACACTCGTTTGAGAGCATTAAAGAATGTTTGGAGTTGAACTAGTATTAAAACATAGCTTTAAACATCATGATTTAGTGTAAGTGTCACCCTACCGATGCGAGATGGCACACTTCCTGTGTCACACCGACTAATCCTATTCCTCTTGAAGACTAATCCTTTATTAGATGCGACAAGTCCTACAATAGCACCTGACTGCCACGTTTTGGCCTTGTGCTTTCCAGTTTAACAGGTTTTTTTTATTTAATGGCTTGCATTTTCTATGCATGACTTAAATAGTTTTATCACTTTAAATGATTAGTTGTGAATTACTTACCTTTTTTTAATTGTACTTGAATGTTATAATTAAATATTCAGATTTATTATGAATATCTTTTAGATCATTAGCATTCAAAACATTTGAGGTGTGTATATATATATATATATATATATATATATATATATGGTTATAATATAATGTGTGGTTATATGTGTAATATATATGTGGTTATAATATATAATTTTTTTTATGTAGTTTTGGCCAAATAAATGCAGTCATGGTGAGCACAAGTGACTTATTTCAAAAACTTTGAAATCGGCTTTCAAATGTCAGTGTATATTTGTTGAAATGTGATTGATTTAAACCTTTCTGCACAGTTACAATAATTAAGTTCATTTTCAGTTATTTTACTTACATTGTGGTTAATAATTTCTAAATGTGCCTGAGAGCATTGGGTTTATGATCTCATCATATGACCAAACAGGCTGTGACTTGCTTCAGCTGTATCTCCTCCATGTGCTTCTACTCCGACTAATGCCAGATATCAGTGACTGAACCCTACAGTCATGCAAGTTTATCAGTCACCAGATTATTTGGTACTGACTGTACTGGAAAACAGGTGTGTGATATGCTGAAACACAAAATTAACCTGAACAAGTTTCAGAGCTGTGCAGTCAGCTTCTATATGATGCTTGTTGTAGATCGGAGAGGTATTCTGGTGTGTCACAGGCCTGTGGAATAACATGCGTGCCTTTGAAAGTGCTGTAAATGTCGCACTTGACTGTGTCTGATTAGCATCTGTGCTTAAGCGGGCACAGAGCCAAGGTGTTGTGGATTTCCATGCATGTCTGTTAGCAGTGGGTGCTCTCAACAAGACCATGCAATGCGCATAATTAGTGCTTACGATCATTTTAGCGATCAGTCCAGTTTATCTGCATTACGAACTGTCAGTTTGCGTGATGGGTTTGTGTTGTCGTTCCTGCTTCTGGGAAACATTGTCATTAACTTTTAATTTACCCTGTAGTGTTAATTTAGTGAGGACATCGGAAAATCAGTCATTACTTTGTTTTTAACAATGCCATCATTAATCACTTGGTTTGCTTGAACGGCAATGGCTTTGTAGTTGAATTATCCCAGAATGCAACAATAACACATTGTAACTTATGGCACAGGAAGATGCCCTCAATGCAGGTTACCAGAACAGAGTAGCTTCTGTCATTTTGCTTTCAATTTTCTATTCTTTGAAACTAAAAAACATCTTGTATCAGGCATAGCAGCACAAATCCCCTTTATTTTGCCTCCACCCTGTTTCTAAGCGTATCGTTTCTCTTTCCTTCCAAAACTTTCCTGTTCTCTCTCTCCATCCCCCTTCGGGTTGATGTTGCATTGTCCGTTGGCCCTGTGACTCTGAAGTGAGAGGAGATTTTTAGGCAGTGAGGAATGTTTTTCGCAGATACTCATCCCAGCTGTGAAAACTTACTCCGTACCAAAACACAGGCCATCAGTTGGCTCTCTCATTCACTTTCTCTTCTCAAATGGTTTTTATAGATTTAGGAAGGAGGTAATGACATCTAACCACAGTCCTTATTGTAGATTAAAATATTTAAATATTGAGTTTTTGAATGTCAAAAAGGGGGTTTGGCCTGTGTGGGTGAATGTGTGGCCAGACTATTGATCTGTGGGTAAAGTGGAAACACATGTTCTTCTCTTCCAATCCCTCGGTGAGTCTCAGATGTCAGATCTGCATGTGCTTATTCATAGAATTGATGCATCACAACACTAGTCATTAAATTACTTTAATCTAGTGAATGTCAACAAAAAACTGTTAAATTATTCCATCAGATTTAATGTATTTTTTTTATTTATTTTACATTTAATTTATATCATATTTATATATTTTTATTAATATTTCTACTAATTTAAAACATTTCTAGTTATTTAAATTACTTCAAACATTTAACCTAGTAGGAGCAACCATAAACATCATAAACTTTATTTGACATTGAAAAAGGTTTTATTTTTCATTTATAAGTAACAATAGTATTAATAATTAGTGTTAACAGTATTAAAATCGAATCATTTTATTGCATTTAATGTTTCGTCTATTTATTTGCTCTAACAATATAAATTATATAAAATGAACTATTGTTATTAGTTTTGTGCAGGATTCATTATCACTGCTTTGTTGTTTTCTTATAAACCGTTACTGATAATGGTGCATTTCCACTGAGGAGATACGTTTTGTAAAAGAAACATGACTTTGTGCATTACTTGGTCACATTGACTAGCAAAACTGTTGAAAAAGCATATAGCACAAGGGCCTATAGGCAGTTTACTCTTTGCATACAAATGTACCTATGAGTGTATGCAGAAATAATTCTGTTCAACTGTGCACACAGCACCATGTTGACATCCATGAAATGGATACTATTGTTTTCGTTCCTGCCCTTCGCATGGGGCCTTTGAAACATCTTTTGCTGATCACTCCTGTCACCAGCAGGAGTATTTGTAGTCTGAAGGCTATGCTCTCTTTTGTGTGCACAGGCTTCACAGGAGAAACATCTCCTAAAGTTGGCAATACCAAACTACAACGGCGAGCTCTTAGGTAAGATCCTTATTTTTATATAACTTTGGTTTTGAGTGCTTTTAGAAGTCTTTTTAAATGTCTTGTATAAGGCTTGAACAAATTTAATAGGACTACATTGTGTACCTCCAGATGTAGTCATGCTTTGAGATGTGGGATGTTTGTTTTTAATGGAATGCATTGCATTTATTCCCTCAACTAATTATTTTTTGTTCTGCATGGTGTGGCTGTGGCATTATTTGCTGTTGGGAAATATTTCTTAACCTTGTTACCCTTGTTACTACTTTAATAAAAACACTTTTTCCAGTTGTGGAAAATAACATTTTTATGTGAAGATATTGCATTTCACATTTTTTGGATGGAACTGTGTGATTTCTGCCAAGATTCAGATCCCTTTTCAGGTGCTGCTTCAACAAAAGCAGGCAATTCAGAGGCCTCTTGTTTCTGTTATAAACCTTATATGCAAAATATATTGAAATTTCAAGCTGGTTTCTCTTTCTGTCCAGCTTCCAGAAAGAGTTCTTGTTTGAAGAGAAAGACGAAGGAACTAACAAAGAATTACATGTCAGTCTGCTAGGAAATACACCCAAGGGTAAGTACAATATACACCTTGAACACTTCAGCTGTGTGTTTTTCATTTTATTATTTCAGTTCAGTTCAGTTTGACTCTCACTAAACCAGGTGCCATAAACTTTGTCACAAACTGAGCTTTGTAAACACTAAATGTTCTGTGTCTCTTAAGCCCGTTTAATTTTAGGGTGTTTTTTCCCTAAAATAGTCACATAAGACATTCTGTATTCACATTAGACAACAACAGTCTGAAATGGCAAGTAACAAATAATGCTAGTTAATCTTAAGTCTAGTTACTGTAAGTCAAAGTTTACTAGACTGTATGTTCTTTCAATTAGCATTATTTTGATGGTTCCTGGACACATGGAGGTCGTTGGGTTTGGGGGATGGGAGACTGATGACCTATATTTGGTCTGCTGGGGGCCACCTGTTGTTGGGCAAGTTCTCTTGCTTACTGGCCCTGAAAATGTGACAGTTGTGTGAAAGAGAGTGCCAAGATACTTACTTAAGTGTTTGCGCTGTAAGCCATTCGAGAAAATGGGTGAACATGATTTTGTGGAGCTCTCGCAGGAGCAGCCTGCTTCTGGTAAGCTCCAAAAGACATTCTTGCTGTGTTGTGTTCTATGTTTTAGGTTTTACAAATGCTGACAGTGGGCTAATACATGTTGGCCGTCTCTTAACAAAGAGTTAAAGCATATTTTTAATTGAACTCAAGCATATTTTTATTTCTTAAATCTAAATTGATTTCTAAATGCATGCTCCTGGTCTTATTGTGAACAATTTATTGTGCTTGTAATTGTCCATTAACATCACACAGGCTATTTGTTGTTTATTTAATAGCCAAATAGCAGTTTAGACATTTTGTTTTAGTAAACTCACATTTGGTTTGGCTCCATTCTAGGTCAAAACACCCACTTTTCACCTACAATTAATTCCTGATGGATCAAATCCACATTTTTCTTTCTTTTTTTTTTTGTTTTGTAAATTTGCAGGTCACAGTAGGTGTTCGCCTTTCAGAAAAACTAATGACAATAATTATTCTTGGCTAAAAACTACTTTGTATATTTTAGTTATTTTATCTTTTTTTATTAAACAAAACGTACTATTTTGTCATTTTGTTTCTCAAATAAATGCATCTAATTTAAGAATCTGTAGACATTTGCACTGGAAAACAAGACAAAAATGCTGATGAAGGACATATTTTTAGCTGTGTGATGTAAGGGTACAGTAAAACTGTTTTTATATATTAGTGGTAGGCATCAGGGAGATTCTTTCATGAATAAAAAGGAAAAAAAATTAATTAAAAAAAAAATGGAGATTTGTGGGGTTTTTTTTTTTTTTCCAAACTTCCACAAGATACTCAGACAGCTACATATTTACCTTTTAAGAGTACTTTTAAGTATTGTGTTCTGTTCCATTTATTCCTTTGATTTTCTTTACTTGTTCTTAAAAAGGTCTTGAAAGTCTGTTACTTGACTACATAGAAAGAGAAATCCTGCCCTGTGGGAATGAACCTGCCCTGTGTCTTCATTGCATTGCTCAGATCTTTGCTTTGAATCCCAGAGAGACCAGGCTGAGGAAGCATTGTTAGAAGCAAGTGTGCCGTGTGTACACATTAGTCTCCTCTCAATCACTTCTCAGTCTCCTGGTGACTGGACACAGTTGAGTGTCATATTTCCATGGCTACAGCTGAAACAACATTCACTGAGGATGCACCTATGATTGGCTAACTTTTGTGGAAAGCCAGTCAGCCAAGCTTCTAGCTAATGTCAGACGACTGTAAGCAGCTTTTGTTTTAGATAACACACTGGACTTTTGTCTCCTCGACTATTATTGGAATTGTGTCATTGTAGCGGCATGGCAGTATATTTAGTGACACAGAATGCAATACTATATAAGGATCATTTATTTTATTTGAAAAACAAATATAAGGGATGGGATTGACATTTTTATATGCATACCACTCATTCTTGGGTCTTAATGTAGGAAAATGTTAGTATTGCTAAAGAGCTCTCAGAATTTAACAATTTAACAGAATTTAAAATGTAACAATTTCATATGCCTGTAAGGTTTACTGTAATGCATTAGATTTATCATGAAACAAGACTTGGTGTTAAACACCAGCAAAGCTAAACTATGTAAGGATTAGATTGTCTTCATGTGGTTTCAAATTTTGTGTATCATGCAGTATATTGTAAGCACTACTTGTGTTTCTTTTCTTAGTTGTTTAAAGGGTTAGTTCACCGCAAAATGAAAGTTATGTAATTATACTCGCCCTCATGTTGTTCCAAACCCGTAAGACCTTCATTCATCTTTGGAACACAAAAATTAAGATATTTTGGATGAAATCTGAGAGCCATCTGACAGCAACACAACTAAAATGTTCCAGGTCCAGAAACCGTAAATACATCGGTAAAACAGGATCTGACATCAGTAGATCAACTTCAGTTTTGTGACGCTACGAGAATACTTTTTTTTTTTTTTTTTGTTTTGTTCAAAGAAAACAAAAATAACATAATATACTCAACCATTCTTCTCCCCCGAGTTACATCTTCCGCCATTTTAGAGAGTATCACAATGTATGCGGACGCTTCCTCCTAGGTGTAAACAACCGCAGATTACGTTCATGTACATGCTTTCCCAACAAACATAAACAAGACCGATTATGTCAAATACGTTAAAGCGTGCATATGCGTTGCGTTATGATACTCTCCAAAATGGTGGAAGATGTAACTCGGGGGGGAAACATGGACTGTTTTACTGATGTATTTAATACATTTCTGGATCTGGGATGAGGGTCAGATGGCTCTCCGATTTCATCAAAAATATCTTCATTTGTGTTCCGAAAATTATGGGTTTGGAATGACATGAGGGTGAGTAATTAATGACTGAATTTTCATTTTGGGGTGAACTAACCCTTTAAGAATATAACAAATACAGAACACTATTTACTATGTTTTAGTATTTGTAATGGTTTTGATAATTTACTTATCTTTCACCGGTCCATTCTCACTTTGCCTTTCCTTTTTGTCTTTTTTTTTTTTTTTTTTTTTTTTTTTTAGTCTCAGAATTAAGGAAACGTTTTGAGAGCATAAGCTCGAGTCAGAGTTGGGACATGAACAGGTGAGAACTTAAATCATTCTCAAAGCATGCACAGCCAAAGTTCAGTTAATGCAGGTGTTCGGCAACAATAACAAAGTCACAAAATTGTCAGAACAATTTAATTTCTCTTTCACCACATATTTCAAGCTCTTCACCAGAATTAAAGTAGCGTGTATCCAAAATTACCACAATAACTGAATGATAGTAATAAGTAATAAATAAGTAATAAATGCTTACACTATCATTTAAATGTTTTAGGGTCATTATCATTTTTTATTTATTTTATTTTTTAACAAATACACATAGCCTTGGTGAGAAGCACTAATAGCTTCCTTCAAAAACATTAAAAACAGAATGTAAACTTATTAAATAGTACTATATAAATATAACAATAATATAAATTATATGGAAGACTAACTAGTATGTTTTTTTTTTCTTCAAACTCCGAATGTGCTGCTTATTAATAGTCAGTAAGGTTGTTTTTAAGTTTAGGTGTTTGGTATGATTAGGTATGATGAATATGGTCATGAAGAATAAATGCTAATGTGCTAATAAACAGACAATTTGTTAATAATAAGCATGCTAAAAAGCAAATACTTAGTAAGAATTGGTCCCTACACTAAAGTGTTAGTTAACCCACCCCCCCCCAGATTAAGAGTTATACTGTTTAATTTGCTTTCATACCATTCCTATTTATAGGAAAGAGCGAATTGCAAGACGTCTGGAGGGAATCGATAGTGACGTTCTCCAAAATCTCCCAGGCTGTGGCGGTCTAGTTACCGATCGACTGCTAGAGGAGGACACTCCGAGATATACCCGTGCAGCAGACACCTGTGACCCCTGTACAGGTGAGAAATGTGCTTAATATATTTATACCTTGAATTGTTCACTGACCAATAGCATGTGCATTAAACATCTATATGACATGGTGCATGTCAGTATAGCAATGAAGGCTTGGAGTTGATTAGATTAAGTATAAACTATGAATTATCTTTCTTTATCTCTCTTGTTGAAGTTTCTCTTCAGCCCTATGGGAAAAATGACCCAAACTTCCCAAATCCGCACAGTGCAGAGGTTCAGTCCAGAACCCACACAGTCCAACCGGAGACTGTGTACAGCACTGGCTCCACTCATGTGGCAGAGCTGGACTCTAAAGCTGAAAGGATCGCACGTTACAAGGCAGAACGCCGCCGTCAGCTAGCAGAGCGCTACGGCATCTCTCTGGATCAGGAGACTGAGACCGACTATACGGCTCGTTTCTCCAAAACCTCCAGAGAGCCTGATGGACACAGGTCAAAGGCAGAAGGTGGAGATGGAGCGGAGCATAATGCTTACACCCCCAACCCTCATGTAGACAGGGCCAGCTCACACATTCACAGCAATCCAGAGTACATCTCCGAGCGTGAGAGGATGATGAATTTGGAAAACCAGAGGAGGGCACACGAGCGGGATAGATTACATGGAGGTGGAGGGGTTGCACCTGACCCATCTGCATATATGGATGTATCAGGGTCTGCCAGGGTCCCGGTGAAGGAATCAGGGGTGATGGGGGTTCCCAGCTCACCTAATGCAGGCCGAAGGACCATGATGCCAACACCAAAACAGGGAGCATCTCCTGGTGATCTGTTTATTGAGCAACAGGCTCACAACATCCTCCAAAGACATGGGTGAGTCTTCTCAGCATAATGGATGTTTCTTTTTTAATCTTACCGTCATCTAGTAGTATCTTTATATATCAGTGACTTATTTTCCTTCACTTACTCTTTCCTTTCTTGGAAAGAATGTTGGCTGGTATTCCCCTGAATCTGTCTTTCACAGGTATTTTCCCCCAAAAGAAAGCCGTCAATTTGCAGGATTTGGCTTGCATACTGAGTGTTTTAACAGCTCCCTAAAGATGGGTGGGCTCTGTTCAGTATGACACATTATCCATTAGCATTGACCTTTACTGTCCTTTGGCATTCATTTCTTTATGGCATGGGTCAGTGCTCTGTATGATGCATTGGAATTAAAGTGCGTGCCAAATTAAGCAACAAAAGATTCCAGCTGAATTAAAATTCCCAACATCAAGCCAAGCCAAAAAAATTATAAATGAATATGATAAAGAATGATATTCAGGAAATACCCAGAGCACATTTATATTGTCAGTATAACGTTTGATTGGTTAGTTAATGTGAACAAATGAAGACTTGGCCTTTAAAACCCTGTTCCCACCAGGCCGAGCTCAATTTTCATAACTTATTTGAGGCCCTACTCTCTTTTCAGGAACCTAGCGTTTTTCTTAAGTTTTTTCCCCCACCCCAATTTTTTTTCATTTTTAATTTTTTTGAAGAATTATTTCTCTCTCTCTCTCTCTCTCTCTCTCTCTCTCTCTCTCTCTCTCTCTCTCTC
>JAUMHE010000061.1:9105303-9116939 GCA_032359235.1 Enteromius mattozi
CTCTCTCTCTCTCTCTCTCTCTCTCTCTCTCTCTCTCTCTCTCTCTCTCTCTCTCTCTCTCTCTCTCTCTCTCTCTAAGCATAGACACTAAACTGTTGAGTGGTTCTCTGTCTTGGGCGTGTCTTAACTAATTTAGCTCCTGTAGCCAGTCAACAAACCAGTGGTCACTTCAGACTGATTCAGAAGGAGACACCCTCTCTCCGATCAACTGGCCTTCCAGGTACCATACATTTGGGATTTATGGGTGTGTTTGACACCCTTCACTTAACAGTGGTCCCGCCTAACCTCATGGCCCCATCTCAAACCATCTCTAGTCCTGACCTATAAACGTCCTTGCTGGTATGTGAGGTACTGTGACAGGAGTGTTTTCTAGTGGTTTATCCTGGTTTATCCACTTTGCAACTTACTGTGGCTAGGAACTTGTGCGACTATTTGCTGAGATAATTATTTTATTTTTTAGTTATTTTTTAATTTTTTAGTCCCACTTTATATTGTGTCCCCAAAACCTGTGTACTTGCATAGTAACTAAATGTGTGTGTAGTATAACCACAGTGTAAGTACACATTGGTTCATAGTACCATAGTACCAGTCATGAGAAATTGACACTAAAACCACCAGTAGGTGGTAGCAAGGCCGTCTTAATGAGTGATTCACTGATTCATTCATTCAAACATTTTGTTCAAAATGGCGGATTCATTTAGAAACGAAGCAAGTGACATGAATGGGTCATTGACTCAAATAATTTGTTCAAAAACAGATTTATTCAGGAATGAAACACCACAGTGTTGAATCTATATAGATATAAAAAAACAAAAACACCATACAGGGATATATTCTTAACTTGAATTACTAGGCTTCATCATGCAGTCAATGTTTCTGTTTCTTTTTTGCAAACTAAGTGACATACTCAATATGTCAGCTCGCGTATCGTTAAAACAACAGTTACAATATTATTGCAGATGATAAATATTGCACACCCCTACTAGGGACCACACTTAGCCTGGGTGACTGGAACACAAAGCTGTGATTGTTTCTTACTTCAGTGATCATTGTAGCAACCTGGTGTTTTGAAGAGCTAATAATGGCTGTTTTAGTCTGACCGGTTATTTGGAACCAGCAAGGCAAAGGGCTCAGGGTGTGGTTTTGAGTTGGGCCTATCATTTCAGTAACAAAGTGGCCATCCTCGCACACATTTCTACCACCCATCCCATCCACGCTGTTAATGTGTGCTGTGGGTTTGAATTTGGTCCTTCAACATTCAGACCACTCGCTGCAGTTTACCCTTAACTCTTGCTAATACAGTATACTTCAGGCACAGTCCAGTTACTTTGTGTGGGTGCGTGTGTGTGTGTGTGTGTTATTGTCCTTGTATTGAATTTCAGTACCTGGCTGAATCAAATGTGACGTGTGTAAGTTTGTGGTATTGTGGTGGAAGAGGAAATTGTTGAGCTGTGAGTCACCAAACTCGACAAGAATGTAAATGCAGATCATTTGGCCTGCATTAGCTCAATATGCTAAATGGAGAGTGTGATAACTTGATTAGTCATGCAAAACTCCAGAGCCAAGTTTGCTGGGAATCATTTCACACGCAAATTGTGTTCCCATTTTGCATCCTTTTTTGTTTCCCCTGCTCTTTCATCCTCACTTTTTTATTCTTTTAGGTTCTGTGGACTTATTTCTCCTTTGCAGTTTCTTGTTACTTAGTGTTTGCTGACTTTAGTAAACCCATTTTAGATAGAAAAGATGTGTAGGGAGAAATGGTGAAGGATGGGCTCCCCCACCTCCTTTTCTGTAGTATCTGCAGAGTATGTGCACAATCATATCCCTCTTGAGAGAGAAAAAAACTAAAATAATATTTTTTTCCTTTGTTACAATGATCAAGTCTGAGATGTAAATGATTTTTGAGTTTGTTCAACTGCCATGCATTAAAAGTCGAACTTACATTTTATTTGGTTATTGAAATATGTGATCTTATTGTAAATACAGACTTGAAATTAATAAACCTCTGTTGTTAGCCTATATTTGCATTTACTTCTTTTTGTTTTCATTTCGTCATTTTCATTTTTTTTAATTTAGCCTTGAAAATACAGTCTGCTCAGAGGAGGTTAAAAACAGTTCACATGACTCAACAATTACAGAGTGCAGTGCATGGTTTCGCTTAAACAGGGGCCTAGAGGAGCTCAATGGAGTGCATGGTACCATATGTGAAACTCAAGTGTGAGTGTATAGATGGCAGCCATCAAGCTCAGGTCAGGAGAAACAGCTTTTATCAGCTAGAGGAGTGTGGGATAGAACTCATAAAAGGGTGATGTGTAGAGGATGGTTGAATTGTTTGCTAACTTCTGTTTTTAACAGTATTATGGCTCTCAAGCATTGAAATCAAGCATTAATGTAGGTGAACAGGTGGAGATGAAGAGAAAAGACAGAAGACCCAAAGTCAGAAATAGTTAGGAAGTTTTCTTTGTGATATAAGTTCCTTCACTGGTAGTGCACTGACTGCTAAAGCTTTTGGATGAGAGTCTTTTGCCTCCCCCTGCTGAGAGCTTTGATTCTGCTGACCTAACATAAAGAACCAGTCATCACAAAATATGCTAGTTTATCAGCAAACCTTTCTCATCCAGCATGTAATAAAATGCTGTGTAGTGTGAAATTAGCTGGCTGTTTAGATGTCCGTAGCTATACATTTATAACGTGATATATAAGAGAGAAACCCTCTTTATGTATTAAAATGGTTTTTAATACAGGATGCAAGTAAGCTTTTTTCAGAATTCTCAATGCAAAATGTCTTGGTTTCTTAGTCATTTTTCATCTTAAGCAGGGTTTTTCAAACTGGAGTCTGTGGTATTTGATTTAAACTTTGATTTATATATGTTTATACTGCTTATATTTTCCATTTGCCAATAGTTTAAAAGGGATAGTTCACACAAAAATCATGTTGACCCTCATGTTGTTCCAAACCTTTACGAGTTTCTTTATGTTGAACATAAATAAAGATATTTTGAGAAATGCTGGTAATCGAACAGTTGTTGGTCCCATTTACTTAAATAATATTTCTTTCCCTTTGGAAGTCATTGGGAACTAACAATTTTTGGGTGAACTTCTCCTTTAATGGTTTTGTAATTTGGCTTAAATAACAAAATTGTATAAAAGCTAATTATATAATTTAGCAAACATGTTTTCTTAGTTTTCATAGTATTTTTCAATATAGTTGCCTGTATAAACATATAATTTGGGATTTGAGGGTCTGTTATCATAGTTAGAAAGCCTCTGTTTCGATGGACTGACCTTTATTTATGATGTTTTGACTATAATCACTATTTTGAGATTGTTTCAGTATGTTTCAGTTGTTTCAAATATCACAGTTGTTGTTTTGCTGCTTGATTTTTGTTACAGTAAGCGCAACATTTTTCACATGGTTCTCATTAGTCCAACCACTGAAAACATCAACTTTGATGCACACTATTAGTGTCCCAATGTTTTATATTTTATTCCAAACACTGTCAAAGTTGCTGTTTAACCGCATTCTAATAAGCACAAACCATACTGAGTTACTTCTACTGGTTCTGTGGCTTGGGTTGTTTTGGTTGGATCAGAATTTCTTGCTTCCACTCACTTCCAGGGCCATGAAATGGTTCTATATTTTTCTTCTTTTGCAGAGTCAGATAATATCTCATTTAAGTCTAAGTAACCAACCCTTTTCTCTTCTTCTGAAGAATCCGAGTTAGGGAGAGACTGGCCCGTGACGAGCCGTTTCACAGGGGTCAAACAACAGAAGGACCTGCATACAACCAGTTTCCCCAGTCATACCCTCGATATCAATCTCACAATCGGAACATCCCTGAATCAGCTCCAGCCAAACAGCGGCTGACCCACCCTGGACAAGAGGAACGCCATGACCTGGGGTACCAGAGCTACTTCTCTATGGGCAGCGAATCTGGTTCCAGGCATAAACAAGAGATTCAAGAAGTGCTTGAACCAGAGGGAAAACAGGATGTGAAGACAGTGGGGCTCCTGCGTAGCAGGAAGGCAGTTTTACCTTCTGAAATTCGTCGGAAAGAAAAGATCACTGAAGACCCGTGCCAAGGAAGTACCGACAATGTAGAGGTAAACCCAGGCATCAGTCGGCACAGAAGGGAGGATATTGCAGATGACCCCAGATGGTGCCGTGGAGGTCAGTCAAAGCGGGAAGTTTACACAGAGCATGTGTCCCGACTTCAGGCCACAGAGTCTATGCAAGCAAGAGCTCGAGAGGCCCATAAAAAGACTGATGTTGGCTCCTACGCCCCAGTCCAGACCTCCAGTGGGAGATATATGGCAAAACCTCTAGATACTGGAAATGTCCAACAGAGTGCCATCCAGAACCCAATCAGAGAGCCTGCCCCTCAGGAGAAAGTGCCTAATGGTGATCACCTATCCCACGATGCAAGGGTTTCAGTTGCCCAACTCCGCCATACCTACCTGGAAAGTGTTGCGAGTCCCAGGAAAGCCGAACTGTAGGTGGTGGTACATTATCATTACGTGTCGACTTACTAACATTATCTAACATTGATGATTAACATGCAGTTAATCAGAATCTCATCTAATGTAACTGTTTGGAGAATGAATTGTTAGAAGAGACATTGTGCTCTTACTGAGGAATCACTCATTCAATGTTGACCAGCTCTGTTCTTTCAGCCATCATGCTGCTCGGCTTGTCTAGTGCGCACTTTGTCAGTAATAATTAACCATTTCTGCCTGTCTGTCTTCTTACCTTGGCTTGGCAGCTTTGTATTTCTAGAGACCATTATGTGTGTGTTTATGCTAGTTGTGCTGACGAAATAATTTTTAACCACTTTTGGGGTTTGCTAGTTGTGCCGACGAAATAATTTTTAACCACTTTTGGGGTTTGTAGGGTTTTCATTAGTTTAACCCACTATGAGGATGCTTAGATGAAATATTTGTCAAGCATTAGCATTTTGCCTGTGCACCTGCCATTCTTCAATGCTGCCTCGTTTAGTCATGCTTTGTGACGTAATAGGGCAGAAGAGATGCCTCCAGATACACATGCACCCTGGAGAAGTGAGAGAGTCAAAGCTCGCTCATCCCGTCGCCCTTTGCGGTATATATGTCCTACTGAGAATAGAAAGACATCTGAGAGGTTTAGAACGCAGCCTATCACTTCAACTGAACGTGAACAGTCGGACCGGTACGCATTTTGAATAGTTTTATGCACGATATTGTACAGTTGTCCTGGAGTGCAAATTTAAAACTACACTTGATGAAACTAAACCCAGACTGGTTCGAATTTAATTTTTTAATTCACCTCCTTTAACTGCACTGTATTTATGCACTGATTACTTCAAGTTAGCTTTTGGCTCACCAAATAATTTTACTTCTTTTAACACACTGTATCCTGTTTTTATGTGTAGTTGATTCTAATCCAAAGGTTTGGTCAGTGGTTTTTATAAAAGGCTCTTTGTTGCCTCTTGTTTTTCTGTGGCATGTTGCGAAATCTGTAATTCTGTCAAACGCTGTGGATTAAGCAGGCCTGATTATGTTTTCTGCACTTTCCCACTAGCTGCTTTGTGTATTTTCCTGATTCTCTTATTCCTAAATATACTGCTGCTTTTGTCTGCTTACACTGTTGCAAGTCAGCTGGTTGACCTAATCATTTTAAAATCTAAAATGATTTATTGTTTAATTGTAACTCTTTTTTTAAGACTTCACCTTTTGTTTTCTTTAGGTCTCATCTAAGCCCTGAACCACTGAGCCCTGAAGGTAAGTGTGTTGCTTAATATTGTTTGTTGTAAACCATAATACATTTTAGTATTATTACACTTCTGCAAAGAACAGCATTTATTTGTGAAAATAAATAAGTCTAATGCATCCTTGCTGAATAAAAATGTGCTGAATTAATGCTGCCCTAACATTTTCAACAGCTAAAGTTCTGCCTTAAGTATGATGTAAAATTATACTTTGACATTAAACTTTGGTTAATCTTTGGAACACAAATTAAGATATTTTTAGTGAAACTTAATGACACACGGATCTACGTTTTGGTTACCTGAGCTTTCAGTAGAGGTATAGAAGTCTCTCTAGTTTCATTAAAAATAACCAAATTTGTGTTTTGAAGATTAACCAAACTTTTATGAGTTTGAAGCAACATGTAGGTGAGTAAATGGTCCCAGATTTTCATTTTTGGGAGAAATGTCCCTTTAAGTGTTGTATAAATCATGTCACACTTTATATTAGAGCAGATTTCAATATAATACGTTGCATTTGGTAGATATACAGCATTTATTTTCCCCTGCTGTGTCATATTTATGGTTACCCTTTGTGAAATCAGAGTAGAGAAGCAGAAATTTGCTTGTGTAATCCTTCTACCATGTGTTTAGCATTGTGTTTGTCCTTTGAAAGTCATGGGATTTCATGAAGTAGTTCTCATGAAAAGGCTTCTGACTCATTCTTTTCTTCTTCTCTTCCTGTGTTTTTCCAGTGGATGAAGAGAAGTTGGATGAGAGAGCAAAGCTGAGTGTAGCCGCCAAGCGCTCTCTTTTCAGGGTACGTGGTGCTTGAGTGTCTTTGTGCTTCTGTTCCAAACCCTGAAAGTGAGCTGCTTCCTTTCTACTGTCTATAAAGTCAGCATCATAACCAAACTCTTTTTAAGTGGCTTTTTTGAAACACTCTGTTGGCCACAACCCCTGTCCTATGGTTATGCAGACCACACAATTGTCCCTTACGTGAAGTGCACATAATCGACCACAGCTCTGTTGATTCTAGTCTGATGTTAGCATGTTGCTAAGCTAACTATTTGATGCTCTAATTAACACACACATTTTGTGAAGTGCTGCATAAGTCAGCACAATATTCAACTGCTACTTTTCAGTGCGGAATAAAATATGCCTTCTTAACGTTCTGTTACGTTTTCTCTAAGCTTGTGTGCTTGTGAATTGTCCAAAACAAGATATCTTTTTCTGCCTGTTGATAGAAACATTATATTGGTGACTATAAATGTAGCTTAAGCTTTTAGTTTTCTTGTTTTTGGAACAGAAGTTGTCTGTCTGTGGTTGTACATGCTTATTAATTTGGCATTCTAAGAATTGTGCAAAAGAGGACACACCTTAATTCATTACACCTGAACTCACACATCATACAAACATGCACATTACTGAAATATGACATTTGAAACTCCATGAAAACAAAAAAAATTGTAACCAACACAATTTAGTTAGTTTTATAGAAACCTCTGATAAAGGAAAAACATCTGATATCTTGAACAAGCTAGTAAAGGTTCTCAGTCAAATGCAGCACTTTGGTGTTTTACTTTGGAAGTTATTGTGCAAAGCGTTCATACAAAGCCTTCCTGTTTCTTAGGAGCTTGAAAAGACTTCAGATGGTTCAGTTTTGAAGGCATGGAGCCGTAACCCTGCTGTTGAACGCAGGCTGAGGAGAGGTCAGGATCGCTCTCGCACTCAGCCCGTCACCTCAGAGGAAGTGGTCATTGCTGCTACGTAAGTGTTTATAGTATGTGACATGTTCGATAATTCAGACTGAGGGCACAAAAAAACCCCCAAATGTTTACAATTGTTAGCTTCAACATTTACATCAACGTATTTGACAGATGTGTCACGCTATCCTTTAGAAATCACTCTAATATACGGATTTCATGCTCAAGAAACATTACATTTAAAATTCAAAAGAACAGCATTTATTTTAAGTATAAATCTTTTGTAAAAAATATAACTTTACTGTTGCTTTTGGCCAATTAAACATGTTATAAATTGTTTTAAACGAAAAAAGTGAATGACTTCAAACTGTAGTGTAAGCATACTGCAAAAATTGTATGTATGTAGCTATATGTATGTGTGCTATGAATGGAATACAATACATGTCCACTGTTTTTTCCTTTAAATTCTATCCTTTTCTTTCATGTGATGTATGTACTGTACCTATGATCTGTTTTCTTGAGTTTCCTTCAGTTTTTTTTCCCTGTGTCTGTTTCTTTCCTTCTGCTCTGTGTGGTTAAAAGTGTCCCTGGCCATTTGTCACAGTCCGTGACTGTACAAACCTCTGTAACGCGTGTTCCTAGTCCCACTCTAGTCAGCAGCTCTGTGACCAAATCCAGGTACCCAGGACACATACAGACACTCCCACGAGCGTGTGTGTAATTCAGGCATGGTCACTCTTATCAACACTAATGTTTGTCACCGAGAGCTTGCATGTTCACAGATTTGTCTGTCTTTATTTATTTGGATTCATGCATCGTGAGAAAAGCACTCAACAATTGTATTGTGAAATATCATTACAATTTAAAATACTCATTTCCTATTTCAATGTATATATTAAAATACAGTCTTCTGTGTCACCTGATTCTTCAGAAATCATGTTAATATGCACATTTGGTTTTATTTACAACTTTGAAAAGTTAAATTAAGAACCAGCACCCTCTTGTGGTATTTTTAGGCCAATAGAGTTACTAGAATGTGTGAAGAGTGAAAATTTTAAAAGCACACCCGCAATTTCATGACTACATGTAAACTTATCCTGGTCATCACTGACCTGTCATATATAATGTTATTAATGTTCTGTAAGGTCATGAAATGGTTACTTGTGAAACTATGACACAATGCTTGGGGATCCGAGTTATATCGCTTGTGTTTTTTTGTTCCATCAGCAACATGTTGAGTATATAAACTGCATGACGTTTATCAGCACATGCTACTATAATATCACGATTGCTTGTATATTGTATGCATGCACGTGTGTTTAATCCAAGTTTATGTAAGTAGTTATTAACACAATGTTGTGATTCTTTAGTATTATAATTATATATGATAAACACAGTAATGCAGCCCAGCCTTACAGGTGATATAATGGAATTAATATGAAACACACTGAGTGTTTCTGAACAGTCTGGGGTTGATGTGTCCTACAGCTTGCAGGCATCATCTCAGCAGAGCTGCATGGTGAGGGAGCAGGCCAGAGAGGTTCGGCTGGCTCAGGAGGCAGTGGAGACGGATCGAGCTCGCCATGCATCTCCAGGGGAGGATGGCCAAGAGGAGCCAGACCTTTCCACACTCACTCTGGCAGAGAAGATGGCACTCTTTAACCGCCTGGCACAGCCGTCCAGCTACGGCCCTCGGGCCAGGGGAGACACTCGATCACGTAGGAGTAATGCGCGCTACCAAACTCAGCCAATCACACTAGGAGAGGTTGAACAGGTATGTAATATTTCTGTCTCTTCAATAAACAATTAGACCATGCTTATTCATGCCGCAGCTGAGAATTGTATCAGTTTAGTGCATTGCTCATCATGTAATTTAAATCATGAATCATGACTGGTCATTAAATTAAGCACTCATGGGTGTGATCTTTGGGTGTGCACATGCTTTTGGCTATGTAGTGTATGTCAGTTAAATACTGGAGGTGAAGAGAAAAGGCTTAAACAATGAAGCTATAAAACAAGTCAGAAATCGCAGTTAAGAAGTCGCAAGCTGATCCTGAAATTACATACTCTGAGTAGGTACTTTTTTGTTTTAATACTTTTTTAATTATGTTCGCTATACTATTAAAGTGTGTAGCATGAATGAAATCAGATGGATTGTATTCGTAATATTGTCATTGTCATGACCTACAGCAAAAGTTCATATGCCAACAAACTTAATTGTACACACACAGACGATTGAACATTTTAAAGAGGTTTGTCTCTGATGCAGGATTATTCTGATTCTGAGCTGTTTGACGAGGAATCGGAGTTCTCAGAGCTTCTGAGCGATCTGGAACATGTGAGGATACCCGAGTCCTCTAGAACCGTATGATATTTCGTAGCAACCAAGGTTTTACTCAGCCTGCAGTAAAACCATTGTCCCGTGTCTTAGAAGCAGTTTTCCTAATGCTTCAGCATATGTCTGCTTATGTGCCAGTAGGCTCAATTCAGGCATTTCTTTTAAGCATCTTGTTTAGATGATCGTACAACCCTGAAAGAAGGCATGGAGGTAAATGCTTCTGTTTGTGAATGTAGTTCCAGATTGCTGGAAGAGCAAGTACAGGCTTTGCAGCTTTTAAAACAGCTGAAAAATGTTAACAGATATGATGTTTTGTCTGTTCGTGTTTTATGTATAAACAACATTAGCTATAGTGGAAGCATGGAAAAATTGTGGAAAATACACATTCAAATGTGTCTTGAATCAAGAAAGAACTATTTCTTATTACTTTCATTATGGGCTTTCTCACACATACTTTTTCACTTAGTTCGGCTCATTTAGGCATACAGTATATGAATACAGTTAACATGTTTTTTTTTTTTTTTTTTGTTTTGTTTTTTTTTTGTTTTTAAATCGTTTTACCTGATCAAGTCTTGGCCCAATTGGAGTGGTTTCTTGTGGTCTAAAAGTAATATAACCTAACAAACCATACTTTATCATAACATGAAATGTTACTTAAAAAGATAAAGAGGTAGTTTGTTGTTTTCAGCTGCAAAAAGACACTGCTGCTTTTAAGTAACATTTCCCACATACTGCTCATTTCTATTCATCCTTGTTCATTTCTGTACTTCACTTTTATGAATATTTAAATCGTCACACTCCATGTATTGTCATCAAGCAGTCCTCTAAGGAAAGTCATTTGTGGTTCAGAGGTTGTAATTGAAGATGTTTTGTGTTGTTGCCTGTGAAGACTCCCTAATGAGCGAGTGGGAGGTTTTGACTTTTTTTTTTTTTTTTTTTTGGAGAAATGTGTCATTGCTGAATGCTTACTTTGTTTGGAAATCAATGATCTTATTCTGAATGTACACCGCAACTCTGCCTAAAGCCCTGCTGACACAGTAGTGTTAGATTTTAATTGATTGTGTCTGTGACTCAGTGTATCTGTTTCTGAGGGCAGGATGGGAACAGTTGGGTTCAGTATATAAAGGGCATGGCTTTGTGAGTGGTTTTGTTACTGGCTGATTTGATGCTTGCCTTTCAGCTACAGGAAATGCACTAAGTCAGCCTCTGATTAGTCAGCATGATTGACGTGTGTCTGCTGATGAACGGTTGATGAATGTGCTGTTTCCTGCCCATGCTGACTCACTTTTTGTTCTCTTCCCATCCATTTCTCATTGCTCTAATCTTTCTCTTTCTCATACTGTTCACTCTCGAATCTTCTATCCTTTAATTTTCTGCACAAACTCTTTATTCTTCTGTTTTATTGTCCTCTTGTAGCTGCAGCCTACAGGTGGAGCTCGTTTTGCTTCCACCTCTACCTCGGCCCTGAGATCCTCGACCGTTTCCACTGAACATGCTGGTGACATCCACCTAACCATGCCCAATGTATCTGGCCCTGCCTACTATGAGCAGACCCTCTCTCCAATTTACCAACCTCAAACTGCTCATCAGAGCCCAGATGTGTTCCCAGTGCCCCAAGGAGACAAGCAGTTATTGAGCATGGGGAAGAGGAAGCTTCCCTCTCCAGAGAGCTTGAAACAGACACCACATGCTCAACCGGCCAGAGACTGGGAGGAGTATAAAGGGCACAACGAGTCTCTGGTGACCCATCAAGACCCTTCAGAAACAGATGGAGAGCACAAGTCAAAGGCAGCCATCTCAGGTAGAAAAATATAGATGATTTTTTTCATATGTTTCTGTACTTTCAAGGTATTGTTATTTAACACTCTTTTA
>JAUMHE010000061.1:9117994-9129562 GCA_032359235.1 Enteromius mattozi
CTTGCACAAAGGTGGAGGTAGCGGTCCTGCTGCTGGGTTGTTGCCCTCCTACGGCCTCCTCCACGTCTCCTGATGTATTGGCCTGTCTCCTGGTAGTGCCTCCATGCTCTGGACACTACGCTGACAGACACAGCAAACCTTCCTGCCACAGCTCGCATTGATGTAGGGATGGATAGATCGACACCTAGTGTCGACACACGTTTCAAGTTTTTGACACACTAGTGCTTCGAAAAAGTGTTCCGGAGCATTGCTTCAAATGAGGCACGTGACCTATGAGAATGAAGCTTTGTTACATCACTTGACACGTCACGCTTGGCTCAAATACAAAACGCGTTGATTTCGCTTTCAACATGCCTATAGCCTATTTGTGCCTATGCAATGTTTTTACGTGTTGTATCATTAATTAATTATACTGTAGTATAATGTACATATAATCTTTATGTACTACAGTATTAAAAGTGATAACGTGAATAAATGAATGAAAATTAATCAACCTTGCGGGCTCAACCAAAAAGGATACTTAAAATGATTTTGTAAGGAAGACACAAAACACACATGGCGTCTTGCTAATGACACATAGGCTTATTAAATAGACAAGTAAACCTTACAATAATGACATCCCAATGAACAAAAAAATCTAAATGATACAGTTGCAAGAACTTTTATTGACCACAAGAAGGCAGAGTAGAGCACTGTGTCAAAAGCTTTGAAGCATCTATGCAGTTCGTTGTAAAAGCCTCACCGATTCAAAAGCTTTGTTTGGCACATCCCTATATTGATGTGCCATCATGGATGAGCTGCACTACCTGAGCCACATGTGTGGGTTGTAGACTCCGTCTCATGCTACAACTAGAGTGAAAGCACCGGCAGCATTCAAGTGACCAAAACATCAGCCAGAGAGCATAGGAACTGAGAAGTGGTCTGTGGTCACAACTCCTTTACTGGGGGTGTCTTGCTAATTGCCTATAATTTCCACCTGCTGTCTCTTCCATTTGCACAACAGCATGTGAAATTGATTGTCAATCAGTGTTGCTTCCTAAGTGGGCAGTTTGATTTCACGTAAGTGTGATTGACTTGGAGTTACATTGTGTTGTTTAAGTGTTCCCTTTATTTTTTTGAGCAGTGTAGTATCACAAATTGATATTGTATTAGCATCCAACCCTATTGGATCATGATTAAAATGCAGTGGTTACCTCTAATTTTAAATGGCTACAGAATGCTTGCCCTGTAATAGAGCAAAAAACATTTTCTTCATGTAGTCATATTTTTATTCTGTCTTATCTCTTGCTTAAAAAAATAAGAAGAACGGAGTTTGCTAGTAAAAAAAAATCAGGATTGGCCATGAAAAATCAAGACTGGTGCATCACTACTGACTTTTGACAGTTTGAACGTTGATGTGTTTCTAAATCTAAATCATTCTATCCAATGTTCAACTTTAAGAGAAGTATTTCAGTAATTCAGTAACTTGTTAACTAAAGATTTTGGTTATCGTCAAAGTAGCTACTTCTGTACTATTATGATACTGAAACAATAACAATAATGGCCTTTCTGCAGTACTGGTAGTACCAAGTACAAACTCAATTCAGTACTCGCTGATAGGCGGCTCCTTTCAATCGCTTCCGTTAATAATTATATCACTTTCTCTGAACAGTAACATGCAATGACCAGTCAGAGGTGTTTAGGTTAGTTAGAAGCCACTCATTTTCACTTGACCCTTTTAAAGCAATGCTTAATTGAAAAATGTTTTTTTTTTTTTTTCTTTAATATTATTTTCAGCAAAAATGATTTTTTTTTTAATTATTATTATTATTTTCAAATGGTTAAAAAATTTTACATTTCTAATATATTTTGTTTATTTTGCTATGATCCTGAAATTGGTTCTAAAACATTATTTGATGCTATGTATTTAAGAGCTCATATTAAAGAGCTTATTTTATAGTTAAGTAATTTTCATAAGCTGTATGTTTTTAAAGAGGAGTATGTTTCTTTAGGGCATTCTCTTTGTCTTTCATTACAGCCATAATTAAAATAAAAAAGTTCCTGAAAATTATCACTGAAAAGGAGTGGGAACCCCGTAAATGCTAATTCCAATTAATTATCATTTTACATTTTATTTAAATAATAATAATGCATATTTCTATTTTAAACCTTAATTAATTACTGTGCCCACAATGTGCATCTTACTGTCTTGCTCTACAATTCACACAGTCATGTACTGTCTGTTTTATCAAACATGACTTGTTATGATGGTTTCCTGCAGTGTCTGCTGTACATGTGTTCTGTGCTGATATCAGTGTGACTTTACAGAAAGATAGGTGTGGATAGGATATGATGTGTGTCTGCTCTGTAGAGTCTTCCTGTTTGGTTTCTGTCATTCAGGCTGGTGGTTTTAAACTTTTTCCCTATTTAAAAAGACAGAAAGATGTCTGTCTAAGCCACATGGTTGCAGCTTGAGCAACAAAGCTTCCTTTTATGCTTAGAAACTGACACTCATTTCCTGTGTTACATATTCATCAGTTTTACTATGCATCTGTTCACATGCAAGAGAGCATGTGAACAGACCCAATTGGGGTGGAACTCTTTAAAGGACTAAGTGTGTGAGAGAGTTAGCCATGTTTGTATGTGTCTGTGGTTGCTCCGCCTGTCAGTGAGCTGTTATTGGTTGCATCACTGGTGCTGCTCTAACCCTTTTCCTGTGTCTGTCTCTAACAGATCTTCCTGTGCACACAGCCGCAGTACGTGCAGCAGCTGTATCGCAGGGCTCACAGCACACGCACACAGTGTCTGCCGGACACCTTTTGGAGGACAACAGGAGAGAAGACGAGCAGGAGACTGACTTTAAAACAGAGGAGGGAGACAAGCTCTCAGACATCATGTCTGCCAGACAGATGTCCATCAAAGACAGGTGAGTGTCTGACAGCATTAAATATCCAAATGACATCTTTGAAGAGTTTGTGAAGTTTATATGTGGTGATATGAAAGGAAGTCAGCAGAATGTCACATGTTAGTGTTTTCTTTTGCATGGGTAAATGTATACCTATAGATGTATATTGAAAACCGATATCTTTCTGTGTCTGTGTAAAGCAGGACATTGCTGCCTTAGACTTTTCTGTGTATATGTTCCACTTTGACTATTTGGGGAAAGTGGGTTGCACTTGCACTTTGTCTTTTGAATATATGTCAGTTCGTTAATTCTATTTAGAATGAGAGCTGGGAGAAAGATTAAAAACATCAGATGCTTCAAGTCCTTGTACAACATTTTTGCCTATAAACTAGGTCATTGTCGATAGTAATGATGTTGTGGTAATGTCTTCGTGCCATCTGACTGCCGCCTGTGTTGTGGTCTGGCTGCAAGCACACAGATGGAGGAGGACAGATATTAGAAAAGAAAAAACTTACTGAGTGTAGCATATTCCAGTTCCGTGTAACACTATATAGTGTGTGACTCTGTATAGATTGGTTTGTTTAGTTTTGTAATAGCTGTACTGCTGTGTCCGGTTTGAGATCAAAGTATTGTGTAACTGATGGGTATCTGTCTGTTGCCATAGGAAGCAAGCTGACGCAAGCTGATCAAATTGATTAATGACATAATGAAAACCACTCATCTGCATATACATATATATGTGTATATATGTATATGTTTTTTAACTTTTCCACAGAAATGCATTTGCAAAGTATTTTGTTTTTGTCATGCGTACATAAATAGACATTTGGAAATTACGTCAAAAAATCTCAACTTAATCTGATATTTTAGTTTCTTTGACATGGATGTCATTTGTCTATAATATAGTACTGCCCTACTTGGCTGAGTATTTTCTTTATGGTTCAACGGTGTTGAAGGAGTTCTCAAGCCATGGCTTTTGTTAGCTGCTTCACTATCTTGTCCTTCTCATCCATTAAATGTTTTTGTGAATAAATGTAAAAGTCTACACACATATTAATTAGTAAATGCGTCTACAGTATTAATTTCTAGCGTTTGAAAGTGTATATACGATTTTTAGATCATTAAATCATTCAAGAATTCATGATGACACATGATCGTGTCTCTCGCAGGCTGGCTCTGTTGAAGAAGAGTGGAGAGGAAGACTGGAGGAACAGGATAAATAAAAAACAGGATGTGGTGAAGGTTGCTGTGTCTGAAAGACATGCCCAGCTATGGGAAGTGGAGCAGAGCTTCAAGAAGAAGGTAACCTCTGAACCTTGAACTGTCTGAGCTGACCGTACAGGTCATAGGTCATGGTGCGTGGTCTAATTTCATATACAGTGTGTATTCAACAGCTGTTGTTAGATTGATGAATATATATAATATTTATTGTAACATCTTGTATTATCAGATCTGGTTGCAACTCGTTAATTTTGTGATTTAGTTGTTTAGTTTGCATTTGTTGCGTAGTCCAGCATTTCAACTTTTGAACTGGCTTTTGTGTAGTTGAGTAACTCTAAACAGAGAAGGGTTTGTGCTATTTGTTGTTTTCTTATCTTGTATCTTTTCACTTTATTCTGTCCTTTCTCTTTGTGTGGTTTTGTGGTGTGCATGGGTCAATTTTCAATTGTTTTTAAAATGTTATTTCATTTGCTTCTGAGTGAAACTCAATAGAGAAACTCTAATCTGCATACATTCTGTATAGCAGACAAGTTTGATATAGAAATAGCTCTTTATTTTCTTTTAAATAGTGTAGTCTGGTTGTTAATGATGTTTAGAAATTAAATGAGAGGTATTACTAATGAACACTCAAGTTTAAATTTTAATACGGCTGGTAGTCATCACTTGGTCACCATGAATATGTACATCAATTTTATTATAAAGGGTTCTGGATTATTTGTATTTTTGGTGGTATGTGTTGTTAACCTGCACAATCTGTCTTTCTGCTAGTCCACTACTTTACTGCATGTTTTTTTTTTTTTAAATAAAACATGTTTCAAAACTTTGCATGCTTGATACTAATTCTCTAGAACTGTGGAGGATGTGGTGAAGTTTCACATGCCTTTCTCTGTTTGGATTTATTCTCTAGACTCTTCACTGCAGGGTTTTGATGTCTTCAGGTTGCATAAATTGTGTAATGTGATTTACTTATAACATCACATTCAGCATAGGAAATTAGCTATCATTAGCGCCAATACTCCTGCTGAAGATCTGGCAGATCAGATCTAATAATCATAATTTATTTACCAGATCTTCTTTCATCAGCATAAAAGTTGGCATGAAGTTAAAATTAATGACCTTTTTTTAAAATCAAATGTTTCACTCATATGTACGTGTAAATAAGGGGGAACAGATCAGTTGTACTTTGCTTGTAGATCAGTATATGTTTACACAGTATTTCATGCTGATTTAACAAATTTGTTAACTTTAATAATATTAAAAGAGAATCACCATGCGAGTTACTCTATTTTTAGAATTAATACAGGTAGCATCTTCAGACTGCATAATGAACATGTTTATTCTTCACAGTAACCAGATTAAATGTTAAGTTCAGTATCCAAGCTTTTAGTAGGGGATGATTTCTCCCCTGTTCATTTTACCCCTTTTTCTAGGATGAAGGGATGATGATAGATGACTTTGCCGTGTCTGATCAACTTTGGGTAAGGCTGTTAGCCGTTAGCCACTGTGCTAACAGGCTTAGCACGGGTATTTCCAGTGTACAAGGGTTATTGCTTTTTGTTTTTGTGTTTAATCCTTGTAATCACGGTGACGTCAGTGTGTTGTCAACTCAGGATTACCCAGTTGCTTGTGGTGGTGATTTTATTTGCTTGTTCCTCTCACATTGCGATCATGGTGACGGTATGAGTTCTGCAATGTCAAAATTCATTTTCTGTTAGCCTATATTTTAACAGCCATTGTGGTGGCTTTGTCATTTTACGCAATGGTGACTTCACGGTTATGGTGTGGCGGTATTAATTGCCTTGTTCAACCACTCTTATAGATAAGTCATAAATTAACCTATATACTGTACATGCTTATATAATTCTAAGTATCAGTTAATGACAGCTTGATGAGCCTGTGATTTTCTGATTTATTTACAATATGTATCTGCCCAATTTCATTTGATTCCAGCACTTTCCATTAGGGTTTCTCTTGAAACTGCTTGATTGACAGCATAGTTTGGAAAACGATTTCAGCATCATGAGATTCACGGTGGTTGCACAAGGGTGGTTGTACAAGGATGGTGATTGTGTGTTGAATTCTAGCATTGTAGCAAATTACTTTGTCTTGTTTAGAGGTCATGAGGTTATTTAGACGTGACATTTTGTGTAAGACCAGAGTCACCTGCCTGCTGTCTGTCCTTGGACTTCCGCTTCATTCCCTCCAGTTTTTTCATGTGTCTCTCCATATTTTTGTCTTGCTTCCCCTCTCTGTCCTGTCTGTAGGATCCTGTCTTTTCCTCCTCCTTTTCATGTGCCTCTGAACCGCTGGATCAAATAGCAATCCTCCCCAAGGTGAGCAAAAACACCCAAAGTAAACTACCCTCCTCATTCTCTCCTCTGATACTGACAGCCACCCTCTTTTGACCACTAATAGTTTTTCTTTTTCTCCATTTTTACTTTCTACACCATACTAAATCCTTTTAAATTGATGGTGGAAAATACACGTCAGACCAGAAGTCCACTATGCAAACTACAGGGACAGTGTTTTAGGGATGGCATTTCAATGTCTGTATATTTTACCTGTGTTATACTTATAAAAAATAACATGCATAAATGGTAACAAAACTAAAAGAAGAAATGAAATGATTAAATAAACAACATCTGGCTTCTGGGAACATCCTTTTACTTTTGATATATTTAACTTAATGATTAAACCATTAAGCCTGTATATTAAAACCTTTCTACCATCTTCATTACCTTGACCAACTGATAGTATAACAGGTCAGCGGTGCAATGAAGAATCACCTTCCTATGTCTATTAATAGGAGCCTCTTTTGTCTAGCATGCATCCTCTCACCTTTTATCCTTTCTTTCCATTCTTTTCTCATCCCTCTTTCTTCCCATCTGTCTTCCTGCTCTTCCCTCGGTGTGAAGGCTACCCCCCTGCCCGTGCAGGTGGATGAGCGTCACCCCTGGAGACGGAAGGTGCCTCTCACCCCCAAACACACATCCATTATTCCTCCATAACACAACAATAAGACTTGTTGTAATGTATGTAAATGTATTTATGTTAAGTGTTTGTGTGGTGTTGTATTTGGTGTCTTTTTTGGAGTCAAAAACTAGCTAGTTTAACTACATATAAATATTTTGTGTATTTTAGATGCTTTCGGTTTGGTTCGTTTACAGGTTAATGTTAGGAAGGCGGTGGCTAAGTGTGTATACTGAAAGTTATTTTCAAAATTTTAAGTTTTACTTTGCTAGATCTTTTGCAAGATGTCGTTTCTCTCACTACTTTTGCTATCATAATGTTTATCAACAAAACATCACTTTCAGATTAAAATGACTAAAAAAATGTTTCAGTTAAAATTTGAGAACATGTTTCAGCCTGACATTGATGTAAATACTTAATTTTTTCTCATTTGTCATCTCAGAGGATGGGAAATGAGGCGGAGAGTCAGCAGATTGAGAGGATTGAGAGGATCGAGATGTCTATTCAGGAACGCAAACAGCTCATCAACGCACAAGAGGATGCCTGGAAGGTCAAAGGTTACAGAGCATCCAATGACTCCACTCAGTTTACAGTGGCTGGGCGTATGGTTAAAAAAGGTCAGTGAAAAATGCACATATTGCTTTACAGCACAAATTTATGTGTGAGAGTTTTTAATGTATTTTTGCACTAGGTGGACATATGCAAGTAGTATTGCTTTATAACAGTGAAAATTTCTCCTGTTTTCTCTCTCCCAGGTCTGGCAGCCCCTTCTGTTCTCACAAATCCAGTGCTGTCCCCTCTGTCCTGTAAAAACAAGAATTCCTCCCATACCATTTCAAAGCCACATGACGGTGAGAAGCCATACTGTACTCATATTCAGGTTCAGCTTGTATCATTTCCTGGTCCCTCTACCCTTTTTTCCAATTGTATTTTCTGTTCTTTTTCTACTATGTCATATTTTTTTATATATTTATGTCGTATATGTATACATATAGTTATATCACTGTTGTATTTTCTTAAGCAGAGATAGAAGTCAAACAGGACATGAAGCTGGAGTCAGACAAGAAGCTGGAGAACTTGGAGTCATTCCTGGGTCGACTCAATAACAAAGGTGAATGTCATAAGAAAATGTGTAATGAACTTTAGAGATGTTACATTTTCTCCTATATCAAATTTATTCAGTTTATTCTTAATGTTTTTATACATTTCTTAGTTTCAGGACTTCAAGAAGCCACGATTGCAGTCACAGAGAAGTCCGTTAAAGAGGTCATGACTGTGGATGATGAGATCTTTGATAAGTTTTATAGACACACAGAGGATATGGCTAAGATCAGTAGCAGGGTGGAAATAAATGACGATTTTGATGCCATTTTTGGAGAGCAGTTGCCTAGGTAAATCCAAAAGAAACATTGCGTAGCAATTGTGGTGCCTTGAGTGGATGTTGATGTCGTCACTGTACAAACTGCTATATTTTTGTTTTAGAGTAGTAATTTGTTAATTTACAGCTTGACAATTAATTTTTTGTTTTCATTTTTTTTTTTTTTTAAGGTTGACTTCAGACATGGTGCAGCACAAGCGTGCAGTACGGCCAACCAGAAATGTTCAGTCATCCAAAAACCCCCTGAAAATGCTGGCCGTTCGGGAGGACATCAGACACGAGTACACAGAACAGAGACTGAATATCGGCCTTCTGGAGAGCAAGAGGATGAAACAGGAAAAGAGTGAGTGACTGAAGAATGGTGTAGATTTCTGAAGACAGTGTAGCTTGGTGCAATTATTGGCTGCAACAGTTTCTTGTCATCGTCTAATGGCGGAACAGTCTAGTCTCTTGTCGCCATCATGAACACACAGACGCACCATTTCCTAATACTAAATACTACTATTATTTAGAAAAAAAAATTATTTATTGAAAAATATAATTTAATAAACAAAAACAACAGCCATCAAAAAAGTTGTTAGGCAATTTGGTCAAAAGTACAAAGGCAGCACTCTGATATACAGCATTGAAGTTACATAAACATGAGATTTTGCCAAAACTATTCACTCTGGAACAAATAATAGCTTAATGAGACCAAAGACTGCCGGTTAGATTTGCCCAGAATGAATTATATCTCCTGTTTAACCAGTATAAAGACACCAGAGCCAGCGTTAAATTCCACTAAATCTGGATGAGGTGAGGCGCTTCATGAGCACTGTATGATCGCTGATGCCCTGGAGCAGAAATCACTTGTATAAAATTAGTTATAGTGTTGGAATTTCAGTGAGCCAGTGTGTGTGACAAACAACATTTTTAACTAGACATCTTTTTATACTATAAAAAAATTCTGCACAAGGGTTTAGTTGATTCAGTGAATCATGTTTTGGATCTTTTACCATCAAACTAACACAAATTGTTCAAAATGTATGAGTGAGGATAGTGTACCAGAATCCAATAAAACACTGTTTTGAGTTACTCTCTTTTAAAAGCCATGAGTTTATGCTCTTGCTGTCTCTCTCTGTTCTTTTCCTCTCTTTCTTAGTGAATAAGAACAGCGGTTTCTCTGAGGTTGCTCTTGCTGGATTGGCCAGTAAGGAAAACTTCAGCAGTGTGAGTCTGAGGAGTGTGAATGCATCTGAGCAGAGTTCCAACAACAGTGCCATGCCCTATAAAAAACTCATGCTCATTCAGGTCAAAGGTGAGTGACAATGACAACAGCTGTTTGTGATGCACAATATTTCAGCTCAGTGACAGGGTGGATGCCTACAGATGCCTCTGCTGATCAACATCATCCCTTCCGACCTTGTTTGGGCACAGCTTTATTCACAACAATGTTTCATATAAAGATTAATGGTCTCTGATTAGCAGCTAGCCATATAGAGTATGCTGTATCTGTGTGTTTCTGTAGAGACAGCACTTATTTGGCAGTGAGACAGCCATGAAAGATGCTGTTTACTTAAATGTAGGAGGGAGAAGCCATCTTGCACGAGACCTGTTGCTTTTGTTATGGGGACAGCTGTTATAGGATGTAGAAGGGCTTTGGATACCAATTCCTCATAAGGTGTGCCTCTCAACCTAAACCTACGTGCATGTTCCCAAAATAACATTCTGTCCTTAATAACATTCTGTCCTTAATAAACAGAGAGAAAGAAAGCAGATAGGCTTAATGAAGAGAACACAAGCAGTTCAACATATTATGGCTAACTGTAGTTATGTTCTGTTTTGAGTGAATTTATGCTGATTTTAGCTGTTTTCAGTGTACATTTTAAGTAAAAATAAAATATAACATGTCATTGTAATGTATTAACTCAAAAGACACCCATGTTATGATATTTAATTCAACCAAGATAAAGCTGTACAATCAAAGCAAATCACTTGGTGTGTTTGTACCTGACACAAGTCAGTTCAGCGTGTGACTCATTTTGATAGTATCCTATTTCTCTGCATATTTCTCATCAGGTCGACGACATGTCCAGACCAGACTGGTTGAGCCCAGAGCTTCCTCCTTGAACAGCGGTGACTGCTTCCTTTTGATCACACCCCATTATTGCTTCATCTGGATTGGAGAATTTGCAAATGTTATTGAGAAAGCCAAAGTGAGTGTTTTTTTCAATGCACATCACGCTATCATGCTTTAGCGTTGTTTAATATCCAGCTGTTAGCAATGTTGTTATTGTACGTTAAAATGAATAAAATTAAAACATTTATATATTTAATATTCAATTGAAATTCAGTTTTTAAGTTGGGAAAAAAATTATAAAATGACAAAAACAACAAAATTAAAATGAAAATTAAAATAATAACTAACTCAGACTTTAAATAAACAGTATATAGATAATACTAAAATAACAATGGCTGTTTAGTGCAAGATGCCACTATTTGTCACCTATATTAAAAATGTTCTTTTGGTTCAAATGATTTTGTTAGTTAAATCTGTCAAATCCTGTACTCAGCCGTGGTGTTTATGGTACTATTCATATGTTGGTGAGTCCCCCACGTGCAGGAAGTAAACAGAATTAACCACAAAGGAAATGTCATATTGTTGTACAGGAAGCAGGAGGTGAATTGTAAAAGCCCCACTGTCTCTCTTACAACTTTCTATTATTGTTCAATCCAGACTGCAGGTCACTGAACTCTTGAGTTTGGCCTACATCTCACCAGTGATGAAATAGCCATTGTCTTAGATTGATGGAAAAGTTTTTTTCAGGGGTTCAAGCGCATAGTGCTGGAATCCTTTT
The DNA here is from genome assembly GCA_032359235.1 of Enteromius mattozi. Lineage (NCBI taxonomy): Eukaryota > Metazoa > Chordata > Actinopteri > Cypriniformes > Cyprinidae > Enteromius > Enteromius mattozi. The sequence continues at coordinate 9,129,285 of JAUMHE010000061.1, forward strand.
GTAATTGTTATTGTAAATGTTTATAAGCATCATTTTATTGTAAATTACAGGCTTGTTAAATAATACAGTATGGCCTGGATTCACAAACGGGGCTTAGCTTAGGCCAGAACTAGGCCTTAGTTAAATTAAAATATTTAAGCAACTTCTACAAAAAATACCTTAAAAGAAAACATTACAGGTGTGCATCTTGGCACAGAACAATGACACTGACATATTTTAAGATATGTCAGAGCAAGATATTTTCAGTTAAGACAGCTCAAACATGCATTTTAGTCTGG
>JAUMHE010000061.1:9137991-9164262 GCA_032359235.1 Enteromius mattozi
TTTTCTGTGTGAATATATTTTAAAATGTAATTTATTCATGTGATACAAAGCATCATTACTCCAGTCTTCAGTGTCACTTTCAGACCTTTCAGAAATCATCCTAATATGCAGAATTTTTTTTTTTCAGAAGAAACATCTTTAAAAACCATTAAATATCTTACTGTTCTAAAACTTTTGAACGGTAGTGTATATCATTTGCATGATATGATTTATATTACATATAAATAGATTTAAAATATAAACTTGTTTTTCTTAAATATATACATGCACGTGTGTATTTATATTTGCATAATAAATGTACACAGTACACACACACACACACACACACATTATGTAAACAAAAACGTTTATTTTGGATGTGATTAATCTCCTGACAGCACTTAAAAATATTGACTGGATACTTTGTGTTCTAATGTTGTTTATATCTTTGGATTGGTGAATTGCAGTGACCAATATCCCTCAGCTTTTGTATTTGTGTGTGTGATCATTCATCCATTTTGTTCAGTACCTCAATATGATTAACACTTGTGTGTCATGCACTGTTAAATCCTTATACTTTAAGATGGATGTGTTGTATGTTCTCTACAGAAAGCATTGGAAATGACACGAAGTGAATACGAGGCACTACCAGGGTGGAAGCAAGTGAATGTGAAGAAAGCCAGAGGACTGTTTTAAAGGAACAGCTGATTGGGATTGAATCTGTGGAGACCTTCTCATTCCTTTTAATCAAGAAGGACAAACGCAAGTGAAGATCTACCTGTGTCAAACCACACAGGGAGGTGAAAAGGGGCTGGGTGAAGGAGAAAAGACACCAGTGGGCAGGGGTTTAGCAGCCTCTTGTAGCACATTTCTCTCTCATTTTCTCCTTTTTTGTTTTTTATCAGTAAATTAGCAAGATTTGTTGAATGTTTTGAGTGCTCCCCAGCATCATTTCCTCCCATTGTTCTGCATTGCTGTGGCCACATAACGCCAGTCACCGTCCAACATGCACAAGGCAGCCCTCATGCACTGCCCAGCTTTATATAAGGACCTAATAAATGAAAAATGCCTTGTAGTTATCTAGTTGTAAGAAAGCTCAAAAGAGCACTTTATGTAAGTACGTTCATACCTGCTCTTATTAATTGCCTCAATATGTGTTTAAAACTTCCAGATAGATGCTTGAACTTGAGAAACCTATATATATATATAGTATGTGTGTGTGTGCGTGTGTGCATGGGAGAGTGTTTGTGAATCCATACTCTGTGTGTGTGTGTGTGTCTCTTCAAACAGGATTGAATGAAACTGTGGAATAAGAGAAAATCTCTTTCTATTCTGCGTTGTATAGTGCCTTGCCTTCATGTACAGTTTATATAAAGACAGATGCTAGTCTGCATTTTGAAGACACATTTGTGATATAAATAAATAAATAAATGGTGCAAATAAACACTGAATAATGTAGATAATGAAAATCTTGTCTTGTTTTGATTATACATTACAAATCAAACTCATAAAATCATGTTTATACTTGAGATTTTAGCACTATGCATGTATGAATTTTGATTGACATGCAGTGTGCCAATTTGGAAACAGTCTCAAATTGTATTTGAAATTGGTGTACTACAAATATAAATCGGCAACCATTTAAAAGTATTTGAATTCCTGTTTGTGGACATTTATAACCACATGCATTATTTTCAGCTTTAAGTTCATGTTCTCAATTTGCCAGTTCAAAGATATCAAATAAAACCCATAAAACATTATAGCAGCAGGGGGCGCTGTTGTTCCACAAGTGAAAGTGGTTAGTATTGCATCATCCCAGAATGTCCTATCATAACGAAAACGTAAAATATGTGAATATACATTTGCGTTATCTCCCTCTTTTTTTTCTTCAACTTACCAAATATCCATAATTTACATAATATAATATGTACATAAATTGTCTTTTAAATCTCCATAGCTTTGTATCTATTAATCTTTCCTCTAACACAGTACTTAGTAATACCCATGAAAAATGACAAAAACTGAAGGTAGTTTAAAAAAACAAATGAGCACTGCTGTTAGTCCAATTAGGACACCGGGAGTGGAGGCTTTGAACTTGTCAGGTCAAGTGGGATTTATAAGTCACATGATCCAATCAAAGTCAGGGCTAAAAATGTATGGCCAAGGAGCCGCTTCCTGTCTGTCTGACTGAGGATTGAGGACGTACCTACAAACAACAACTCGGATGCAAATGTGCAACCTTTGTACACTAACAATATTGTTGCAATTCATATGAACACATTTGATCTTAACATTAACATGGATGTTGGCAAGGTGTAAGTGACTTTAAATCGTAACTTAGAGGGGCCTTAATGAATATTCTGTTATATGATGTGCATTCAATTACTAGACATTTCAGGGGCTCTATTCTCTACTGCAACATTTTAGAGACCGGCAACAGGGCCCGGTTAATCCAGGATCTCATTAACAATACCCATGATCAAGGCAGACAAATCTGCTTTACCTGGAATGCAATAAACCTCCAGGCAAAGAATCTGATTGGCTGAATGCTAAAAGGTCACTTCATCTGATTAGCTGGAATTTCTATTCTGAATTTCCTATTGGTTGGAAAAGCCGTAGGGTGTGTGGTTGATGGGTAATAAATGACCTTGGGGAAGCTATCGAGCAAGGAGCTGTGGGAATGTAGTGTACTACTTTTATTTTCTCTGCTATGAATCTGCTCATTTTGCATTGACCTGGAGGTCTCCGTCAAGATTGGATATCTGTGAGAAACCAGAAATCACTTTAGAGCAGAACACAACGTGAAAATTGAATTAAACTGTTAATATAAAGGCCCATTGAGCTACAGAAATGCACACATCTTTGTATAACTGAGAGCTCATTCAAATAATGAGAATGAGAGGTTGGGTGAAGGGTGACTGCACAGAACTCTCTTCCCGTCTTCTGCCATTACAGTAGGTCAAGTGAACTGTAGCGCACTCGGTCAGTACACGAGTAAGGAACCAAAGCGGATTTAAGTTATCTCGTTAGTATCATTGCCTCAGATAAACCGTTTAAACAAAGTGAAGGGCCCTATATACAAACAAAGCTCAAATCAGCATTTCTGTTGTAAAGGACATGTTTGTTTTAGAAAACAAGAAAGAAAAGGGATGGTTTTCTACTATATGGTATGGGCTAATGTAAAATCACTTTTGGGATTCTCTTTCACTGATATGTATTTTTAATAAATAAATAAAGACAGTAATATTTTGTGAATAAAAATATACAATTAAAAAACTTAATTATAAAATTAGATATTACTAAGATATTGTAAACAGAACATGTTTCCAATTTAAATAATTGGCTTATATTTCCTTTATACTAAAACCAAAATAATTTATTAAAAGGACAAATTTATTTAGTGTTAACTGTTATTCTTTTTTTGTGAATGATATTATTATTATTATATCATTATTTTATGTTACCAAACATTAAATTAAATAATTAAAATTAATTAATTTAATGTTAGCTTTTATTTTATTTATTTACTACACTTTTAGCAATTATTAAAACAAATTCAGTTTGTGTTAATTTTTATTTATTTGTCATTGTTTTATTTTACAGTTTTGTCATTTTATTACAATGACAGTTTTTATATAAATAAATAAATACATAATAAATAAAATAATAAATCATCTGAATATAAATAAAGAAATAAAATGAAAACTTTAAAAATGATTATTCTATGTAGGACAATTGTTTCGCCTTTTAATTTACACTTAAATTACAAATGAATTCAGTATTAACTGACTTTTTATTTACTTATTTTAAACATTTTTAACATTTAATATATTGCTTTATTTTTAGGCTTTTGGCAGCATTGCGAACGGGCCACGATGTTATTGCTGAGCACCGGTAGGGGGCAGGCCGCTCACGGCTCATTGTTGCACCCGCCGGTGTATGCGCGTGTGTGAGTCTGAGCGTGTGTATGTGAGTGTGTGTCTGTCCGTGTGACTCGTAATATGTGTCAAGAGAGTGAGGTGAGACTTCTCCATATAGGTGACTGAAGCTAATGTGTTTAACACCAGAGGTCAGAAAGACAGAGGTCTGTCGAAGTAACAAGTTTTGCTCTGAAACCCGCTCCACAACACCGACACATATGCGAAAGTAGCGGATTTTGTGAATAAAACAAAGATTTGTCAAGGGAACTTCTGTCAAGAGGGGAAGGAAATAAGCCGGACACGTCAGAAGAGGATATTTCTTTTTGGAAATCGTAATATGAAAAAGGAGCAGGCCGAGATATTAGGTTTTGTCCCTCAGAAAGAGATCGTCTACAACAAACTTCTCCCGTACGCAGACAAACTAGACCGCGAATCCAATGACATTTTGGCCCAGATTAAAGGGAACTTGGGTCGAGCTGTCCAGCTCCGTGAGTTATGGCCCGGAGTTTTACTTTGGACTCGGAAACTCTCCACGTAAGTACACTAAAGACTTCAAAACAGATTTGCTGTGGGAATCGAGCCCGTTTTGTTTATAAACAGCAGGGAGAGCTGAATGACTCAGGTAGCTTGTAGCCGTTAGCTCGCGAGCTAAAAGCTAAGCGCTACCTGAGTCACTCAGCTGTCCTTGCTCATATGTAAACACCACATATCTATCTGCTAGTGCTCCATAATGACCTTTCATAATATCGAGAGGAATTTACTTCGCACGGGTTTGTTAGCGTGGCTTTAGTCGGTAAAATGCAGGAAATGGAGGACTGTTGTAAGCTCATTTCTAAGCTAATCAGCTAACGGAGGCTAACATTAGTGCTTGGATAAGCAGCTGCCACATGCATCACTGCAACTAGTGGTTTAGACATGGAGTCCTTAAAAAGACATTTTACTTATACAGCAGTTGTTTCACGCGTTTATGGTTTGCTTTATACATTTTGTTCTATTTAGTATGTTTCTTATTGGCACTTCAAAGTGATTCATGATTTATTTATTTTTTAACAGACACCTGCACATGTTATGTTAGACCTTATTTATGGATAGTTTAAGTCACAAGACCTTTTCAGGATAAGATAAAGGGTTTATAGTTCTATTCAAATGCTTAAGTTTTATGATACATTGTTTAATGGCACTTAAAAAGCCTTACATAAGTTAATGCTGCATAATATTTATATGGCACCACTTTGTTGTTAAGTGCATGACTAGTGGTTTTGACTGCTGCAGAATGTCTGTAGAGTTTGTATCACTCTAAGTACTTGACAACATATTTGATTCTTGCCTCATAATCAGATTACATACATGTGTGGCATGTCATCTTGAATTAAATATAATATGTGGTTCAGTGAGAGTGAATCATTTGAGCCAATTTAAATACAATTTCAATTGTAATAATTGTAGCTGTGTGTGTACTTTAAAGGTTTGTGTGCAGTTAAAAGTGTGTGCGTTTATAGTATATACTCTGCTTTCCCATACTGCTCTCAAGAGTACTACAGTTTAACTGTTGCAGAGGAAACCCTGCTAACATTTTGAAAAAAAAAAAAAGACTCTCAAATGGAATTAATCTGAGCTTTTAACATTTAGTTGAATGTTTATAAAGATTCTCTTATGTAATCTATTTTGAGGACCCGTTTCACTATTTATGCCGTGCTAGCCTGACTCGGCTTTAGTCAGAGTCACAGCTCTCTCTGTTTATCTTATGATCACATGGTAGCCTTCGTGCTTACATATTTAGCGATAAGGTCAAAAGTGCTCCTGCATATAACTGATGGCCATATGTGCTTCCCTCCCAAACTACATATACAGTTGAGGTCAAAAGTTTACATACACCTTGCAGAATCAAACAAAATGTATGTTATTTTTTATAATTTAGTATGACCTGAATAAGATATTTCACATTAAAGGTGTTTACATGTAGTCCAAAAAAGAAAATAATAGTTGAATTTCTAAAAAATAACCCCATTCGAAGTTTGACTTTATTCATTTTTTTTTGTTGTTTAGTGATAGTTGTTCATGAGTCTCTTGTTCGTCCCTCATCGCTTCAGTGTGAAAAGCCCTAATAAAAGAAAAATGCATTTTGCATGATCCCCCTTATTTTGGTAAAATAATTAGCCTAGCACTTTGCATATTCTGCAATATGTATGTTAACTTTTGTGTATTAATTGTGTATACATGCTCTTACCGCTCTGACATGATCTTTTATAGGTACCTTCGGCTGTACGGGAGAAAGTTCAGCAAGGAGGACCATGTGCTCTTCATCAAGCTTGTGTACGAGCTGATCACCATCCCCAAGCTGGACATCAGTATGATGCAGAGCTTTGCACGACTCCTCATCAACTTGCTGAAGTATGCAGAAGTGTCCCCATCAATCACCTGACCATTGCCACACATTTGAGATTTAGACAGTAGACTTGTTTTTGGTTGATTAAAATATTTATTTACATTAATTAATGAATAATTGTTCCAAAAAATTATAAAAATATATTTCATATAATATAATTCAAAGTTTATTGTTGTTATTTGAGAATATGTTATTATTTCCATATGTTTGAAGACAAGCCCTTGGCTATGATTAATGCAGTATTATCATTACTAATGTTAAATTGTAATTTACTTACGTTTGAATTATAGTTAGTTATAATTAAAGTAATTCCTAATGTTTCTGAGTTCTCCACTTTTTTTTTTTCAATGAACAGGAAGAAAGAACTGCTGTCTCAGGATGACTTGGAATTGCCTTGGAGGCCTTTGTACGATCTCTATGAGAGTATCCTGTACTCAAAAACTGAGCATCTCGGTCTTAACTGGTTCCCAAAGTAGGCCTCTTGCACTTTTCATCTTTCTACCTATCTGTGCTGTAATCTCACTGATTCTAGTTTGTTGTGAACTATGGAATCAAGTCCAAACAAAATCCTCCATATTTTATAATGGTATGGTACCTGATGACCAGGCCCAAATGGACAGTGCTCTGCTGACTTTAAATTGATTTAAAAAAAAAAAGTTTCACACACTGATTTAAAGCTCTAGTTAATTTGATTGTGCTTTCAGCTGCTGTACATACCATATATTTATTATCTATTTATAGTTAGTTATACAATATTTAAACCCAATAGATTTCCCATCGCGAAATCAGCACAGGAATTGTGATATGAAGACTTCAGTTTCTTTGTGGGGCTGTTCATGACATGTTTCTGTATGATGAACAGCATATGACATGTGTTTCTTTGTTAAGGGGCAAGGTGAGGTTTAAGGGAGTTAAAAATTGTGCATGCTAGGACTGCTTCATGGAAAAGAAGGACCATGATGGTCTGCCTAAGATTAAGCTATTTGCTTTATCCTCTTTTATTTTTGTTTACCCACATTTCAGACCTTTTACAGAGCACTGCAGACACTTGTAACAATAATCACTCCCATTTAACACACCCAGTATTCTAAGAAGAACCTATTAAACAATTACAACTGTAAGATTGATATTATTGGTATGTCTAGCATTGGCTTATGCATTTCTCCTTTTCTCACATTCAGTTATCGAGCAGAAGCCTCAACTAAACAAAAAATGCTTAGTATTGTGCGCAAGCGGTAAGCACAGCCCATGTTTTACATGTTGCACTGTACCTTTTCAAGGGCAGCAGCTTATATTTATTTTGCATGTGTCCAAAATGAAAAGCAAATCAACAATCTAACTGAAAATCCTACCACAGCTTACACTTGCTTTTGTATTCATAATCTTTGTTTCTGTAGTAGCCTAGTCGTATCTACTTAAAAAACATGCTTCATAAACAGATCAGGAAATGGTGCTCCTTTTAAAGTTTCTAATATTTCATCTTTGTCTGTCAAAAACAATTCCTGGATGGTGTCAGCCAGCTCTTATATTTAGGCTGTGAACTCTCCTGACAAACTGCAACAGCACAATGACAAAAACAATTGTTGTAAATAAATGTTGAACACCTCCTCCAGGAATGGGGCAGACTCATCGCTGTTCATTCCCTTTATCTGAGAATCCTTTGATTGATTGTTCTTACAGGTGGACGAAGGGTTTATATTTTTAAAGAAGTTACTTATCAAAGCTGTGTTTCCCAAATGCACAGTTGCACTCTATAGATTGTAGAGGCCACTTGTGCAAATTGTATATTGGATAGTTCACCTAAAAACCCAAAAGGAGATATTTTGAAGGTTAAGAACCATTGGTGCCCAATGACTCAATGGACAAAAAAACTAACAATCTTTGCTTGTGTTACACTGTAGCAAAGAAAGTCACACGGATTTAGAATAACGTGAAAGTGATGATTGAATTTTCATTTTAAGAGTGAACTGTACCTTTAAGCTTACAGTGCTTTTGGGAAACACAGTCTGTTGTCAGTCCTGTTTCTTTTAGGTCAGACTGTATATGTGGGTCGGATCACTTTGGCTCGCTGTTTTAGAGGGCGAGGTCACCCAACTTTTGCCAATTTTCCCCTTGGGTTCTGGTATCATTGTGTTCTATTTTAATGTTGCCCCGAACTGAGAGAGTGCTGAATGTGGAAGGTGTTTGTTTACACTTGTACCAAGAGGAAGATCAACAGCTGCCATGTCTTGCTAAGTTTCGCTGGGGTTTATATTTAGAATTGGGGATGTACAAGACAACATATTTTAATTATTAACCGGTCAGTGGGTTATCTGAACAACTAGTTGACAGACCTGTCTTAAAGAGATATTCCCCCAAAAGTAAAATCCAACCATGTCATCATTGCAAACCTGCATGACTGACTTCTGCAGAACACAAAGGAAAATATTTTGAAGAATCGATCAACACTTGAGCCCATTGACTTCCATATTATTAAAAAAAAAACGTTTCTCGAAATATCTTTTATGTTCCACAATAGAAAGTCATGAAATGAAAGTCATGAACATGAGGGTTCGTAAATAATGACAGAATTTTCATATTTGGATGAACTGTCCTTTTAAGTAAGCCATGAATGATCAGCATTAGTAGACCCCACTTAGATGTGTTTGTAAGGGGGTTTATTTTGTGCTGGATTGACCACATCAGAATGGAACAGAATGCAGCTTGAATAAATCATAATTTTACACAATATGTAAAACATGAAACATTTATGGTGCAGAAGAGTTAAAATGGCACAGAATAATTATAGAGCACTTCAATACCATTATTTGATAGAAATCTAATAAATGGTTTGACCGAATATGCATTTCATAGTAAATCAATATCATAGTCCTCACAAAAATGCTGTTAGCACCATAGCCAAAAGTCTTTAGGGATAGTTCACCCAAAATTGAAAATTGGTTAATGCATTTCTCGCACTCATGTTGTTCTAATACCAGAAGAATTAATAAAATAAAACATCTTAATTTGGATTACGAAGATGAGATCTATGGGTTTGGAATGATTTCAGGGTGAGTAATTAATGACACCATTTTACTTTTTGGGAGAACTATCACTTTAAGGTTCAACTTCTTATCAAATAGTTCATCATGTCTATTTACAACATTTAGTAGTATAATTGTATTCTTAAAAATCATAATCCACAGCCAGCAGTTTGCACATCTTGGCCAACTTTGACAAGGAAAAAAACATATGTATATATTTAGGAGCAGCTTCCTGATTTGAATTGGCTGTTGATACAGTGTGAATGTATTCAGCGTTTTTGAGCTCAGTTATAAAAAGAACCTGAGGAGAACCTGATAACCTGGCATGTTGCACTTATGTGCCCAGGCTCTGGTGTTGGGAGTCTCTCATTTACACTTTCACAAAACGCACTGTAGTTGGGTTTCTGCTTTGCACGTGGTCTAATCGCATCTATTGCTTCAACCTCAATTAAACCTAGTCTTTCATACTATATTAATGCATTTCCTTTCTCTGTCTTTCCCCTTTTCCTCCTTTTAGCTCAGTGGAGAATGTGTTGAAGACACTAGTCAAGAGCTGCAGACTGTAAGTGCTTTCAGTCCTTCGTCATTCACTAATGTGCCTATAAATGATCGACCCGTTTCACAAAAGAATTGCACATTGTGTTAATCAGCTTTCCGTTGTGTTGTTGAAAGAATCATGTAATCATGTCGTTGTTAGACAAGCCCACAGCTTTCACACTGAGCCGATTAGAGCTCTCTTAACACATTATACTGTTGACCGTTTCATTCATGTAACTACCACTTTTTATCATTTTGCAACAGCTCACGTAACAAATAAACAGCCATGCATCAGAGAAAATGACATGTGATCTGGTTCTCAATGTTTGTGTGTGTGTAGTTATTTCCCAGAATCAGCCACACAGGAGATGCTTGATGAGTGGAGGCCATTGCTGTGCCCGTTTGATGTCACTATGCAGAAGGCCATTGGCTACTTTGAGCTCTTCTTGCCCACCATCATGCCCCCAGAACAGCATGACAAAGGCTTCAAGTAAGACTCTCTCATGCAATTTAGTAATGAAATAAGAGGGTTGCAATCTAAAATAAATTACTCAATATTCATAAAGTGCAGCCAATAAGTCTGACCCAATCTAACAGGAGGATTTGTGCATATTTTAGGTTATGGTTTGATGAACTGATGGATCTCTGGATTTCAGTGCAAAACCTGCCTGCATGGGAGGGTGTAAGTACTTCTCATTCGTGAATTCATTTGTTAAAGTGCTAAATATTATGTCACTGCTGGCTTTCTATCCTCTGTTAACTATTGTCTCCTCTTACAGAATTTAATGAATCTTTTTGCACGTCTGGCTAATGACAACATTGGCTATGTCAACTGGGATCCGTACATTCCTAAGGTACTGTTCTGCTTATATATGCTACTGTTACTGTTTTGGGATAACTTTTTTGAAATAAATCCCTCAACAAAGCTGTCTTCAGTGTCACACGATCCTTCAGAAATCATTATAATTTGCTGATTTGGTGCTTATGAAACATTTATTATCATCGTTAAAAACAGTTCTCCTGCCTAATGTTTTTGTGGAAACTGTGATGCATAATTTTTCATGATTCTTTGAGTAATAAGTTCAAGATCAGCGTTTATTTGAAGTCCTTTCTGAATAAAATTATTTCCAAAAAGAACCCCAGACTATGATGATCTAAAGACAACAAAGCATGTTGTCTGAGCATTTTATACTGATACTCTGTTGTCTTGCTTCAGATCTTTACCAGGATCTTGCGTAGCTTCAATCTTCCTGTTGGCACCAGCCAAATGGTCGTTCCCAGATACTTAACCAACTCCTATGATATCGGTCACGTGGTCCTCTGGATTTCCTCCATGCTTGTAAGTTTCATGAATCACACTCCTGCTTTTATAGGTTAGTTATTAAAGGGTGCATTTATTTACTTTTTTTGTTCTCTCAGGGCGGCCCACAGAACCAGGCCCAGAAACAGCTTAATGGGCTCTTCAGTAGCATTGCATCTTTCTACCACCCTTCAAACAATGGGCGCTGGCTGGTAAGATGTTCCCTATTAGGAAAAACATCCTAAACAATCTTTCCCGGTTAAAGCCCATTCCTCTCCTCAGATCCATTCTAGAACTGTCTGTGGTTTGTGTGTTGTCAACCGAATTTTATGTTTGCATGCAAAAAGGAAATATGCAGTGACAGATGGTCTTTTGACAGAGTGAGGTCACTTCACATTCCATCTACTGAAACACCACTAACAACTTTCCAGTTACTGACCACCTATCATTGCTAGACATGCATTCTTTTCTTACACTCATGACTCAGTAGAGTACCATACTAGAGATGCGCAGATGAGCTAAAACGTCACCCGAATCCACCGCTTCAAATAAATTATCCGCCCGTTACCCACCCGCACCTATTTTTTCTCTGATTTAGATAACCGCTCCCAATCGTCACATTACTATGATTCTAATTGTTAGTTTTGCATGATGATATGATGAATGAATGAAAGCTTATCTGCCCATCACTGCACACGCCACGGCATGTTTCCGATGCGTTCCAGAATCTCATAGTTTCACGAATCCAGTTGTTTCGGTCTTTGTGTAATTTGGCACCTCATGGAGGACGGGACAAAACCTTGTTGGAGCCGTAATGTTAACTTAATACATGACACTACAGCAGAGGTTCGTGGAGGATTTCTTCTGAGGGTACGCGCACTTCTAAGAATTTTCATTTATTTATTTTTTTGTGGTCAGAGTCAGCGAGTTGGTCATATCATCAAATCATCACGACTTGCCTAAGTCGCCAGTGTCATCACTTGCATAAATATAAATATATCTATAGAAAGCTTTAAAGTACTACTTCAAAACAAAACCAATTAACTGCACAATTGAACAAACTGAACAAATTAATTGTTATAGTTTCTACCTCATGAAAGTGCGCATAGCACGATTTTATGTTTCTATGTGGCATAATATTTGACTTTGGCTTGCAAACGACTGATAAATTCATAATTAATGTCATGGCTGGTTCAGTCGACAGAAACACGGGACAGAGGTCAATCTGAACGCTCATAGTACGCATAAACAGGCATCTCCATCATCAACTTCCCTAACAGACGAACGCACACACAAATTAAGTTACTGTGTCTGTCTGCCTGATTAATAAATGTGTTTCAAACACTTTTAGAGAATGTAGTAAATATTTCCATCATTAATGATTTATTTTTCTCATCCACCCGCGGCGACCCACCCGTAATTAATCAAAATGTTATTTTTTTTTATTAACCACCAGCAACAAAGACACTCTTCTTTAAACTCACTCCCCTTGTACCGCTGCAAAGGGATCTTATTATAATATTACCACCCCTTAATCTGTAGGTTTCCACCCAAGGTGCTGTCATTTTGATTTCGCAAGTAACAATGGTGTACCAGTTCAAATGCCATGGTGAAAGTTTGAGCAATGCTAACAGAGCCACAGAGGAGATGAGAGCAGTGGATTTATTGATTTATTTGCTCTAGCTTATATTGGTGCTGCCACACAGATCTAGCATAAATGTGTGATTTATTTTAATTTAGTTATATAGTTGACCTACACAGACATAATTAACCGACCGTTTTTGTAACTCGTGTGTTTTTAATGTAAACTTGTGTGTGAATGAGAACTTAATTTAGTACTCGCATGCCTTTGACAGCCACTTTCTGTCCGTGAATTTCAGATGTGTGCTTCAGAAAAACGTAACATATCAGAAGTTTAAATTAATATGGTTTAAAACACATGATTTCAGCATGATAAACTTGACAATCAGAATCAAAACAGAGGTTTTTGGCAGGTACGAACTGTAATGGTGTAGATCTGTTCTGGAAATTGGGGCAGGGAGCAGCATTTAAATGACTCTTGACTAGTGTCATTTGCATTTAAAAAGACAGGGACGAAAATCAGCCTTTTCTGCTTCCACTCAAAATAGGCATTTTCAAAATAATATAATTAATGGTCTTTGGGGCATTTTGAGCTGACACTTCACAGACACCATCTGGGGACACCAGAGACTTATATTACATATTGTAATAAGGGGCATAATATGTCTTCTTTATTGTGAAAGAAGTATTGCTAAATCTTTATACCATTTTGCTACATTACTGTTCAAAAGTAGTGATGCACCAATATGATTTTTTACTGAATCACTAGTGAACAGTGGAACAGAAAAAATAACTTTTGAATAATGCATTTAATTGTTATGTAGGTGATCATTTAAACCTGTCTTTAGTACTTCAGCCACAAGTGACCTCACATTAACTCAACCATTTTGTATACTGCTACTTTAGCATCCTTTTTGGTCACAATGAAGTATGTACACACTGATGACATGTTTACTGGTAGTGGCATATCCATATTGTGTGTATGAAATAGATATTAAAATACTAATTATAATGCATGGCATGACTATTCTTAGATATAATTAAAACATTGTAATTTGGTACCACAAACTTTGGAAACGATTTATGGTTTTTGAAAAAGGCAAAAGCCCATTACAGTGTTTCATAGCTTTTTCCAAAAAAAAAAACAACAACTTTACAACGTCCAGTATTGGTTTTTTAATTTCTCTAGCAACCTTATAGTTATTGTTCTGAAGGTCCATGTGTGAGTGGTGCTGCTATCTAGTAAGAAGACGCAAACTTTATCTATCCAGGACTGAGAGAAAGGGACATTCTCTATAGTTTGAGAATCCAAAAGCTTAATTGAAAAAAAACCTGCCAAATGCTGGTTTCATTTGGAACAAGTTAATAAAAGACTGCTGGCGTTTTAGATGTGATTTATTTTTTTTTTTTCACTACTATGGCAGGTTTTGCAGAAAACAGGATGAAACTGAATTTCTTAGAGGATTAATGAGTTTTTAAACTTCATAATTTATTTGTTTTTGCCATCTGCATCAATCATATCTTCATATCAGTGTCGTCTGTCTCTTATTTTCTTCTCTAGATGAAGCTGATGAAGCTTCTACAGCGTCTGCCTGCCAGTGTGGTTCGGCGGCTACATCGGGAGCGCTACAAGAAACCCTGCTGGATCACCCCCGTTCCTGCCAGTCACAGACTCACGGACCAGGATGTAACAGACTTTGTGGAGAGCATGAAGCAGCCTGTACTGATGGCCATGTTCAGCAAGACGGGTAGCATGGATGCAGCTCAGGCCTTGCAGAACCTGGCCCTGATGAGACCAGAGCTGGTCATCCCACCTGTGCTGGAGAAGTGAGTCTGTGGAACTGCTGCATGTAGGCGCTAATATCTTGCAGATAGCGCTGACTAATCAGCCTAATTTGCATAAAAAGTTTACAATGACTTCAAAGCCAAACCACCAAAGTGAATTCACCCCCACAGTCTTTTTTTAATCTATTCTAATACATGTGTTAGTATATGATGATGTACAGCTGATTAAATGTGCTTAATTTTGTAGTATTTAAACTGTTATTAAAGATAAATATTAAACTCACAAATTTAATATTTATCTTAAATATTAAAAGTCATGAAGGTTTATCATAGTCCATATAGTGATTTCTTTTATTCACTGTGAGGATTTGCAAATCCAATCTTTGTAAATAGGCTTTGAAAGCAGTCATCTTAGAATCCAGCATAAAGCAGGAGCTGCATTTTTTCCCAAAAGAGGAACCAACTAAAAGCAAATGTGTGAATGTGCTGCCCCCTGCAGGACGTATCCTGCTATGGAGACACTGACGGAGCCACACCAGCTTACTGCCACTCTCAGCTGCATGATTGGCATGGCCCGCAGTCTTCTCAGCGGTGGCCGACATTATCCCGAAGGTCCTGCGCACGTCCTGCCCCTGCTAATGAGAGCACTGCCTGGTGTTGATCCTAATGACTTCAGCAAATGCATGGTGGGTAAACTGTGAAATAAACATTAAGAATTACAATTTTTTTGTTGATCTCTTGACTATGATTATGATTTTGTTTCTGACTGACTAATAATATAAAATAATATTTACATATTTTGTTTTTAGATCACGTTCCAGTTCATTGCTACTTTTACTACTCTAGTGCCTTTGGTGGACTGTTCATCAGCCCTCCATGAGAAGAATGATTTGACACAGGTAGAGATCTGAAATCTTATGTAAAAGACCCATGGCAGAGATTTCAAATAATTATTCTTTCTGTATTCTGTCCTGAAATCTTTTATTTGTTGTAGATGGAAAGAGAGTTGTGCTCAGCTTCTGCTGAGTTTGAAGACTTTGTTCTGCAGTTTATGGACAGGTGAGTCATTCAGTGAGATGTGTGTGCCAGGAAAACGTACAATACACTATTGTTGTGGCTTATGCCCTATTTTGTGTGTCTGTAGGTGTTTTGCATTGATTGACAGCAGCACTCTGGAGCAGACACGCGAGGAGACGGAGACCGAGAAAATGACTCATTTAGAGAGTCTGGTGGAGCTGGGCCTTTCATCCACCTTCAGCACTATTCTGACACAGTGCTCCATGGAGATATTCAAGGTTTTTATTACATTTAATAGGATTTTAACTATTAAACTATTTTTTATGATTTTCTTTAATGAAAACACTGATCTTTACAGAAAGAAAAGTCTCAGACCTCTCTGTTTTCTTTGCCACTTACTAATTAGTTTTTGCTAATATATATAAAATGCATTTTCAGATAATTGAATTGCAGTCTCAAACTCTATTAAAAACTCAAACTGTTGCATTTTTGACATTCTTGGTTTATATTATTATTATATTATTAGCCAGTTGATTTAGTAAAGAAGTGAGTTGTGTGACTGAGTCATCTCATGAATCAGACCAGTGACTCTTTATATAAGGATTCACCGGTTGTTTTGACTGATTAATCAGTCAAATTTGACAGTACGTTACACTGTGTGGTTTCATTTGTGTTAAGTCAGAGAGGGCTGCAATTTTTTATTTTTCTCTACAGTAGTCAACATTTCAAGTGGATCAAAACCTTTCATCAAAGTTTTCATAAAACATACTCGTTCTTGTATTAGGACAACTTGAACATATATTGACTACTGTACATATAGATTGACAGTCAACATATATAGAGAGAGTCGATATAGTTTGTTGCACCCTTATACACTATGTATAAAAGTTTGGGGTCACTAAGGTTTTATTTATTTATTTATTTATTTTAATAATGTTTTTATTGACTCTTTCCTCGCCAGCGTTTTTTAAAAAATGTTGCCAGCCACTGCCAGCATTTTTGATGATTTTCACCTAAATTTGACGCCTTACAGAATATCTTCTGCTATGTGTATATGAACATATTATATATCAAAATAAAGAACCAAGCCTCTGCTTTCAAACAAAAAAACCCTTTTTATTCTATCTTTATGTGTTCATGTTTTATCATCACTTGAATGCAGATAGGTTTCATCAAAATACAACATTTTGGACAAAAACTGAGAAAAATGCATTTTTATAAAAATAGTGCATTTTTATCAAATCACTGCATTTTCAAGCAAAATACATTCATATTTTTTCACCTGTTAATAATTATATGAATTTTTGAAATTGCATTCAGTAAACCGAACATACAGGCACACACACAAACAAACAAACACACACACACACAAGCATTTATGCACACACAAACACACAAGCTAGGGCGTTCCTTACCATAATCCACCGAAAATGGGGATTGCCGTAAAAAATCGTCTTTGGCGGGGGAAGCATTTATAAGCTGATTGACGAGATATCTCGTCAATGGCGGGGAAAGAGTTAAGCATGGATACATTAAATTGGGCAAAGGTGACAATGTTACCAAAAAAAAGTATATAGTTTTCTTAAAAATATTACACAACACTATTTTCACAATAATAATTGTGATTATAATAATAATAATAATAATAATAATAATAATAATAAATGTTTGTTGAGCACCGAATCAACATATTAGAATGATTTCTGAAGGATCTCGTGACACTGAAGTCTGAAGCAATGGCTGCTGAATATTCAGCTTTGGCATCAGAGGAATACATTTCATTTTACAATATATAAAATAAAACATAATTTAAATTGGAATAATAATTGACAATATTAGTGTTTTTGCTGTATTTTTAATCAGGTTGCTCTTGAGAAAGTCTTCAACTTTGCTACCACCAACATCTTTGAGACTCGTGTCGCAGGCAGGATGGTGGCAGACATGTGCAGAGCAGCTGCTAAGGTAGTACTTTTCCCTTGCCCATCTTGTGCAGACACACACACAGCTGTGGAGCCACATTGATTCAACTGTCCTCTGCTTTGTTTCAGTGTCACCCGGCTGAGTCTCTCAGGCTGTTTGTACCACACTGCTGTAATGCCATTACTCATCTAACGGCCAGTACGTACAAGCACATAAATGACAGTTTGTGTTATCTCGAGGCTGTCAGCATCCTCACTTGTGTTTTGGTATATTTCAGATGAAGATGTTTCCAATGAGGAAGAACTGGATAAAGAACTGCTTTGGAATCTTCAGCTGCTGTCTGAGGTCAAAATAACACTTTTGGCTTTTTAAATAACAACCTGTCTGACTTTAGTTTTTCTGAAGAACGTAAGATGATATGCTGTTTTCAATCAAGCAATATCCAGTCCCATTGATTTCCATGTTTTGTTATTTCTGTATAATAAAAGTCAATCAGAATCAAAATTGTTTGGTTACCAACATTATTTAAAGTTTATGTTCCACAGAATAAGTAAAGTCAAACAACTTTGGAGCAACATGAGTATGGGGCTATCCCTTTAACTAAGTTAAACTATAAAGTTAGTATCACATGCATTTTCCATTTGGAACAGTAATGAAATCGTTGATTATGACGTTTTTCACATCATTCACCTTACATCTGCTTAGACATTAGATGACAATTGCTGTGTATCTCACATTACCACCCCTTCTTGCTTCAGGTGACTCGAGTGGATGGAGAAAAGCTCCTCCCGTACCGCACACAGCTGGTGCAGACTCTACAGCTGACCCTGCGTTTGCGCTGTAAGCAGGGCTACACTCTGGCTTGCAACCTGCTGCACCACATCCTGCGTTCCACAGCACTCACCTACCCCACAGACTACTGCAGTGTGCCCGGCGGCTTCAACAAACCCCTGCAAGAGTACTTGCCCATTAAGGTACTGTGAATGTGTTTGGTACATTTGATCAGTGGAGAGAACAGAGCAGTATATTATATCATTGTTAATCCTATGAGTTCTCACCACCTCCCTTCTTGTTGTTTAAACAGGACTGGGGTCGTCCTGGAGACCTTTGGAACCTGGAGATCCAGTGGCACGTGCCCAGCGCAGAGGAGACAGCATTTGTTTTCTATGTTCTGGACCTTCTGCTGCAACCAGAGCTCCAGCGTCTGCAGAAATACGCACAGGGAGAGCAGGAAATGAGCAGGTCAGGTGTCAAAAGTGCACTCTGTAGTAATGGTAATGACAAAAAAAAAAAGAGTCATTATTTTCTTAAATAGTTTTTGCTAATGCTGACATGTTTCTGAACTTTAAACAGAGATGATGTTCTTCAGAGTCTGTGTATAGTCCAGCACTGTCTGCTGGGAGCTGGCAGCATGCTCCCCCCTCTTGATGGACCCACTGTCACCGGCCTGTAAGTCCTACAACTTAGTGTTATACAGCAAAGTTTGCTCTAAGCAGCGGATGTGTGAAGGGACGCACAGCGCTGATTAAATTGTATTTAATTTTTAAAAGGGACAGATTAATTTAATGCTTATATTAATCAAGGACACATTAATGGATAAAAATGATAATACAAATGTTAATAATGTTACAAAAGTTTTAGATTTCATATAAATGATTTCTATTCATGGTATCCACAGAAACATTAAACAGAACAACTATTTTCTACATTCATAATAAAAACAAAAACCTGAAAGCTTTGCAAATGTTTTTTTTTTTTGTTCATTCTCCTTTGTGCAGTGTACCCAGCATGGTTAGTTTGGAGGAAACAAAACTGTACATTGGTGTTGACTATGGTAAGCCAAAAGTAGGGAAGTTCACAGTATAACTACTCGTGAAACCTGTTGTGATGAATGTCTAGTTAGAACAAGTTGTTGTGCATCATGATGATAGAATAGGATATCAGCTTCTCAGTAAGACATTGCTGATCTTTCCAGATGAGTCCAGAGAGAACTACCGTGAGGCCATCTGTAAAGTGATGAGACAGTTGCTTCGTAAGTGATCCTCATTTAGAACACCTTCCAGCACACAAAATTTACTTAATCTACATTACCCACAATTCTTAAGACATCTTCTCTTCCTTAGATCACATTCTGGAACACTCAGAGGATGACACCAAATCCCTTTTTGCCATTATCAAGGTAAGTGTGCAGAGTAGATATTTGTGCAAAATTAATTGATCATAGTTCATTAAATATTGGATCATAAAGCAATAATTTGCTATTAAAGTTTTGTTATTTATAAGTTGTTTGTCTCCCTCAGATCATCAGTGACTTGATGCACTTCAGAGGTTCCCACAAACATGAGTTTGACTCTCGCTGGAAGAGTTTCACCTTGGTGAAGAAGTCCATGGAGAACAGGGTGTGTAGTTGGGCCTGTGAAATCTCCTGTGCCGTTCATTTGAAATGTGTAATTGTCTTATGAATCATCTTATTCTCTCCAGCTTCATGGGAAGAAAAAGCACATCAGAGCTCTTCTGATTGACAGAGTTCTTCTACAGCATGAGGTAGGAGCCAATGCTAATAACCTGGCATAGTGATTTAGCACATAATAGATATTGTAGAGCTCTCACAATATCACATTTTCACTACACGATTTTCATGGCCAAAAGAACTCACAAGATTAGAACAATGTTGTCGTGATATCTGTAAAACTTTTGAAAAAAAATAAATAATGTTATTTTAATTTCTCTTTTTATTATGTGTGGCATTCAACATAAGGCAGTTTCCTACTTATTATTTTGGAATGTCAACAAGATAGTTACTGGTGGTGGATTATATATTCAATATTATAATTTCTATAGTTTTAACACATTTATTTTCTTTAAATATTAGATTATTGTCAGTAATACCAGTATATTTAACACCCCAAGTAGGAAGTTTAATTTTTTTTTTTCTGCTCACCACGTTTAGATGCGAAAGTTGCTGGTTGAGGGCTGTGAATATAAGTCTGTTCATCAGGACCTGTTGATGGACCTTTTGCGTCTTTCTACCAGCACCTACAGCCAAGTCTGTTTCTACGTTCATCGAATTTGACAAAAATATGATCCCTTGTATTTTATATGTTCTCCTGAATGCCCATTGTTTTTGCTCTCAGGTCCGCAGCAAGGCCCAAAATGTGTTGTTCACAGCTTTGGGCTCCTATAACTTCTGCTGCCGAGACATTACTCCACGTGTTTTGGAACTACTGGAACCCACACGAACTGATGTCACCCAGCAACAGTTCAAGGTCTATAGTCTAAAATGTTCAATTAATTTTAATTATTTTTCTTTAATTTAATGATTTAATACTATTGTTTTTATCATATTCTGATTTAGGGGGCGCTCTACTGCTTGCTTGGGAACCATTGTGGAGTGTGCCTTGCTAACCTACACGACTGGGATTGCATCGCTCAGACATGGCCCACCATAGTGCACTCGGGCCTCAGCTCAGCTATGTCTCTAGAGAAGCCCTCCATTGTCAGACTCTTCGATGACCTCGCAGACAAGGTCCACCGGCAGTACGAGACCATCGGCATCGATTTTACAGTGAGGAGCAATGCCTGTTTTCTATATTTTGTATATAAAGTTTGGCATAACGTGGCTTATACATTTATCGTAAAATCCAGTAATTTCAATAGGACTCCAGATATTCTGGACTTTGAAGATTTTATCAACAGGTTTGATGTTGAAAAATGTTTAAATGGATTTGGTTCTTTATCCAACAAGCTGCTTGATTTAAAAGTAATTTTTGTGCAAGCTGTACTTCATACATAGCAAATTGTTTACAACATTTTGCAGAAATCAGCAGCTTTTTGCAGAAGTTTTGCTAATGTGGCTAATGGGCATTACCATGGCACCATTTTAAAATAAAAATGGAAAAGTTTTTATACGTTTTGACCAATAATTTACATGACAGCTGCGTTTTGGTTGCCTGAAAACGCAACGTTTTAAAAACAGGTTTCAAAGTGTAAATTTTTTGAAAAATGTTATGTCATCATCTCTGTGTAAATTACACAAATGTGTTTGAGACAACAGTGATGTCTTGGACATGCTTATTATGTTTCTTTACAAAGTGGCATCGCCAACTAGTGGCCTGGCATGTATAATCCAGCATTTCTTATCCTTATCATGGGTCTGTGTGAAAGAGAACTGAACACAAACTTTTTTTAAACACACTTTTTTTTTAGCATTTCATTGTCTTGTAAAGATTCTCTTAGGTGGAAAATAGCATCTGCCTTGTGCTGTTAAACTCATGTTTTCCTGGATGAATCTGTAGGTACCTGAGAGTGCAGTTTTGCTGGGCCAGAGCATCAGCAATTCAAGACAGCCCAATCCACACATTGACCCTCCCTCAGAACAGGAGCTGGAGAAGGGGCTGGCGCTTCAAAAAGACAAAAACCAGGAGGCAGTGCAGTAAGTGCTGTGAATGTACACAGTCACAACATTTAATACTTCTATAACATGGTGTAGTAAATCTTTGCTGTGTTTCCTCTTTTAGGAAATATGAAAATCTTGTGAAAGACCTGTTAGAATGTCTAGATGACAGGGACCTGTAAGTATTAAACGGATGTGTAAAAGTGCTATGTTGTTTCTATAAAACTGGACACATAAAAGCCTCATTGAAATTTGTGAATATGTTATTGTGTGTCGCCAGGCCTTGGAAGTTTGAGCACATTGCTATAGGCTTCCTGTCTCTACTGCTAAGAGATGACTATCCCCTCCCGGCCCCAGCTGTGCTCTTCTTTGTACAGAGCCTCAACCATGATGCACTTGTTGTTCGCAAGGTTTGAGAATGCTTTTTTTGTTAGCTTTGCATAAATCTGTATCAGGGTTTGCTCGGGGTTTAGCACCAGCCTGCTCCATACACTTACGTAGAAGTATCTGTTACTAATAGAAACCTTTTATTAGCTAGTGTGTCTGAACTCAAAAAGTTCAAAATTTTGGGGTCAGCAAAATGATGTTTTTCATGTTTTAAAAGAGGTTATACTCCAAAAGGCAGCATTTATGCAATAAAAATATAGAAAAACAGTAGTATTGTGCTATCTATTATGAAGTAAATATTACAATTTAAAATTATTTTTTTTTATTGTGATCTATTTTTTTTATAATGGCAAAGCTACATTTTCAACATTCATTTTTCCAGTCCTCAGTGTCAAATTAACCTTTAAAACTTTAGAATATGCGAACTTGGTGCTCATTTCTTATCAGTGTTGAAAATGTTTTTTGCTGCTTAATATTATTGGTAATTTTTTTAGCATTCTTTGATGTTCAAAAGAACAGCATTCATTCATAATAGAAATCTTTTATGAAATTATCAATATCTTTACTGTCACTTTTAATTAATTTAATGCTTCGTTGCTGACTCAAGTTTTAAACAGTATTGTATATGCACTTAGTCTGTTACATGTTTAAAAAAAACAGTGTATATTATTGTTTTGCTTCCAATAATTGCTGATATAGATGGCGATCGCTGCAATGGCAGGCATACTGAAACAGCTGAAGAGACAGCGCAAGAAAATACCTGTTAGCCCCTGTAATATAAGTGAGTAAACAACAGAGTACAAGCAAATAAATAGTACAATTGTGATTAAATTACTCTTCACATCCATCTGTTGGTCCATCTGTAAGATCTCAGTATCTGTGGAAGGAGATAATTACACATGTGGTGCCTTGCAGGTGGGGTAACTGAGCCGAAGGGGCTGGTGGCAGGAGACAGGCCGGGGAATGACTGGCTGCAGTACCACGGTAACAGCCTGCCGAGCACCCAGCAGGACTGGGACAATTTCTGCTTTATAGAGAAGACACACTGGGGCTACTACTGCTGGCCAAAGTAAACACTCTCAGCCTCTGATCACTGTGTGATTCACTCCAAATCTCTGCTTCTAGCCATTTTCCTCACACTCTCCATTTCTCTGTTTATAGGGAGTTGATGGTATATGCCCCAGCAGCAGAGCAGCCCAAGGATCTTTCCGCTGAGAACATGAATGAGGTATACGTGGACTGACTGCTCTAGACTTTGTACTACTGCCAAACTTGACAGTATGTATACTAAACATGATTTTTTTTACAGAGAGAGCGCATCATCTGTGACCGTTTCACAGACCCCGTGTTCATCAAACAGCTTATTGAGTTCCTGTCTCTTGAAGACCGAAAGGGCAAAGACAAGTTCAATCCTCGTCGCTTCTGTCTTTTCAAGGTACCAACATTTATAAGATTGTTATCATGGTAGAGGAGATAAAAGTACAGTTTGGCAGTATGTTAGAAAGGAAATTAATAAAATTCAGATTTATTTGACTATTTAATATGACAATATTGTCTACTAAATACTATCGTCATAGAAAAGTTTTGGGGTTAGTAATATTTTTTCTGTAAGGCTGCATATATTTCATCAAAAATACAAGAAAACAATTTTGAAGAAAAAAACCCCCCCACCATTTAAAAATCTTTATATATATATATATATATATACATATATAAATTTGCAGCAGCCATAATTCCAGTCTTTGGTGTCACATGATCCTTTGAAAATTATTTTAACGTGTAATTATGTGATATGTAATAAAAAAACTTACTGAACCTGAACTTTTGAACAGTAGAGTATAAGTGGTTAAAACTAATGCTGTGCCGATGCAAACTGCGCAATTTTTGGACAAAAGTAAAGCGAACAGGGGAATTAAAAAGCTTAGAATTACTCTCACATGTTTGATGAAATTTAATTTACAGTCCAGTTCTATTGTGTATTGAATATTGAGTATATTGAATTTTGACTCATGTATCACAATGTTTATCATACCTGCCTATCATTGAAAGCATCTTGAATAACCTTGATGTAATCTGTACAAATATTTTAGACGTTCCTGTGTATCTTGTTAACAAGTCACTGTTTGTCCTGGACATTTGCTTACAGTGTCCTCTGCACCAGGCTGCATACAAAACTCTCAGATGCAGAGAGGACATTACGATATGCTCAATCCCCCCATAATTCCCCAGACTTCTATTTTTGGGTTCTCAGCAGTGAGAAAACCTTAAAGTTGCATTTATTGGATCATTATCATCCTGTTTATGTTCACTGATTCCCGCAGTTTTTTTTATAGTTTCCCCAGCTGTAATTCCCAAACCGAGAGATTGCACAGATTGTGAGGACGTATTCAATAAATGATTTGTGGAGAGCAGTAAATACAATTGTGCTCCCAGCCACATCTACCTCTGCAAATCTCTGCATTTTAACCAGCTCATAAACCTGCCTTGCTCACCTGCCATAGGAATTTATTGCAAAATACAGATGGCTTGCTTTCTCATTCAACGCCCACAGGGACTCTTCCGGAACTACAGTGATGCCTTCCTGCCTGTTCTAAAGCCTCATATGGAGAGGCTGGCAAATGACTCTCACGAGAGCACCCAGCGCTGTGTGGCTGAGATCATTGCAGGACTCGTTAGAGGCAGCAAACACTGGAGCTTCAGCAAGGTGAGCACCGCTGCAGGCATGAGGGATACATTTAAAATCAGGAAGCGGCTGAGATGTTTAAGCACATTGATGTCTGAACCCCCTCTTTCTTTCACACAGGTGGAGGCATTATGGAAATTCCTGATTCCTTTGATGCGCACTGCACTGTCCAATATTACTGTCGAGACCTATGCTGACTGGGGTACCTGTGTGGCAACTGCCTGCGTATGTGTTATAGATAGATCTTTTCTTTGTTAAATTGTATGTCACATAATCCACCACCTGAATGTCTGCTTGAAACCAACAGTAAATGGGCATTAACGTATTTTAAATGGAGTTGAAATAAATATTAAGATCAATTAGATTTGATATTTAAAATATCCATATTAATATTTAAAGATATAGTGCACCCAAAAATGAAAATTCTGTTATTAATCATTAATCTAAAAAAAAAAACATTAGTGCACAAACATTTCTTCTAATCAAGTTAGAATGATTTCTGAAGAATCGTGTCGCTGAAAACTGGAGTAAGGCTGCTTGTCCTCCAAAGCATTTTTCCCAGCAGCTAGCATATTTTTTCAGTTGTTCTCAATTGAAGCGCTACGGGTTTTTTTTAAATGCCAGGAGTGTGCAGAGCGCTGAGCTTTCGGACATGTTTTTTCTCTGGGCTGAGAGTTGAAAAATGTTCAACTTTGGATAAAACGCTGCGCTCATCAGTGTCACTTTCTAGTCAGCAGACCAATCACAGTAGAGGAAGGGCGGGTCTACTGACTGTACTATGACTGAAAAACAATGTTGAAGTTAATATTGCTTGTCTCAGAATATTTATTTCTTAACTAGATCGATTTGTTGGACTACCATAATATTGTTCTGAAAAACAATGTTTGGAGAAACATTTCATTCACATTGCGTCTGCCATTACTTCAATGGATATTCCGTATCATAGCAACCACAAAGTCTCAATGGAAAAAACGCTGTGCTCTCAAGCACTCATAGCTGAGCACCTAGCTTTTTCAGCTGGCAAAAAAATGCTTTGGTGGACACGTGGCCTAATGGTTGTCGGTAATTTAGTTTGCCATCACAGGAATAAATAATATTTTAAATGTACAGTACTGTGCAAAAGTCTTAGGCCACTAGTATTTTCAAGTATTTACAAAAAATGGTTTTAAGTTGGTTATTTCTATCTTTTGCAGTAGCGTGTCAGTTGGAAATATCGGTTTACATTTCCAAACATTATTTTTGTCATTAACTGTAATAATTGTCTATACAAGGAGTCTGACAAGAGCCAGTGCTCCACACAGAGATCTGATCTGATCATCATACAGTCTGTCTGGAATGACATGAAGTAACACAACAAACT
>JAUMHE010000061.1:9164362-9184559 GCA_032359235.1 Enteromius mattozi
AAGATAGAAATAACCGACTTAAAACCATTTTTTGTTGGTGAAAATACTAGTGGCCTCAGACTTTTGCACAGTACTGTGTGTATATATATATAAAAAGAAACTTACCTATATTTTTTATTTGATATAATATATGAGCTTAATATATGAGAATATATGTGCTATTACTGTTTTAGTTTTCTTTGTTGAACATGAGAAACTTCTATCAAAAATTTTTGCAACTGTAATTGATTTCAAACATTTGATCAGTATGTGAAACTATGAGAATTACTAACTGTTGATGTTTGATATTTTCAGGAGAGCCGAGATCCACGAAAGCTCCACTGGCTTCTTGAGATGCTGATGGAGTGTCCTCTCAGCGGGGAAGGTGGATCATTTGTAGATGCCTGGTGAGTGCATTTTGCGTTTTACTTTGTGGAAAATTCAGAAGCCATTCAGACTTTGTTGCATATTTGATATTTTTACATTTGAGAGATTAATCGTTTCTTTCTATATCTATAGCCACCTGTATGTGCTGCAGGGTGGTCTTGCACAGCAGGAGTGGAGGGTCCCAGAGCTGCTACACAGATTGCTGAGTTATCTGGAGCCCAAACTGACTCAGGTTTATAAGAATGTGAGAGAGCGCATCGGAAGGTATGTGTGCAGTCGGGGTCAAAATGGTCACTGTAGTCTAAAAATACACCCGCAGTTCTATCTTGTCATGTTGTCTGTCCTGTCATATCTTCTCTTGCAGTGTGCTGACGTACATTTTCATGATTGACGTTACCCTGCCATACACTCAGCCTACTAAGTCACCACACATTGCTGAGTTTACCGAAAGGATCTTGTCTCAGCTGAAGCCCCTGATTGAGGGAGACGAGGAGATCCAGAACCACGTGGTGGAGGAGAACGGAGTGGGGGAGCAGGACGAGAGGACCCAGGCCATCAAACTCCTCAAAACTGTTCTGAAGTGGCTGATGGCCAGTGCGGGGCGCTCCTTCTCTACTCCAGTACCTCAGCAACTACAGCTGCTGCCCCTGCTCTTCAAGGTCTTGCTTTTGCTCTCTCTATCTTAGCGTACGCTCTTTGTATCTCATTCTTTATACATTTGTGTGGAGTGCTCTTAAGTGGACTGCTGACTTCCACTCAGTGCCTGTTTTTCTCCATCTGTAGATCGCTCCCGTAGAAAATGATGACAGCTATGATGAGCTGAAGAGGGATGCAAAAACTTGCCTGTCCCTCATGTCTCAGGGGCTCCTCTATCCTGAGCAGATCCCTATGGTACTGAATGTGTTACATGAGGTGAGGCTCAGACACGCTAGACACGACCCCACAAATCAGGACAACGGTTCAACAGCTGAATTTGACCTTGACTAGGTCTTTTTTACTTAAGAGCTTTATTGTTAAGTGAAGCTAAAAGTATTAAAAACTCTGTTGCCAGTAATTGAAATCATGTCGAAATAAAAATTTAAAATATTATTTATATTAATAGTATTAACTAATAAATTAGGTGCAGTTGAAGTACTAAAATTACTGAAACTAAAAAATGAAAGCTATATAGAAATATATTAAAACAACTAATAAAATGACAAAAGTACATAACTAGATTACTAAAACCAACAAAGTAAAAATAAAAAGCTTTAAATACAATTAAAATAGTAATATTTTTTTTCCCCCACCAATAATCATGAAGTAGTGACAGTGATTAGTGTAGAGAACAATTAACTGTGAATAATTGCTAAAATTCTGGTTCTGGTTTGATTTCAATAATGAAGAATAGAATTCATAATTCTGCTCTGCTAAAAATAGTTGTAGATGCTAAAGCTTACACATTGTCACTGAATCAGTATGTAATAAGTGACACTGATTTACTACATAGGCATTTCAAATGCTGCACAATATTTCATGATTTTATCATTTAATTATATTACCAGCTTTAGCTGGAATATTGTAATATGTTAGTATCATCACTAGAAATATTCAATAAGTACATTTCCAGGAAAATTCTGTACTTAAGTCTAATCTACTGATGAAATTATTGGACTTTTAAATATTTATCCAAATATGTATGTTTAGTATTACATACAGTAATATCCCACGTTTTACATGTCAATATATACATATGTAGACTTTTTATGTGGTTTTACCATTATTGCCCAATCGTAAGATTCTTGTTACTTTTTTCAGATTGCTGGCAGCAGCTCTTGGCATGCACGATTCTCAGTCCTAACATACCTTCAGATAATGGTGTTCTATAACCTGTTCACCATACTGAGCAATGAACAGGCTGTTCAGGACGTGAGAGCACTGGTCATCAGGCTACTGGAGGATGAGCAGCTGGAGGTAGCTTTCGGGCCCAACTGGCATCCTGGCATCATCATTTATTCACTTTTATGCAGACTTGTTCATTAAACCTTCATCCCTTTGCATCTCTGTGCCTTAGGTGAGAGAGATGGCTGCCACCACTCTCAGCGGCTTCCTGCAGTGTAACTTCTTGGCAATGGATGCCTCCATGCAGACTCACTTTGAGGCTCTGTGCAAAACCAGATTACCCAAAAAGAGGAAGAGAGGCTCTGTGGTGGACACTATTCCTTCAGTCGGTATGATCACGCTTCAATCACATGCAGTTCTGTGCTGTTTGTATCAGAGCCAGCGTACAGTGCTAACATTTAATGCCTGCAAAATTTAAGAACCAAAGTCATTTCAGTTCAAGTTTGGTCTGAATCAGGTCACATTACCTCTCTGTAATTATTCTGCCATGAAAAGGCATGAAATGCCTGTAAATAAATAAATAAAATGTATATATTATATAAAAATAAATGAGAAAGAAAAAAACCTTTATGCTGTACTTAACCCATGTTTGTCTATTCTCAGATCTGGTACGACGTCATGCCGGAGTGCTGGGACTCAGTGCTTGCATCTTATCCAGCCCTTATGATGTCCCAACCTGGATGCCTCAGCTCCTCATGGACCTCAGCGCACACCTTAACGACACGCAGCCTATTGAGGTACACCGGTCACATCACAACAAACACAATTGCTTTCTGTCTCCCTCTTGTGCTCTTCGCTCTTAGAGCCCATTAAATCTAACAAAAATCAATACAAGCCTCTCTCCGTCTGATTTAGATGACCGTGAAAAAGACTCTGTCTAATTTCCGCCGTACTCATCACGACAACTGGCTGGAGCACAAGCAGCAGTTCACAGACGACCAGCTCGTGGTGCTCACAGACCTTCTCGTGTCACCCTGCTACTATGCATAGACAGGTACGTTACAAAGACATGTTTAAAGGAACAGCTCATCCAAAAAAGAAAAAAAATTGAGAAGTTTAGCATTGCATTACTTGCATTGAATGGGTGCCGTCAGAAAAAGAGTCCTAACTGATTTTTGTGATGTTTTTATTTGCTGCTTGAACTGTCATTCTGACGCCAATCTGTTTATTCTGTAAACTCTGCTTAATTGCATGATCGTGACCTTTATCTCTTTCTTTCTTTTCAGGTTGTGACTGTGTTGCTGCATATATATATATATATATATATAATTTCTCAAATAAAATATCTTATGCATTCATGAGGGTGGGATTAGAGGTCACAGATGCTCAGGATCTCAGCATCTACAGCAGAATCTCTCGAACCCAGACCCAGGAGCCCACTAAACCACGAGCACACGATATGAGGAGGGCAGGAGGCATGTATAGGCATGAAGGAGACACAAGATGAGAGATTTAACGACCTAGACATATACTCTGTACGTACTGTTTGTATGTATATATCTAGCCCATATTTTTGCATTTCAACTATACTTAATATTTAAGGTTTACCAGTGCAGGAATGTACGGCCTGCAGTCTGTAATATTATTGTACAGATAGAATTTTCTTTCCCTCTATAATTCTGTGTGTTGAGACCGAAGTGTGTGATTAAAGGACAGAATGCCTATAGATCGCCCCATAAATCCAACTCCAAAGCCCCCATGATGCTCTCTGGCAAGGTTCTTGGTGATCTCTGAGCATGTGAAGATATTCCCAACGACTGAATCGGTTATGTCTAGAATTCGAAACCACTGGAAGAGTTTTCATCTTTTAGTATTTTGTTTTCAGTAAACATTTTACAGCTAGCAGCATGTGATTCTTGGTTAAGTGAGGTTTATGGCATGCCAGCATCATTTCAACCTAAACCTCCACAGTTATCTGATGCAACAGGCACCTCTTTGTGTTGGCGATGGTTGCTCGACGCATCAGAAACTTGATGAATATATTTGGGCTGAGCCCTCGTTATTTATCATCACATGAGGACGCAAGTCTGAATACTGTGATGTTATTGTGGTATGTGTCATTGTCCTGTAGCGCTCTGCTCACATGCCATCATAACAGGGTTTTGTTTTGTGTCCTACGTGTTTGTGTATTTATATGTGTATGTATGCATTTGATGTACTGTACATGTGCATTTATCTATGCATAAACGAGAGACACGTCACCTAGCGAGAGCAGCCAGGCCCGGGTTCAGTTTGGGAGTTTGTGGAAAGCGGCGGGATACATGTGCATGTTTGTTTGAGTATGCATGTTTGTAGTTTGATCGTGTTAAGAGCCATTTCTTACTGGCATGTGACAGAATCCAAGATCGATTTTTCTTTTTCTTTCTTTCTTTTTTTCCTGTCACTCTTTTCTCCAGCCTGAGTACAGAACCACTTTAGATTGTTGACTGAATCACACACAGCGCCAGGAAGGGCTTCAGGTTCTACTATGGTTAGCTCTGTTTTTGGAAGTGTACATAACAGAAAAATGATTTAGCTTAGTGCCAAAACTGCAGTGATTTTTCTCTATTTTTTAGACGTTTTGCTTTGTTTTACTCTCAAGGCCAATAAATGTATTGTTTTTAACAAATTTAAAACACAAGGCTTCTTTTTTTCCCCACAATGCTGCATTTTTTTAATTATTATTATTTGGGTCTCACAATAAATATGCAACCATCATTAAGTCATCATTATTATCAAATAACAACTCAACAAAGATCTTGTCCTCATAATATTGTTAATACAATAGACTTGTGCTAGAATGGAGTTGAAACAATTCTGACATATTTTTTAAACAACAACTGACAAATTCAGAATAGAAATATATAAACTTAAAGCTTTGCTTGGGTGAATCAGAGAGAGAGAGAGAGAGATAATTATAACTAAAATGATCATTTAAATAATGACAATAAACTAAAATATTTTATTAAGTAAGTGTGAATTTGGTTGGAAATGAAACGGTTAAATGTAACAAATGTTTTACATTGGAAAATAATGCTTTAAGGGTTCGATAACATGTTTAATTTGGTTTATTCAAATTAATTTATCTTGTTTTTTTTTTGGGGGGGGGGGGTAATTTAGTGACTAAAACATGTTTATGTCAATGAGATTCACCTTATGGTTTAGTTGAAGATTAGAATAGTAAGGAACTTTAAAAATAGGAAATGGCTTTGTAACACATTCAAGTATCCTGAGTAAAATGAACCAGCCTCTGAAAAATAAATTGTCCTTTCATTTACACTTTCATGGACGTAACTATGTTATGTTAAGTTCTTGATTCCTATCTCAAGGTTTTAATGCGAGACAAATGATGTGAAATGTCACATCGTAAATCAAGTGCAGATTCAGTAGAGACTACCATATATTAAATAATCTTATTTAAAAACAGAACAGTGGATTAAGTACTGCTTATCTAACTCTTTTATCAGGGTAATCCCTTTTAGCATGCACATCATAATCTGTATATGAGGACCAAAAAATGGACTAAATTCCTGAGTTTTTCAGAAGATTAAGGACAAAGCAGACTATAGTAGATCATCCCATCTCCTCCTGCTTCTGCAGCTCCTTCACAAGGCGCTCTAAAGAGAACAGGTGATCGTCTAAGTCTTCAGGTATTAACTGCCTGAGGGCTTCGGCGAGCTCAAACAGGTAATCTGTATTCTTGCCACTGGGGCCTACAGACTTCACAATCTGCTGAGCAATTGTCTCCAAAGGTGCTGGGCCAAGGTAATTTGGGTTGTCACAGGAGCCAATGTACAGCAATGTGTCCCGCATTGCTTGGTGTTCTTCATCTTTGGGATGAAAGGTAACGGTGATCACCCCATAGCCGCCTTTCTCTCTGTAGTCGAGGTACTCTTTCACTTCCTGTTCTCGGCCTGATGGTAATTTATAAGCAACACCCCATACACAGCCCTAACAACAAATAGAGTGAACCAACAGGAAAAAGAATTGGTTGAATTATTCACTTTTGTTTGGATTACTCTCATTTGCATGTAGCATAAAATAAAGTTTTAATATATGTAAATCTCAAACTATCGTTACGATATATCACAGATATAATTAAAAATATATATTAACACTATAAAAATACTGCATAATCATAATTTTAAGATGGAACAGAAATTTGATGTTTAACACTAGCTACATTTCATCCAAGATTCGGTTATATAATTAATTTATTTTAAATATTACTATTTAATACAATAAAATATTATTTGTATATATTTTATTATTATTGACAGTCATTACCTCAGAGTCCTCTATTAATGTCACCACTCGCCCAGGCTGGAATAGAATCAGTAAGAAGTGTTAATCGTACTGCTCTGTCATCCTGAAAGGTCACTATGACTGGGCACCTGCTGTGGCTTTGATAGGGAATAACTGGGTTCATACCTTTCCAGGCACCCCGCGATGATCCGTACTTCCCTGCCAGAATCTGCGACTGAAACCTTTGACGAAACCCACTCGTTTCTCCTCGTACGGAAAGTCAACTTTCCAAATCAAAGAGCCGTACCCAAAAACCCACATGCTTCCTGCTGACAGCTCACCGTGTGTCTGAACACATACTCCACTTATAAATCGATGGACCGGTTTTTTTAGGGCTCGTGCACCGCTGACGAGTGTGGTTAGGTATGTTGACACCGTTGGCATAGGTGTGGACAATAACGTTACAGTAATTAGTAAAGAGCACAAAAGAAAGTCACAATGTTAAGTTACTTGCCAAGGGCAGATACAGATCTAGCCGAAAATATCTGGCATAAAGTCTCACATCCGTTGCTTTTTGATTTACAAGGTGCCATACACCCCGTGCGGTACTGTTTATATATGCTTTTGCTAAAAAATGATATACATATCGACGTTAAAAGCCGTACAGCGTTAGTTGAGCGTATGAACAGCGTACTAGTAGAGATTATTTTTCAAAATAAAAGTCACCGGCTCTGAAAATAAACCTTTACAAAATAATAAATGAATACATCTACCATGATAACCAGACTACCCACGATTACATTTGAAATAATAATAAATAAATAAACATACCACATGATAACCAGCCTAACCACTAATATATTATCAATTATTACATTACTGTAGTAATGTACAGGATATTTGCTGTAATAACTGTAGTGACAAAGTTTTACAAAGTGTACCATAACTGTAATGACAAAGTGTTATTATTTAATTTTTTTTGTAAAGGAAGTTAACGTTACATCTGAGCTGAGCATAAAATATTTTATTTATTTATTTCGTATTTTCATGCAGATCACACATTAAAATGATATATTTTTCGTTTTCTGACCGTGGGAACCACTGATCTATAATAGAGAGTATAGATCCGTGGTGGGAGCTTGTTTAATAGACAAGCAGTGCTTTATATCACGTTTGTTATGTATACGTTTGCTGTCACGTATCTTACGTCATGTAATTATATCTAATTAAAGATCTAAATGAAGAATTATGAACAAAAATGACTAGGCTGAATAGTGGAATAATGGAAAATAGTGTTAGTTATTGAATAATATCTCCTTATGATGACATGGTTTCCGTTTAGCGGGGGGAATCAACTGAAAATACGTCAAATAAAATAGTGGGCTTGTTTTTATGGTGGTGGTATTGTTATTTTTATTTCCTCTTATTTTTATGGACGGAACTAAACATTACACACATGTGTTCCAGCCGGAGATCTGAATCAGCCAATCAGAAAACAGCACCGCCGGAAATGTCCCTTAATGTTATTTTGTCCTAAAGCGTCACTTTTTCATGTGTGTACAGATGTTTTAGGACCGCGATACGGGTTTTCTTCTTGTTGTCTTGTGGATATATTAAAGATCCAAAGTGGGAAAGTCGAACTAGATTGCTAGACGAGTAACGTATACTAAAAGTGGCACACAGCACAGTAACGTTACAGATGTTAACTCAAAGCACCGTTATCTGTCCAGCTTGTCATAATTATTGGTGTAACCTAGTGTGAACTTGACCTGGTTTAACCTGTGGCGCTTCAGTATAAGTCGGGTGTAATTTAAGACCAGAAGCTGTCAACTTGAACTCAGTCCTTGTCACTGTGTAGTAAATGAGAGAACACGAACTCTTTCAGTAATGTTTGAGGGATAGTGTTGTGTTTTTAAACGGAGAATAAAAAGATGGACTTCACGGAGTGCTATGGAGACACCTGCTCAGCCGTCGCGCTGGCAGCCCGGGAGGGGAAAGGTCGACGGGTGCAGAAACTCATCCAGAAAGGCTTCGCGGTGGATGTGAAAGATAACCGGGGCTGGAACGCCCTGCATGAGGCTGCGGCGGCTGGATCAGCGGAGTGTGTGCGGCTTCTGCTCCCTGCAGCCGGTAACCGCTTCAGATGGGGGTTTAGCTGCTTTGAACGCGTGGAAAATCACATAAAGTTACCCGTTTAGACAAGGAACGGATAGTTCACTTAGAAATGCAAATTCTGGCATTGACTTCAACTCATAATAGTAATCATAATAATAATCTCATAATAATCTTTTTTTCTAATGTGCAATTCATTAGTTTTATGTCCCTGTTTATTTCAGTCAATTGCGAAGACTACATCAACACTTTGACGCATAACTCCGAGACTCCTCTTTACTTTGCCGCGAGGAATGGACATCTCCGGGCAGTGAAGTGGCTTATCAAGGGTGGTGCAGACATTAACAGGACAACCAATGAACTCTCCTGTCCCCTCTTTGCAGGTAAATATAAAGTACTTAGAATCGCAGTCTCATATCCTGTTAACGGTGTGTATTTTTCCTCTTTGTTATATATTTGTCTCATTTTTTGTTCCTAGCTGTAGATGGTGGGCACAAAGATGTGGTGGAGCTTCTGGTGGAAAATGGGGCAGATGTCAATGGGACTTACTCTGTGTCCGGCTGGTCTTGTCTCCATCAAGCTGTTTACAAGGTTATAGCTTTAATCTACAACTCTAATTTAAGATCAATGCTTTGGAAACAATACATTTTGTACACATACTATATTCACGTGCCTCAAAAAGTTCTGCAGCTCTTCCTACCCACTTTTAAGTGTAAAATCAGCTAGTTGTTATCAGGAAAAAACACATAGCAACAATCATAAATTTATACCTCTTTCAATAAATGTTATACTTCAAAATGTTTAATCAAGGCTTAGTTTCAAATAAAGAAAGCCCGAGGCCGTTCTGCTTATTCTAATGAAATCAAGTTTTTAAATCCTACATCTAAGGCAGCAATCAAAGTCTTCCATCAAAAAACTGATGAAATAAATATCTGTAAAACCATTTCCAGGGCCATACTGAGATTGTGAGGTACCTGGTGAGCATGTGCTCTCTGGAGGCGGTTGATGACTATGGGATCACATCATTATTTGTTTCTGCACAATATGGACATCACCAATGCTTAGAGATTCTTGCAAATGCCGGTGAGAACCTTTCTTTAATGATTAACACTGTACAAGCTTCATCTAGCCAATCGTATGCTTTTCTTTTTGTGCCTTACATGCTTTGGTCAACGTTCACTCTTGCAACATCAGAATTATCGCTTCTGTATCCACACTGCTATTTTACAGCGACACGTTCTTCAGAGGCAGATAAAGAGTTTGATGTAAGGGTCAAAGACACGGAGCTCATTTTTGTTCAGATTCATGAATTTATTCAAAAATGCAGTTCAGAAACCTGAATATAGTTATATTGTAAAGACCCCTGCAGACCCTTGTGACACTTAATTTTTTTAAGTAAATACTTTCGTTCAGCAAGACTGTTACAGTCTGCATGAAATCAAAATCAACTTTATTTACTGATTTTATTTCTTAGCACATATTGCTAGTCTTGGTGTGAAAAATTAAGCCTCGCAAGTTAATCCGCTGAAAAAAATTGTTTGTCTGAGTAATCTTTCATCAAAATACCTTTACATTTAGTCATTTTTCAGACACTTTTACACAAAGCGACTTACAATTGGGGAATACATAAACCGATTTCATCCTAAAGTGCTTGTAATACCAGCCTCTGATCTGCTCTGGGAAAGCATTCCTTCTGTGATGACTGCAGTTTGACAGCTTGGTTGGAATATCCCTACACACACCTCTTCAACCGTTATGAATGAGAGACTTTTTCTTTAAGAGGGGCATTATATTTAGTTATTAAATGAAGAAAGCAGAAGCTAAACTGCAGTCATGTATAAGAGTTTGGTTGCCTAAGCACAGGTTGTCTTTGCCACAGGGGCGAATGTGAACTGCCAGGCAAACGATCTGGCCACGCCGCTGCTCATCGCCGCTCAGGAGGGCCACGTACGGTGTGTGGAGCTTTTACTGGCTCATGGAGCTGACCCCAACCTGTACTGCAATGAGGACTGCTGGCAGCTACCCATACATGCTGCGGCCCAGTTCAGTCGTCTTAGGTATGGCAGCTCAGTCAATGATGTAATGAGTCTCTTAAATGGTTACAAAGACCATGCAACAGCTACTTAAGGTCTTTAAATACTGAGTCCGAAATTCTCATCTGAAATTTTCACACGTTAAAAAATAAATACAACCTTATGTAACTTTTGTCTGTTATAAAATAAAAAATTGGACCAGGTCAGATTTTCAGCATTTTTCTCATCCACATTTTGAAAGGAAAGGATGACGAATATGAAAAAACGCAGTCTGCAAGGACTTTTAGTATAATGATAAACATTTGAAAGCTAACCTTTAGTACTTTTTAAACGAAGATGTTGAGAGCGTAAATTTGGCCTTTATGAAATAAATTTTGCTAAACTGCATTAATCTGGCTGCTCATCTCTTGTCATTCTCTGTAGTATTTTAGAGAAGCTGATTCCAGTAACGAAGCGAGAATGTGACCAGGGTGAGGGAAAGGTCAGTCCAGTTTATTTGGCAGTACTTAGTGGACAAGCGGACAGCCTTCGGGCCTTGCTAAAGAAGGGCTACAGTCCAGACGCCCAGAGCTGTCGACAGTTTGGCTACAGCTGCCCTTTGGACATGGCTCTGTGGTGCAACTCTTGGAAGTATGACATAGATGTACACTTGTGTCCCGCTTTTTATTTTAAACACAATCAGTTGGAGGGTATGACACATTTTTCCTGCTTGTCTCTCAGTTTGAACAGCGAGTGTCACCAGATTCGTGAAATCACACTGATGCTCTTGGCAGCAGGGGCTCATGTGAGCATGGGCATCTATGCGTTTGCATTACGAGGCCACGTACCAGAGCACCTGCCCTTGATCCTAAAGCATGCTGGTCTTCCTCGGGGTGACCGACTCGAAGAACTGGCCCATAGAGCCATTGGTGAGATGCAGAGTGCATCTTTCTGGCTCCCCCTGCTGCTCAAAGCAGGAATGGACCCCATGCTGCTCCTCCAGGACAAAATGTAAGCAACACATTGCGGTTGTTGTGTCACACAGGTTTTTTTTTTTTTTTAATCAAGTGTGGATTCACCATGCATGCCTTTTAATAAATGATTGTGCTTTATTAACGTCAGAGTTAAAAACCACTGTGTTAAGCTCTTCACTTCTGCCTGTTATGCTCTAATTGGGTGCAGGCTTGAAGAAGCTGAGAACAGAGTGCTTAATTTCTTTCTGGAGTTCATTAATTGGAAGACTCTGCCCTCCTCAATGCTTCAGATTCTCTCTCACCGTCGAGCAGATGGCACCTGGACGCCACGGAAGCATTTCGGTATGACCTGTACACTCTAAATCATTTCTGTGAGTGTGTATGTGTAGGTTTCATTATGTTGCAAATATCAAATATTTTCAGTAAATTACACAAAAGAAGATATTTTGAAGAAATTTGAAGAGGTCCCCATTGACTTTCATTGTAGGGAAAGAGATATTATTAAAGTCAATGGGGACCATCAGCTGTTTGATTACCTGCATTCTTCAAAATATCTTCTTTTATGTTTAACATAAGAAAGAAACTCCTAAAGCTTTGGAACTTTTTATATTACACGTTTTATGTCTATTAAGTTTCCTTAAGAGTAACATGGTGAATGATTTTGTTACACTTTTTATTTGTCCATTAACTTTCCTAAAGAGTCTCTGCATTATAGTTGAGAAGCTCAGTTTATGTTTTGGAATCAAATTGTTTCAACAAAGAAATGTAAAACCCACAGATTAGCCACTCAACCATTAACACACTCAAAATGAAAAAAGTTTATGTATTAAAATGTTTTGTTACGGACATGTTGCAAAATGTTGCAGTTTAATGCTATGTATTTTATCTTGTATAAAATTTTACCAAGTGCAACATGTCCCTGGGTCAACATCTTTGTTGACCTTGGTACAACATTGTGATTAACCAATCAGAATTGAAGAAACGGTTTTTGTTCAGGCTTACAATCAGTGTTTGGTGCTTGTACATCATTGTCAGTCATCTATCATTTCCTCTGATTTTAGGCATTACTCATGGGTAAAGTTAGGTTTAGGTGTAGAGATATGGTCAAGACTATATTTTTGCATTGAAATGTTGTTCCAGGGTCAAAAAAAAATAATATGTTGACCTAGGGACACATCGAACTTGGCAAAATCAGGACGTGCAAAATATTATTCTTCCAGGATTATTTTAACTGCTCTATGAAAGTATTGTTTATGTCAAAAATGATTTTTGAAGAAACTGCTCCATTGTCCTACTGTATTCAATAGCTGTATCATCTAATGTGGGAAATGGCCACAGCTCAGTAACCTCTTGCCTTTGGTTCCAGAATCAGTCCCTGTCCTCACCCATCTGTGCAGACTGGCAGTGCGGGCAGCGGTGGGCAGCAGTGCTCTATCTAAGACGTCCTTCATCAAACAGCTGCCCGTCCCCACTCTGCTTCAAGACTACCTTCAGTTCAGCGACGTCTCAGGCTTGCTTACATAGCGGCCTGACGGTCAAGTGTGGCTAATTAAGTTATCTCAACTTGTTTCACTGCAGTATTTTGTATATAATGTTAATAAAATTTTAATGACTGCTCAATGACGCTGGACCCTGGCTCTTTTCATTACCTTGATATTTAGAAAATGTGGGAGGACAAATGGAGAATTCTACCAATTTATCTTCGCTGTTCTGTTCCCCTCTTACACAGCTGGCCTTCATACTGAGTTGGTGTTGAAATTCACCTCTGCTCCGTGTCTTTGGTCTGCCTCGTTATCTTCTCTCTCTCAGCGGCTCTCCTCTCTGTCTGCCTCCAAGGTCACTCTGCCTCAAAGACGCATACTCTCTTCGAATGTTAATTGCCAACACAGCCACACTCATTCAGAGATGCTACTATCTGCCTTTGGTCATGCTATTTACTTAACATTTTATGTTACCTTTTAGCAATGCGCATATCACACCTTCAAAAGCTCTCCGGTAATTTAAAATGGTTCGTATCTCTGCGGCGCGATGCTCTCAACCTCTTGCTGTTTTGTGAATAGAGGCGTACCGTTATGAATAGGCAGTTAATGTGTTTCCGTTTCTCACAGGCTCAATGTTCCAGTATTTAGATTTTTTTTTTTTTTCTGCTGTACATATTCTGGCAAATTGTTTTTAACACCTATTTAACATCAATTATGGAAAGACCAACTGATGCTTGTGTTATAGCAAAATTTGTGTTATATAATATCAAGGTGTTTCCAAACCATTTCTTTTGGAATACTGTATACCATACGCAAACAGCAGGGGGAGAACACGGATAACTGACAGCATGCCCACTAGTCCTACCCACAGTACCTAGCAGCCTGACTACATGAAAGAGGGGAGCCATTTCTGCTCCCTCCCTGATATTTTGGATTCAGAGCAAACCAGAGACTGTGTCTCAGCAACTCTGTGCCTTGTTCTAGACAATCAGGCCACCTCTCTGTGGGAGACTCTGGAAAGGCAAGGCATCAGTAATCATGTGCATTAAGCTTTTCTTGTGCTGCAGGTACGCTCAGGTCCAACAGTTCGCCTTTGATTAGCAATCAGGCTTTTGAAATACAGCCAAAGGCGTGACTGAGTGACTTTTTGTCGTTCCTTCACATTTGCACATTCTTTTTCGTTTTTATAAAACGTATTAGAGTAAAAATAGAATTTTAGATTGTTCAAACCTCATAAAAAAAAATACAATTTGTTCTTTACCATTTGTACATTCATAAACTGTTGGAGTAAAAATATTATTTCTTATTGTTCAAAACTAACTG
Source organism: Enteromius mattozi (assembly GCA_032359235.1). Lineage (NCBI taxonomy): Eukaryota > Metazoa > Chordata > Actinopteri > Cypriniformes > Cyprinidae > Enteromius > Enteromius mattozi. The sequence goes on from JAUMHE010000061.1 coordinate 9,178,736, forward strand.
AAAAAATAAATCAATTTATTTAAAAATATTGTTTCAAAATTATTATATGACTGGCTTCAAATTAAGGTTATAAATTAAAAATCAGACATAATTTCTAGAGGCATCAACAAATTTATTTCTTTTTTTTAAAGCAATTTAAAAATGTTTATTTAAATATTATTTATTCTACGTAGTAAATATTAGTTTTAATAACTAAAATGACAAACTTAAACAATAAATAATTTATTTAACATGTTAATCTTAATTTTCATCCTACTTTAGGTTAGAAATATAGTACTTTTTTAGCAATAGCTGAATTAAATGAAAGTAGCCAAAAGGCTGGATCAAACCAATCACCTTTTTTTTCCCCTTTAAGATAGAGAGGGAGAGTGTGTGTGTACTTGTTTATCCTACACTGTGGGGACAAGTATAGTAAAATCAGAAAATTTTATGTAACAATTGTGTAACAATGCAAACTTTTTTTTTGTAAGGTGTAGGTTTAGGTTAGGGGATAATATCGCCTAAAAATGTAGTTTGGTCAGTACAAAAATAATAAAGTTATTTATTAAGTCTCCTTAATTTGCAGAAAGTCTCCTTAATTCGCAGGAACAAATGTATTTATGTCTGTGTGTGTGTTTGTATATGTTCTTTAACTCCTTTCGAATATAGACACATACTGTTTTTCTTTTTTTACATGTACTATCTGCTGTTTACCCTGAAATTTTATAGAAATGTTGAAACCCAGCCTCAAATAACCCCTTTGATTTGTCTCCCCTAATTAAAATTTGACAGCAGCATGGAGGAACCATGTCTAGAATAGAGCACGTACATAATTGATGCAACATAATCTAAAATGTATCAGTCCTGAAATGTGGTGCACGTTCTATAAAAAGCCAGTGTGACGTGCAGGACTAAGCCTGTCCACCCGCCTGAATTGTTGAACAGCCACCACCCTTCATACTGTGAATTTTGTTGATTCCAGAGTGGCTCAGGATTTGGAGGCTTTGAGCTCTGGGGAAAATCATCACAGCGGAGCACATTGCCTGTCTTTTTATTTAATCACATACTATGTCTCACATTCGTGTGCTCGGGTTTTTAAAGAAACGTGTTAAAGAATTCTTTCTCTTGTAGCTTCTTCTGAGTGTTAATTACACAACCGTAGTTGACCATAGCTTTTGTACTTTTTCAGTGATACAATGTATTTTTATCTGCGTGAACGAGCTCTCTTTTTCCGTATTTCTTATGTGCAGGGATGTTGCTTGTCTCAATGTAAGATCCAGTTTGGAAACATAGAGCTGTGATCATTGCCTCATTGTGCTATTCTCACCATGGACCTGAATCATGAGGACACGGTTGCCTGGCGACCTGCTGATGGGAAATATCTGCTAAAATATTACCAGGGGAGTTGTTTTTCCTCTAGACCTTCTAGAACATCTCATACAAGGCGTATACGTGCTAATACTGTATAGATTTCAATCAGTAAGGACAAAAGCATTAAGGCTGCTTTGCCTCGGCATATTACATCACCTGTTGGGAATCATCCAGCTTTGGTGCTGTATGGATGATTTATTTTCGTCAGTATGATTAGATAATTCTTGCCTTTTTGATGGAAGAGTACTGGATCTTATTGCATTTGCGAAGTCTGTTACCCTCTGCTAACACACTCCAAGGAAATAAACAAGGGTGATGGGCTTCTGTTTGCTTTCACTGAACATGAGATTAATGTGTTTTTCCAAGTCAATTTGTTGTTTTATCTTCCAGGTCCTACATGTCTCATCTCATTGATTTTACTCTTTGCCACCTCACAAACAGGTCATTATGTATTCGTTTGCTTGTGTTTGTGTCAGTGTGTTTGTTTTGTCAGGAGTAATCTGGACAGAGGAAATGGGCCATTTCATTTGGACATTTGTTTCAGGGAATGGAAGAAGAGAGCTCCAGTGTTGATATAAGACTTTCAGTGTTTTCAGTGATTGGAAGTGTTTTGCTAAAGGAATAGTTCACGAAAGATTGGAAATTCTCACCAGTTTCTGTTCCACGCAACTTTATTTATTTTTCTCTTTTTCACATGCACTGAAAATAATTTGTTTCCAACGGCTGCCAAGAAAGCCCCATAAAAGCGGTCCAAACTATTTATGTGGGATATTACGAATCCTCGTGATGGGTTTGCTTAAACTGTTATTTCATGAAAATATAATTTCCTTTTGCCCATATTCAAACTGGACACATGAACATGTATCGAATGCCACTGGTATTCACATGCAGTATTTCATCAACAAAAAAAGTTCTCTCCAGTGCTGGAACGCTGATACGATATTTACACGGGTCATACTTCTTGCCTTATCGTGCCGTAGACATTTTACTCTTTTGCTTTTTATCTTTCTGTCACTCTGCTCGGCTGTTCACTGAACACTGTCTCCTCCATGTCACGAATAGACACGCCCATTACTGTGGATTGGCTACAAGTTTGTTTTGCTAAAGGGCCCGAATCTTTTTCTATGGCATTTTTGAAAAATCTTATACCCTGCCTTTAATATGCAGTTTTATTATACCATTTTAGCAAGTTTAAAAACATAGAATTAGGTTATATTTTTTTAGACTGTAGATCTAAAGCGGAGGAATATTTCATGAAAAACAACAAATTTATATCTAAAATTGAACCTCAAAAGACTAAAAGTGTGTGTCCACTGGCACAGAGCTGAGGGGGCATTTACAGTTTATTCTTTTTGACCATGGTCAGGCCATCATATTGAATTTAACACAAGAAAAGAAGCTGAGAGAAAAAGAATTAAAGTCTTTACACTGGCACACACTATATAAAGTCCTAGTTCAAGTCATTTTCTCAACTAGCAACTTTTGTAAAGATTAAAAAAAAAAAACACCAGAAGGATATTTTATCAGCTGAACAATCTGTATGTTGTTAAACAACAGTACAGTGCATTTAGCACACTGTTCTTATATTACAACCACATTTTCATACCTGTCAAAAATTAAATATGGCACTACCATGACTAAGGATCAACAGTGAACAGCGAGAGCATCAACAAAGCTGGCAAATGCTCATCTTTATGCAAATATCATGGAAGAACCGCAGGGTGGGAGATACATTTTATGACGTCTGCAATGAGTGTTTGAATACTGAATTAGCTGGAGTTTCAGCTGGATTTAGTCCCTGAATCATAAAGTTTACATATCATCATGTTTCATCTTTTATACTTCTAATGAGCTTTGTATGCTTTTGTCGTAAATAAACTGGTTGTGTTTACAGAAGTTTATTAAATTGACGCTGTATCTTTACCTAGGGGATTTGGAAACAAAGCTTGGAAAGCATCTCTCTACAAACTGAGCTACACCCACCCTGAATCACATGGCCAATAAAGTAGTACAAAACATTAATATGAAAATGTTCTTTTGCCGATAGGGGCGCAATTTTAGTATACGCTCTGATGGGTTGTATTTCACCGCTATTGTACATAAGACCTATATGGGTGTATTAGTTGGAGGACAGGTCGCTAATCACGCAACGCAAGCGTTTTTAATATAACTCCGATTGGATTCATCTGAAAGAAGAAAGACACCTAGGATGCTTCGAAGGTGAGTAAAAGGCTAATTTTCATTTTTGGATGAACTAACCCTTTAAACATGTTCGCTACAGACACCCAAAAGTTGACTGGAGCTGTTGAGGTCAATCAAAACTTTTTCACCCTCACAAAATTTTATTGAGCAACAATAAATTTGAACCCACATTTAAAAAACTGGCTATAAGAGTTGTATGGACCATGTACAGTGTATGTTTGTTCATATTGCTTGACAGCATCTGAACATTGCTGGCCTTCATAACGGAAAAGAGCATCTTGAACATTCAGCAAAACGTCTTCTTTTATGTTTCACGGAAGAATAAAAAGAAGTAGGCCTAAAAGATGACAGAGTTTTCATTTATAGATGAGCAATACCTTTAAAACACTGCTCTGCTGTGTATTTGGCGTCATCCTCACTTACTGGAGCAGATTAGCAGAAATAATTGGTGTGGATCGGTACTTTCATCACATGGGTGTTCCAGGTGTGAAACAGTCGCTGATTGTGTGAAGAAGTTGCTGATTGAGAGAAATCTGAACCTCCCCGGTGAGGTAACGTCCGTTTAAATAATGACTGCAGTCAATCACTTAGACATTGTGTTAATCAGTGAGGTACAGAGCCCAGCAGAAGAGAAGATGGAGGAGATTACTTTAGTAGGTAAAGAGAGAGAGAGAGACTCTGGCTGCAGACTAATCCTCCACGGTCCTATACTCTCCATCCAGCCGTTCATGTTTATCTATTTTGTGCGAGCCTGTGTTATTGTCTTTGCATGACTACATCAGCCTTATCAAAGACTCGGAAATAAAAATTTTAATTAACCTATATTAAAAGCAGGCCACTCTTCTTAATGAGTTCCCTGAATAATTAAACAGGCAAACTGGTGGATTTTCACACTTCATATGCTTTTGTTTGCTGGGAATGTCCACAGTCACTCGACACCTGCAGTGACCCTGCTGAATTGATACGCCTCTGCTCTGGTTCCCCAGGCAAAGAATTGGTTTTAACCTCATATGTGATCTTGGGTGTTTGAACAGTTGGTTGTTTCTTATCAAGCTTATTCTCAACACTTGCGAGTCCATAAGAAATGACCTCTTGGCAGCCTCCACACCAGAAGACTTAACTCAGTCACAGACCCCGGCAGCTCCCCAGCCAGACGAACATAAGTGCTATCTGATGAAAGCGCATCACTGAAGGTTACAGTGACAGCCGCGGTGGAGAAAAAAAGACTAGTGTTAGATCATTTAAATGCTAATTATCCATTTTCAATCCCTCATAAACTTTAACTGCAAGCCTTTGAGATTTGAACAAAAATAACATCTTGAGAAAGAACGTCCCCTTGGGAGGCGAAGTCTTTTCGTTTTCCTTTTTTTTATTTTTTTTGAAAACAAAAGAGAGAAGTATTAGCCTATTCACAAGAGGAAATTAACATGCTTTACCATTTCAAACCATCAGAGAATGAATTTCTTACATTTCCAATCTGCACAGGTTTTACTTATTTATGCCACAGGCATCCGTGTCCTTGCCTGTTTTATATTGTATCTATTTATGAAGCAGTACCATTTGAGATAATCACAAGCTTCAAGGCCATAAGTTAGGGACTATGAAGTATTTTATTAATCACACAACAGTAGCATGTGAAATACAAAACTGACCAGTTTAGTGCGTGTCTTATAAACATTTCAATTCCTGTACTTCTTTTCATAAGTTACTTTTAAAAGCGTCATGAACTGAGAAATCAAAATTACCTGATCTTTTGATATATAAGTCATTGTACTATAAAACGTCCTGTAAGTTTCAGAACTCAAAACTTTCTTGTTAGTCTAAAAACAGCTTATATTGAATGAAATCTACCAAAAAGTTTTGGAAAGTGCCACTCTATTACGTAATAGTGTGGCTGAACACAAGCTCCGCAGAAGATGATCAACACCTGCTTCTACATCGCTGCCTGTTTAACCCCGCCCACTGATTCATACAGGTAGTAGGTAAATGACAAGAGCGGCAAACACAGGTCTACGCAGGAACCAAAAAATAAACTTTATTTGATTAACTTTAATTTTAATGAAGTTTCAGACAACGTCAGTAAGAACTTGGTCCTTTGTTCACTGTTATTACAGATCATTTGATATGTACTGAGTATTTAAGTGAAGGATGTAGGTTGTCAAACATACAAATTCAAATTCAAATTTTATTTGTATCATTCACATACATACACGGTACGACATGAAGTGAAATGTATTGCACGACTGCTCCAACAAATTGACACATTAAGAAA
>JAUMHE010000061.1:9184659-9204417 GCA_032359235.1 Enteromius mattozi
CAGTGACTGGACATTGGCGAGCAGGATGCTAGGCAGAGGTGTGCGGTGTGCACGGGCTCTCAGCCTGTTCCTGACGCTGGCTCGTTTCCCTCGGGGCCGCCGCTTCGCGTCGCGTCCATTGTTCTCCCTCAGGATCTCACTCGGCCAGCTCGTTAGCCAACTGTTAGCCAATCATAGCAGTGCCCATTTACTTCCAAATCTACAATCTGTCACACCTATTCAAACGGCACGTTCCATTGAGGGGGTCTAAATAGTCTATTAATTCTATATAATGATATATAAAGCACCAAAAACCTTTATTAATTTATTCATATGTACAGGCCTGAAGTATTAAATTAGGTAGCTGAATTAAAGAAATCATTTTAAACAATTGTGTCCGAGAAGCTGTTTCCAAGCATCTCTGTGTACTTCAGACCTTAAAATTGCTTGGCAGTCAAGAGAAAAATAAACTGACCGGTTGTCATGAGTTTCAGCTGGAATTCCCTCGGGCTCTCAGACTATCATCCGGACTACATTACCCAACATTCATTGCACACCAATCACACCATCACCTGGTTACATACACCTGCAGGTCATTACCCACACCCACACACTCATTATCACGAGCATAAAAGCCAGATTCACTCATCAGTAAATCGCAAAGTCTTGATTTGCCTCGGGTTTCACCACTGAGCGTTCATTCCCGTGTTTGTTTTCCTGTTATCTCTATTTTGGACTGTTTATTCCGTGTTGTGATTGTTGCTACCTGCCTGAACCTTGCCCGTGTACCCCGACCTCGATTCTGCTTTGTCTACGTAGCTCTGTTTGCTGTTGATCGACCGTGCCTGTTTCTTACCATGCCTTTTAATAAAAGTATGCAAATGGATCCGCACGCCTCCGTCTCCATTGTGACACCAGTGTTCCATATTTAGCTTTTGGAATATCACCACTGATAAACTGTATATGAATTAAGTAGTCTAAAGCATTAAAAAAAGGGAAGCTTAACAAACAAACAAAATTGGCTACATCCAAGATAGGCCTAATTAATCCAGGTTTTCCTAATACTATTTTTCATAAACCACAAACAAGTGGTTTAATTCTGTAAGGCTAAAAATAAAAAGTTTAATTATATTTTGGTTATATTATAATGAAACAAATATATGTGTTTAGCTGGGTTTTTTCCCAAACGACCACAAAATATGCATATCTCATTAATTTAGAACATTTAGAAATGGAGAAACAGCTGATTTTTTAAAAAGAACGTGAACACAACTGACTGCAAGCTTTCAATCATATCTCCCTCCATCTGATCAACAACTGAATATCAAGTGCTCATCCTACTTTTTTTCCCATGATCTGTTTTTCTCGAATGTATGTCATAGTAAGTACCCAGCAGAAATGATCTTTTGCTATTATCCTGAAACACACTTCCCACAGGACCTTTCAGGCACAATTCCTGTGAAGTTTGTGAATTTCAGCTCTTTCCGTGATGCATGCTCATTATAGTCTGATCTATGGTAAACCTCTGTCTCTTTTGCACACAAATGTGCCTTTAGCACTACACAGGTTAGCGGCAATTAATATATCAATGTGATTATCGATAACCTAGTGCTGCATGTAAAAATGTGACTATCAACAGCTTTAATTACACATGTGGGTGAATGATAGTTTTAATTGTCTGCTATGTGTTAATCAATAATGCCTGTAAAAGACTGATGGCAGACATACATGAACCGTGTATGAGAAATCTCCAATCTGACAGGCCATCAATCAGCCGGTTGCCACTAGATGTCACAGTCCAATCATCCATCTTTCATTGTTGTTGCTGACAACATTGGCCATTAAGATATAATAGACCTCATGATGTCAGTCTCATTCCATTCCTGCCACGTCTGTCTTTTTTGCCGTGCTGCATTACAATTATTGCAGGGTCTAATAAATGTGTTTTATACCCAACAGATCTTCTAACACACACACACACAAACATACATGATACAGGGGGTTTTATATAAACGGTAAAACATGCAGGTAAGAAGCCTCTGGGAATGTCTCATGCGAGTGTATCTTGTAAATAGTAGCCCGTGTCTTTTGTCTTCGGTTAGTGTGATTTCCTCAGCCGCGGTCCTTCAGGGTGAACAGAAATTCACAGAGCTGTTCCTGGGGACTGCGCAGAGCTTTGCCTGATTGAGACTAGCCTCAGGAGGGAACCCATTGCTAAAGTGTGACTGCAGCCTTCTCAAGGTCCTCTAAAAGTCAAAGGCAGAAAATCAACTTGGCTCCCAGCAAGCCGTTCACAGAATCGGAGCGGGTCTCTGATGAAAGCGAGACGCTTTGAAAGGCCGTTAAGCAAAAACGCCAGCTCTGCATCCTGCATCCGTGCTTTTAACTGTGGAAAAGATCCGAATCCTGCCTTTGGCCCCCAGTGTAACAAATGTTATCTTGGTAATTGTATTTGCTGTATTCCTTGCTTAATGTTTTATCACTGATTCTAAATGTCATCGTCTTGGGCTTGTTGCCATGGTGACATTCCCTCCAGAAGTTAGCTCAGCCCCTCCATACAAACACCTTTGAAGCAATTACTTTCATCCTGCAAAAGAAGAGTGGGCCATTTTGAACTATGTCACATTTTACCAGCCTTTGATGCTTTGCACTCTGGGAAATGTGGTTTCTTATGGCTTTGCTTATGGTGTTTCCAAGCACCTCTGTGGACTTGAGACCTTAAAACTGCTTGAAACTGGCAGTCGGGAGAGAAAAAACTGAACTGTGTTCTATATTTAGCTTTTGGAATATCACCACGCTCGCTAATGCTTTTTTAAAGGTGATAAATATACAACGTAACATTTGCCAGGGGGGCCAAGGCTCTCCAACGGAGATGTTTAAAAGAAGGAGAGGGAGGAAAACGGAACCCTGTAATCATGCCTCATTAAAACAGCCTCAACTTGTCGTTCAGAAAAGCCTTGCACAATCAGTTGTCATCATCCATTAAATTATGGCCTTCGCCTGTGCCAGATTTTAATGCTTCTGCCCAGTTGCACTCTCAGCTTTGTCCTCACTTGTCAGTGAGAAGGCCAGAGTTGTAATTATGTTACAGCACATTGAGGTAGTTTAAAAAAAACAGTAGAACTGCATATGTATTAAATATATATTCACTATAGTGTAAAATGCAGTTTATGATATGATATGACAAGCGTGCCAGATGGATTGATTATAGCTCTGGGAAGTGTTAAAACAGATAACATGCATAAGAAAGTTCAATGCAGTTTCTGATTGATAGAAACAGATTCTAACGGAATGCCTATACAGAATTTCCAATATGACTGATGCACGATCCAGTATTATAAATTTAGCATTTTCTACTTCAAAACAACCCTACAGATGTTAATCATGGATTCTGTACCGTAAAGCTCTTGTGCCTTTTTCAGTTAACAATCCCTCTTTTCTTTTTCAAAACAGGTTCGATTTTCTCTGCTGCTGCGTAGCAAGAGCGTAGATGGCAAAGGGTGAAGTCAAAGCGGTCATGTTACAAGGAAATATCAAAGATCCGAATGCCAAAATCTGAAAAGAAAAAAGTTCAGCTGGAGTAGCAAATGGCATGAATAACTCCATTCTTTCCAAGAAAGCTGAGTTTATTAACACATTTCTCTGTGCTGTGTGAGTTTCCAATTTCATTGTAAAAATTCACAAACGCACTATAGGAGTGCATTAATGACCTACCCAAAATAAAATGGTTCCCACTCATGACTACCTCTGGCTACACACATGACTCAGAATTACTCAAACAGTTAATAATAAAGAGATATGTTTAAAAATGACATTACTTATTTATTTATTTATTACAAAAAATATGGTTATGAGAAATGAGTTAAAGCCTAGTTTAGCTATATATCTGCTTAGGCTTAAACATCTTGTGTCAGAGTGAATGTAAAGTATGCAATGCAAAGTAATGGACACATCATTCATTTAAATCTATTTTAAAATCTATTTACTGTATACACCTTTTTCTTGATGTAAAAATGGGTGCAGCCATTTGTAAATTCTATGGGTCTAGCTTCTGGTCTCGTCTGTGTCCAGCTATTTTTAGCTGTACAGGTTCGTTTTGCTGCATGATATTAAAAATTGGTGTGTCTTAGCATATTATTTTAATGTATTATCTTAATTATGAACACACTGGTTTGTAGTGCAAACAGTTTTACCTTTTACTGCACGTTATTCTCCTCGTTATTTACCTATAGCGGGTTACTTCCGCGCTGGATATGGAAAAAGTTGGATAGTTTTAAAAATGTGTAAATGCAGCCAGAGGCAAATGTCATAACGTGAGATCATATCTGTCTGTTTTGTGTTTAGAAATGGCGCCCTCTAGCCATCTGGAGGAATCCAAATCTTCTAAAGAGAGTGTTTGGCCATGATTATCGTGTTGCATAATTTAGTAGAAAATTAATCACGAATTGCATCTTGTTTGGAATAATAAAAATGGACGTAATTTACTGAAGCCTGTTGCTGACAGAACAGGAATTAATAGGTAGGTGCAATCTTGATTACTTTTTAATGTCGACAACTTTTGCTTGTTTGATGTGTAGCCTACTTTTGACGCAGCTATGGTATTCTGTTGCTTGATAACATTTTATTGGGTAAAATAGCAGTCAGGTTTTGAAACTGGACGGTTATACCACGTTTATCAAAACTGTAAACATTAGGTTAAATGTTGTGGTAATAGCGTGCAGTTTATGTAAACACATTGTAACCTGAATGTAAACAGCATCACTGGACCTCGATCTTCGTAGATTTGGGATGATTCAAACCGGGATGTTTTTGTTGTTAATTATTATTATTATTATTTTCGAGTGAGTGACGTGGAAACAATTGATCTCACATTCTCTGAAGTGGTAAGTAATGACTTGTGTCTTTTTCTGTATTCACTACTGTATTTTGTATTACTTTATTAGTTAATTAGTTCAGTTAGGTAACTGGTAGGAGCCCATAACTGTCAGGGGAAACAGTACTAGCAACGCCCACTAAATGTGAAAAATACTTTATCCTTCCCATTCTTGTTTTTTTTTTCTTCTTTCTGTGATGCAGCATCACAGAAATGTGCTTTTGCTGTGGCAAATTGTTTTCTTGTCTTTAATAAGGGATGCTGTGTTGCCAAGTTGCTTTAATAACATCTTCTAACTGTTATTACTGTAGCAGCAAGTCTCCCTGGAGCTTCGTAGAGGGACAGAATAGAGCACATCTGAGAATGATGCAATTAAGGGGAAACTTAACTAACATTGTACCTGATCTGCTCAATCTGCTCAATGTTTTTTTTTTTGTTTTTTTTGTTCTTTAAAAAAATGCATTTTCCTTAGCTGGGACACTTTTTCTCTGCGCTATACCTCCGAGGCGTTAAACACGCTTTTGAATGACATCAAAGGAAAAGTGATTTCCCAGAAATTACCAGCTTAATTCCCATTTTCGACCGCAGAAATGGGGGAAACACTAGTAATGACGTTTTTAAATCAGGAGACCTGTAGTATATCTCTTTAATTATACCTAAAGAGAGAGCTGAAAGTCCTTAAGGCACTGGAGAAATCAGCTTTTGTATTACATAATGTGGCAGGGAGTGAAAATGAGCACAAGGAGTGAAAATGCCCAGGAGAGCCACTTTAAAATAAAAATTCACATGACAGAGTCTCCAGTGCCTTTGTCAAGGGAATTGTAAGCACAAGGTTCTTAGGTGGTGTGTTGAAGTTGGTTGGATTGCAATGATGGCAAACTGGGGATAGCACGAGGTGACAGGCGGCTCAGGTTAGACTTCTATTGCTGAAAAGTCTTGCTTAAAAAGAGCTGGAAATATTGTCTTGGAGTACTTGCTTATCTTATGTTTCTGATCAGTCTTGATGAGGCACAGCTGTCCTTATGTCCTATTTTTGGCCACTTTCTATTGCATGATTCTGCTTTCTCTATGTACCTGTGTTTTGACACAGTGGCTGCTGTTCATGGGCTCAAGAGCAGTATGTACGTATTTACGCTGGACGGGGGCACCTCCACTGCAAAAAGAAAGAATCTGTAGGAAACACTTGTGTAGAAATGTTCTCCACTGCCCACAGGCACAGAGTGAGTTATATTTACAATGATTTGCTGGCGCCATGCAGAATTTGACCTAATGTAATAGCAGCTAATGGTATGCTTCCAGCTTGGAGTGCTGCGTTATGTGTACATTCATGTTATTCAAGGTTACCAAGGGTATTTAACTCTGCAGGCAGTGCCTGCGTGTGAAATCAGTTTAATGCTATGCCTTATTTCACTGAACATGATGTGGTTTGCTGATGAAATGCATACATGTAAGTTAACGTAAGACCACTGCAGAGAGTCCTTATCATCAGCTGGGGATTCTTATTAAACCTATACATCGACAAGCCTTTTAGACGTGCAGTGCCTGGCAATGTGACTAAAACACAGCTAAACAAGTCAGTGTGTTTTTCCACTCTAGTATATCAAGCTGCCTTGAGGATATTGTGGTACTATTATACAGTTTATACATGTTTATGTATGGTTCTGTATAGTTTGTGACAATGTAACAAAATAGAACAGAATCTAGCCTATATGGGTAATGAAAGAACTTTTGTTTTAAAGAACGAAGGACATCGGCCTCTTGAGCTGTACATTATCAGTGTTGTCTGATTTAATTAAATTTAAAAAAAAAGTGAATTGGTAGTCAGTTGAAATGCACAAACCTGGTAGTTTTTCTCAACATTTGGAACTATAAGAATCCAGTTAGTGAATCCAAAACATCTTTTGTGTTATGTTCACATTCTACTGTATCATCTTCCTCTTTTCTTCTGATACATGAAAAGAGATATTTATGTAGGTGTTCAAGCTGTTTTTTCCATGCATTAAAAGTAAACGTAACCATGGCGCCTAGCAAGATTTTAGTTAGGCCTAATTAGTTTTTACTGACTTCAAGTGCAGTCTTTTTTTCTTTACATTGATACTTGACTTCAGTAGAGTTATAATATGGCCATGAATTAAGAACTTGTTCCCATAGCTTGATAATTTGTGGCCACTATTTACTAAAACATTTTGTTCCCTTGATTTAGTAAATTTGGGCCATGTTATGGTAATTTATTCACCTAATTTTGATTTAAAATAAAACTGCCTATTTTTATTATTTTGTATTGTTCTCTGGGATCCGTTTATAATATCAAGATTTTTACATTTAAAAAATCACAATTTATAAGTAATATCCTGTTTTCTGTCCTGTTTTTAACCTCCTTAATTGGAATGCTCCATTTGAATAGGTGTGTAAGATTGTAGACTCTGAAGTAAACGCTCACTGCTATGATTGGAGAACAGTTGTATATGTTAGACAGCTTACATCTTTTACAGATGGAGATGGACATTCGATCCAATACAGTTGACATAGCATAATTTTTTAGTTTCAGTCTTTCTGAAAATCCTGCATGGAATTGTGCCTCGTTTGTAAACAATAAAGTGAACGAATGACTGACGCGGTCTGGCTTTTCACTAAAGTTTATCGTTTGCTTTAAATGATTTTTAGCCTTGCATTTCGAGGCTAAACAGGCAGTGATGTAGAAGCAGGCGTTGATCATCTTTTGGAGAAGCAGTGTTACCTAATCCACATTATTACGTAATAGAATGGCACATTTTACATGTTTTGGCAGACTGGCTTTAATATAATGTTATTTTTAGATTAATGAGAAAGTTTTGAATTCTGAAACTTACAGAATGTTTTTATAGCACAATTTTTTCTTATATTTTTCAGTTCATGACTCCTCTAACTAATCAGAGAATAAATGAAATCTAGGGATGCACCGATAATCATCAGCCGATATGTAATGCGCATTTTGTCAGTAAAGCTGGTTCTGTAATCAGTGGTAAATGCCATCAGGTGCGTGATTTCACATTGAGTCACGTTTACTACACAGAGTCATTGTTCACATATCTGCGTTCATTATCAGTGTGGATTTGCGCAGCTCATCAATGAATGTGTGTACTAAATACAGCTCAGTGTGAAATCACACATGTGATGGCATTTGCCGCTGATTACCTGCTTTACTGACAAAATGCGCAAACATATCGGCTGATGATTATCGTGCATCCCTAAATAAATCATGGCCATGATTCACATATCATGTTGGGGGATCTGTAATTTACAGTACTTTTATGTAGGGCAGCACAATTAATCGATTTTCTAATCACAATTACAATTACCGATGCCGCAATTATTTAATCATTCAAAGTGGCAATTAATTGTTCAAAGTCTACTTGTTATTCTGCGTGCTTAAGATGTGTTTTTTTTTTCTTCTACACGGTATCTTAAGGTTGTTGTTTTTTTGTATAACATTATAATACGATTCATAGTTTTGCGCTTTTTATTTAAAGAATAAAGCAATCCATGTATAATTAACATTTACATTACTATAGAAAAGCAATAAAGGTTTTTCAGTTAGTGTTTTACCTATCCCTTTAAAAGCACTGTAAATGGCATTGATTTGCTCTCCTTAATGTTTAGCAGAGGCATAGGGCAGTACTGCTGAGCATACGTCAGTCTCTGCAGTACAGTACATAGGGCGACAACAATACGATCCTCCGCCTTTGTAATTACCATTATCATCTAAGTGTTTCTGCAGGAATTGTGCGCACTAAATTCTGCACTGTGTTTCAGTTGTAAAATATCTCAAACGCATTACAGATAATATGGTTACACTGCAGGAGTGAAGCCAGCACGTGTCTCATTCTGCATCAAATGAAAGATTTAAAGGCTGAATATTTTATTGCATTTTGACATTTATCTGACATTTGACGTCTTCATTGCTCCCCCCTGAAAATATGCTAATGTGCCAGTGAATGCTGTGGCCCATCAAGTCAGAGTGTGTCATCACTGATGTTTACAGAACAGCTGGATTGGACGAGATCTAGATTTGACTGAGCAAATATGTGCCTTTGATTATGGGTGCAGAGAGAGCCTGCCGTGGAAACCTTGCCGTAGGATATTAGGAGGCTGTTGCCATGGTAACAGCACCTCAGAATATGAGTGGAAAGCAGAGGTGCTCTCTTCTCCTCTGTTTCTGCTGTCATAGATGTGCCGGAGGTGTATTTGATGGAGTTCATCATCTAGGCAATACTGAGGAGGTCCTCAGAAGGTCCACATCCACGATGACTAAAACATCCATTAGCGTGTTTATTTAGCGCTTTAGTTAAAACGCATGTGTGTTTGTGTGTGCATGTTTAGGGTCAGTGTGTTTTTTGCAGTCATTACCCTTCTTTTGTTCATAGCTTCACTTTGCTTCGATTCCTGTCCCATCCTACTGGCTACTCTGAACGACCTGGTCAAATGCCTGTTCGATCCAGTGAGTGTGGGCCGAAAGCCCTAGTGGTTTCTCAGTAAAACTATAAAAACAATAGCATATGGATGGTTCATCTTCAGGGCTTCAGACCAACATAAAGAAATGTGGGACCTGTTTCTTTTTATATTAAGCTGCTCTGCTCTGTATTTGTACTCTGTATAACTGATTCTAGTAATCATTCGAAATATGATATGCTATTTGGGTCTTGTATGGTTTCCTGCCTTTCATCAACCTGGTCAGCTGAAACAGAAGAGCATGTACCTAGCAACAGCAAGGATGTGTTTGATTCTCAGATAAAATGTATTCTTTTTTTTATTTCTGTAATTATTATCTAATATTGTTATATTTAGTATATTATCCTATACAGTATTAAATGGGCCCCAGAAGTTGAAAGTCTAAAAGTCTGAATGTAAAAAAAATCTAGAAAAAAAGGTATATATAATTATCTCCTATAAAATTTATTGAAATACTACAATATAAAATATTTTAAATAAACACAAATTATGTAAATTACATTTTTTGGCATTTTGTTGACAATTTATGCCACAAGGACTTGCATTTATACCCACAAAATATGTACAAAATGGAGTGTGAATATCTAGCCTTTTTTGTGGGTTAATAATGGATATATAATAATATGCCATTATGTAGTATAAGGCATCATAATGTAATTTTTTTTCTTGGGCTGTGTCTGAAATTGCATAAAAGTTAGTCAACTTCTTTTTAACAATTATTTTGCGACATAAAAAAGTATGTTCTGCGTCATATGTATGTTTTATCCAGAAATTCTTCATTCACCATTTTATCATTTTCATGTGACCTACCAGCGTCAGTTGTGTCTCTTCAATGCCATTCAACACTGCTTTTTCACATACTATTTTTGACCTAGATGTAGATATAGTAGAGAAGTATGCAGTTTTGGACATAGCAACAGTCTTGGTGTTGCTAACGCAATGCTCTACCAGTTGAATGGTGTTCTTAAGCCTCAACACAATTGTCAGCTTTTTTTCAACCTTGAGGCATTCGTATTCAGTAGCTCATGCTGCTGTTATTAAAGGTGTCCAAAGATATTCAGAAATGTTTTCAAATTTAAACACAAATTCACTCTGTCATGCTGATAGTATAATTTGCAATAAAAAAATGGTAACACTTTATTTTACGGTTACACCTGTTAGTTGCTTATTAGCATGCATATTACAAAAATATTAGCCATTTATTAGTGCTAATTAAGCGCGTGTTACCTATTCTAAAATGTTACCACAAAATGCAAAATAAAGCATTTTTATTAGATCTCGTAGTATGTGTCTCTGCTAAGGCTTGTTTAAACCTCTCACCATTTTAAAGTGGGACAGCGTTAAGTTTATTTATAAACCATTACATCTCACTGTCGCATGTTCTCTCTACTTATCACAAGTTGTTCTACACACCGTGACGTTATGCAGAACTTTTCAACTTCTTTCTTTAAATAGTTGCAGCAGTGTTCAGCCAGCCAACATTAAGCAGCCTCCATCAAGATGGCCACAGAGGAGTTTACGATTACGCATCCTACATGGGGGGAAACAGTCATACACAAACAAGCATCTGAATTTATAAACTAGTCAGCCTTAATTGCCTGTGCAAATAAAATCATAAACTCCCACTCATGTATCCCTCATTTTCTCTGCCTTTTTTGTCCTGCGCTCTGTGTAGTCCAAGAAGGTGGTGAGATTCTCGCACACCGTGACTCACAGAATCCCACCAGATCCTCCTGCACAGTGTGAGGCTCAGCACAGCAGAGGGTGGTGGAGACACACTGATTTAGAGATAACTAAAGTAATCCACCCTAAAACAAGTCCAGCTCATGAGGCACGGGGTTGCTGTCTGGTCACTCAATATGAAGTATCTGACAGTCTGGCAAACAGAGAAGGGACGCCTGGAAGAGTACTTTTTGACAAAGTACTATTTCTACAGTCTGACAGAAGTATAAGGCTGATCTGTTGGTCTTTCCCTCAGGCTTTACAGCCTGTCGCGGACACGCTCTGAAAAGCGGGCCTGTGTGGTTACATGAAACTCAACACTTGACCTCTCGAGGGGCGAACAGAAAGCTGCCCTCTGGCGGGGCAGAGGTGTCCGCACTCGCTCACGGTACTTCCTGCCTGTTAGAGGTGCCATGTTGACCTCAGGGGACAACCTTGACCGACTTAGTGTGAAGAGAGAGAGCAGATCACCATCTCATTTTAATTACCTTATTTCAGACGTTGATTTGCATATACACACATTCTTTGCTGCTCTCGCTACAGTTTAAGCTTCAGGTTTATTAAAAACCTCCTCATTTAAATATCACCTCAAACACTGAATCACACTACTTTACCAATTAGAATTGTATTCCTCAGGATATTAAATCAACTTTCCATACTTGCCAATAATTATCTGTGAAATGAAAATATGTTGCGCTTAATGATGCAATATAATGATACCTTTTGTGTTGATGATGCTGAGGTTGGAGCAGAAGGGTGTAAAGGCTGTATTATGCTGAATTTAAACAATTAGGGTTTTTTGTAACCAGTAGATTTTCTTCATTTTAAAAAACTCAAGAATTTCTTGTGAAAGTATGATATTCCATTCCATATTCCATTCTGTGATTTATTTATTTATTTTTTGGATAAATGATCTTAGATACACCACCATTCAAACGTTTGGGTCAGTATGTTTTGTTTTGTTTTTTAATTTATAATGTTACAAAACTATGATGTTTTTAAGTTTGTATTCATTAAAGAATCCTGAAAAAATATCACATTTCCCCACTATTGTTGTTTTCAAAATGTTTTCAACAAAGCTAATTAAGAAATATTTCTTAAGCAGCATATAAGCTTATTAAAATTATTTCTTAAAGATCATTTGACATTGAAGACGGAAGTAATGGCTGCTGAAGAAACAAATTACATTTTAAAATATATTGAAACAAGCAGTTACTTTAATTTTAAACATGATTAAACATAATAGAATTGAAAAATCACAACTTTTAAAAGATAGTGCATTAAAATTTTAGACATCAAACATGCTTCAATGAAATAGTCATTATATTTGAAATTTATATTTTTGAAAAGCTAAAACCACAAGACTTCATCTACAGTGATTTAGTGTGTTTGATTGGCTATCATTTTCCTTGACTAGTATAAAAAACTGAAGTGGCCATAAGCTGGTGCAAATGATGATCATCTAAAAAAACATCTGCAATAGGCTGGAGATACTGTACATAAAACAGATACAGGAGAACACCTGCCCACTGTTGTACTCCATGGCTGCCCATGTGGGACTTCTTTGGTTGAGTACACACCAATGACTGTCTATACCAGTCCTCTAAGCTTGTTCGTATTTCTGTTTACTTTGATCATGTTCAAACTGGCTCATCGCAGATCTGAGAATGAAGAATAGAAGAGTGGTGGTCCACAAATGGCCGGACTAAACATTGAATGGTAGGTCTGGCCGAGCTGTTGGCGGATCCTCTCTAAAAGCTGCCCAAAAGATTAGACGTCGGCTCTGTTCCAAAACCTAGTAAGCTGCCTTGTTGGATTGCCTTCTCTGTGAAGGATACTTGTGATGCTCCCAGACAAGGCAGTGTAATTATGCTCTTTGCCTTTTGGCACAGCCTTTGTGTCTTATGATGCCTTAAAATGCTGCCTACTTAGACAGCTCATGGGTTTAGAATCGAGTCATGGAGTCTTAAGCTCAAGGGGGTTGTTATGTTAGCTAGATTCTGGAATCTTCGAGTGCATGTTCGTCCTTCAGATGAGGGTCTCTTGAGATTGTACCATCTTGTATCGGATAATTCTGACACCATCTCAAGCTTTCACCACAAGGATCCTTTATTTTTGGAAGTGGTGTAGATTTTGTCACTATGGTGTCAGTTCAAATTATTCAACCCAGTGATGTATTTCTACAGGATTATTGTTTCTCTTGGCAGTTGCTTTTTGGCTAGTTTTTCTGGAAGGCATGTGTAAATGCTTCCTGCCCAAATACTGAAAAATGTCAACTCTATTGTCTGGACTGGTTAAACACCCTGTTTTTTTTAAGGTCATTCACTCTAGCACTTAAAGGTGCTGTTAGTATTTCTAACCACTTTGCTAACTTCCAACACTTTGCTACCTTTTACATCATGGCTACTTTCCAAAAGCTCAAAGATATGTCAAGAAAAATAAAAACGCAACATTAGTTGTTCTTGACTTAAAACCTTGACATTTGCTCTAGCTCTTCAAAGAAGCTGTTGATCCACTATACAAAACTGAATGAATCAGACCGCTCCATTTCTTAAATTCTTTCATCATTTGCTGCATCTTTTTGTATCTTTTAAGTTTTGGTTACATTGACTTTTCAGGGGAGAGACAGATATAAAAAATATCTTCTTATAGGTTTGGAACCACATGAGGGTGAGTAAATGACAAAAGTTTTCTTAAGCATAAATCCTTTTACAGCTCATATTAGAGAAAGAAAAATACATAAATCAAGACTTATGATGTGTTTTTCAAAAAAGCTATCATACAGACAAACTAAGACTCTCCCAGGTTCAGATCACACATGAGAGATGAGGGAAGGACGGATGTGTGGCTGTTCCAAAGTTTAGGAGCCACGTAAGTGAGGGCTCTTCGTTCTCTGTATTTCTTTATTATTGGTAGTGGTAAAACACCTGCATTTTGTTACTGTAGGGGGTGCAAAAGGCTATAAGACTTTGGCGATCTCTCAGGTACTGGAGGCTAGATTGTTTAGAGCTGACCATGTCAATAGCAGTATTTTGAAGTCAATAAGAAGCTGAACAGGTAGCCAGTGCACAGGGGATAAAATAGGCCTGCTGTGCTAAAACTTTATGGGTCCAAGAATTCTGGCTGCTGTGTTTTAGACCTGCTAAAGCTTCATTATGGATAAATATATTGTGGATTATATAATCCAAAGGAAGTTGCAGTATTGAATCCATTAACCCAGTACCTCAAATCAGATTTGAAAAGCATGATTCTTTTTCATTAAACTAAAGAAAAAAATAATGGTTTATTATTAAGTATTTGTTTTTTCATTTACTTGCATCCATTGCATCTAAATCTTAATGTATTCATTCAAATTCCTTTTTTAATTGTAAAAATAAATGTAATCAGTAAAGTATGAACATGGTTTAAATATGGGTATTCGCGGAGCAAGGAAGATTTAGTTAAAATGTGTGAAGTTTACATGTAATAAATTAATTGATACTTATATAAATCTTTTGTGTGTTTCAATAATTAGGTTGATTAGTACTGTCACATACATTTTGTAGTCATATGTTTTATTTATATATGATTGACAAATGTGCATCACATTAACTTTATTAGTTAAAACTGTTCAAATGAATGAATACATTTCATAAGCAATTCAGACGTAAGTGTTAACTATAGGCCTAAATATATAAGGCTGATTATTTAAGTGCTCTTTCAACATTTAAGGGTGCACTTAGTATTTTTGGTTTGTTATATGATGGTATTTTTCTGCTGGTTTTGTGATCTCAAAAAAGTGCTTTCATTACAGCTTTAGTTGGGAGTTGTCATCTCCAGATTTTTCTTTTTGTAAAACTTTTTAATGAGGGGAAAAATTCTGAGTGCACCTTTAGATTACTGTCAGCTATGACACCATATCTTGTAGTACATATAACCATCAATACAGAACTTGCTCTTGTGAACCTGGTACATTTTATTCAGATTTATATAGTTTAAGTGACTCTTAATTTCCTTAAAGATGAGCAAAAGAAAATTGCAGGTCATCCAGCCTGTAATGCCCTTTTTACAGCCAGCTAATGTAAAAAAAAGAAAATTCATCTGCTCCAATCTGACAGGTGAGGTATAAACCAGGCAAGCAAATGCTGACATACAGTAGTTCTCAAACCTTTGAAAAAGGATATTATGATCTGTAGTGTCAAATGCAGCGGTAAGGTCTAGTAATAGAAGCACAGAGATACATCCATCGTCAAATGTAATTAAGTTACTCTGACAAGTGCTGTCTCCATGCTGTGACAAGACCTAAATCCCGAAGCTCTTCACTGAAGCTCTTCATGAACATTATTCTTCAGGAAGGAGCACAGCTGAGAGGAAAATTTATGTTAAATCTGAAAGTGTCCGTACTGGGTTAAAAACAGCTCACTGTAAGAAAAGAAAAACATTCTTTTAAGTAACAAATGGACTGGAATTATGTGTATATGTACAGTAGTAGCAAGAAAAACTGTCAGTGAGAATGCTTTATTGAAAATGTGCATTCTTTTCAATATACAGATTTTAATCGCATATTATATAAATAGCCTAACTTGAGTGAAACATAGCACTGATTGGACAAAAGTCATGATGGTCAATATCACAAATTAGCTTATTTGATTCAATCAGTTTTAGATTGCTCTTAGTCTTCTGTGTATATTTACACACCTCAAAGAAAATCACTAAAAGGGAGCAGCAGATCAAAATCTACAAAACATGCAGCTGCTCTAATCTGAGCTGTACTCTGGAGAGTTATGTCAGCTGATCTCTCACTCTCTATTGTTAAATCTGATGTGTTCCTTTTGTCCACATATAAATAATCCTTCAATGATAATAATAATTCTGGTCACATGCTTTACCAGGAAATCAGTTTTCTCAGTGCATTTCTTGCACCAAATCATCACTAAATTTGTAGCATCATAAAAGATCTCCAATTAGAGCTGCTTAAAGCTGCTTACTTGGCACTTAACAGCAATGTTTGCTGTGTCATGTGCTTTTCCAGTTGTTGTGGTTTCTATTTCCATGAGGACCATCGTTCTTTAAACTATGCAGTCAAATTGGGTTGTCAAATACTGGACCACGTCCCCTTGATGCCCATTTATAATGTCAGGTGAAGTTTTTGTAACCAAATCGTTTGGTTTCACTGCCATTTTACACCATATAAATTATTTTTTTGGCTGTACCTTTAAAAGACCATCCCAGAAATAAGCTGCAGTTACTCTTTGGTAACTCTGTGATCATTTAGGAGATATGTAGAGTGGCAGGTGCTACACATTGTCAGAAACATATATGACTTTTCACATTTCTGTATTATTATTAGTTCTTCTGGTGGAAATAATATTTCCTATTACCTGGGCAAACCAAGTTTTTGAACACCAAATAGGTGCTGTTGAAATGTAAATGTAGGGAGGCATATTTAAATATTTCAGGCTTCTGACATTGGAAATCCAAAGATTTCAAAACAGGATATTTTCGTCAGCCTACAGTACATTCAATAGATGGTATTTTGTCACTGGTAAGAAAGTTTTAAATTTGTACAGTTATTGAATGATTGTATTGTGTATATAAAATAAATGATTAAATATATAGTACCGTTCAAAGGTTTCAAAAATTATAATGGTTTCCATGAAAATATTAGCCTGTATTATATTATTATATTACTGCTTAAGTGAAACCATTTTCAGCATTGATAAAACTGAGAAATCTGAGCACCAAACTCGGCATATTAGTATGATTTTGGAAAGATTGTGAGACAGTGAAACTGAAATAATGCCAAGGTATGGCTTTGATCATTTAAAATGTAGGGCAGATTTTATTAGTATTTATTAAAAGATGAATGGATTTCTATTGAATTACTCATTTAAAGGTATCATGTCATAATCCTTTT
The DNA here is from genome assembly GCA_032359235.1 of Enteromius mattozi. Lineage (NCBI taxonomy): Eukaryota > Metazoa > Chordata > Actinopteri > Cypriniformes > Cyprinidae > Enteromius > Enteromius mattozi. The sequence goes on from JAUMHE010000061.1 coordinate 9,201,618, forward strand.
TGTCATAAATTGTGGCAGATATATAAACATATGTATATAACTGACAAACAAAACTGACGGGGTATAATGAACTAATTTGTGTACTGAGTTATTTGGGTACACTCATGTTGTCTGTGCTTGTATCTGTGTGTGTGTGTGAGAGTGTGTTAATTAGCTTTAACACAGAATGATAGGCCATGTGTCTGTGCTGTATTCTTTTTTTGGCGAGAATGGGATGCTTGACCTCTATAGCTGAGGGCTGCGCTAATGGGCCAGTTGCACACAACAGATGTGTGCTGAGAGCATGTGTGCCAGTGTGGACTCTGTCCAGCTAGACAGCCGGGGAAAAATGACAATGCTAGTCACTGACATCATTTACGAGGCCATTAAACCTTCAGTCCGTTGTGATAATGACATGTGATGTAGCAGAGGACGAAGGCCTTTTTGACATGAAGCCGTGCACTCTAGTAAACCTTCACTTAATGTATATAGACCCTCTCAAGGACAGATGATACACACACAATGTCATTCAGACCTAGATGAATTAACTAGAATAGGCAGATAAGATCTTGTGTGTTTCAACCTTAAGTATAGGCTTAAGCTTTGCTAAAAAAGCTATTAATGAGATAAAATGGATATGATTGAAAGAATTAAAGGAATACAGAATAGTCTACAAGACACTTTGGAGTTGACAAGAGAAATGTGACTTGGTTTTTAAGGGAAGAAACACAAGTGGCATGATGATTTGCAAAAATTTGATATTTTGGCAAATTGGTGGCTAATTCGTATGAATTTGTACCAGAATCAATGGTTATATTAGGGATGGATTCAGTTTTGCTTACTTTTTAAAAAACAAAACCCATAAATTTTCATATTATTCGTAAGAAATCTCTACTTGTAATAGTTTCCTAAAGTTTAGATTAGTATTTGTGGCACAATGTAAAAAATAAAAGTTAAAATAAATTTTTTTTTAATGCATGTACAGCCACAAGACATATATATACAGTATATTAACATAGTTTTAGTCAAACAAATCTCTTACTAACCTTTACTGTCTAAAGTGAAGCCAACTTTGTTGCTATGACACCAGGCAATCAACACTAAAATTACTAAAATTGTTTAAACAGCTTTTCAGCTCAAATAACATACGAGTTTTAACCTGAAAAATGAATGGAAATGCTTTCATTAAATTATAAGCTTCACATTTCTGCTTTTAAGTTTTCTCAAATTTGGCCCCATTTACTTTCACTGTGCTTTGTTGTAACCTTGATTTTTGCTTTTTATTATTATTATCATCATATTTTTGGACAATGGATGTTTCAGAATAATTTTTGCAGTAAACGACTTGACTTGTATTGAACCCGGAATATTTATTAGCTATATGCATGAGCTAGGGAAGAGATAAATCCACAAAATTGTGATAAGTACCTTGGGGTGGGCGACGTAAGCAAAAAAATAAAATAAATAAATAATGGTGGGGGATGGGGAATTGTAGGGGTTGATGTCTGAAATGAGTTAGTAATGTTCTCAGCCAGTTCTCTCCCCTCCTGTGGAGAGAGACCTTTGGTGAATATTGAATGATGCTAATGTCAGTCTGCCTCCAAAAGTCATTCTCATTTTCCATCGACCAAAGCAAGGAAAACAATTCTGGCCGACCAGCAGAGCAGGCAGTAATGAAGCAGGGACGACAAATTAGAGCTGAAATTAAATAAAGGAGATTATATAAAGCAAGGGCGTGGGAGCATGAAATTCTGCTAAAAGATTTTGTGCAGTGCAGAGAGGTAGAAAATATGAATACAAAACGACTTTTTTTTTTTTTAAGAGTCTACATTCGAATAGAGAATGGTACAGTATAACAATTGTAAGCCAGTCTTATGCTCACTTTCTTGAATCAGTTATTCAGCGGTGGCCAGCAATGATCGTGTGAATGGACATTGAACAGAGTCTACTTTTATCACCATGGTAACGTCTAATGCTTCTGAATTAGATCTGAGGAGAAGAGAGAAGTCTCTTGAACAGTGTTGCGTTAGGGCTCATTAATTACAGCAAAAATCAGTTACGCCTGGCCAAGTCACACATCTGTTCAACACTCCTGCCTGCTTCTGTCTTATGCACCACTGATCACACAGAACACAAACCTTCACGTATAATGCTCCACATATCATTCTCTCTCCTCTTTATCGTCCTCTTCCCCGTTACTTTTCAATCTGGATAATCTGATTGTTCTTCTGTGTGTTTATGGCCGTGATTTACTAAGATCCCAGATAAATGGCACTAATGTGTGTATGCGCTTCACTGGTGTATTGTGGCTGATTTGCAATATTTTCTCAAAATAAATGTCGGATTTTTTCCCAGTATTTTGATGATATTCCAAATTTCAGTATTTGTGTTTGTTCCAAAATTTGTAAAATATTTTTTCCACAATGTTAAACTGCAGTATTTGCCAAAATATTTTACCAAAACATGTTAAAAACACCATAACCTGTGTATCAACACATATGTTCATGTAGTTAAGGGTGACATTTTGTGCTACTTTTAACTCAACTGTTAACACACTGGTTGAGTTAAAAGCAGCACAAAATGTGTTGTCCTTAAAGGGATAGTTCACCCAAAAATAAAAATTCTGTCATTAATTACTCACCCTCATTTCATTCCGAACCCATAAGACCTTCGTTCATCTTCGGAACACAAATTAAGACATTTTAATGAAAGCTTTCTGACCCTGCATAGACAGCAATGCAGCTACTATGTTCAAGGTCCATGCGGCTTCAGTCGTTCAACCTTAGTTTTTGGAAGTGCTTTTTGTGTGCAAAGAAAACAA
>JAUMHE010000061.1:9204517-9216854 GCA_032359235.1 Enteromius mattozi
ACTATGTTCAAGGTCCATGCGGCTTCAGTCGTTCAACCTTAGTTTTTGGAAGTGCTTTTTGTGTGCAAAGAAAACAAAAATAACTAATTTACACACATAGTAGTTGTGTTGCTGTTCATGCAGGCTTAGAGAGCTCTCAGATTCCTTCAACGATATCTTTGGAACAACATGGTAAGTAATTAATGACATCATTTTTAGGTATCAGTTTTACTAGATGCACAGATGTGTTAAGAAAATAGTCTAGAATCACATGATTTGTTTAAAGTGTTTAAAGTGTATATACTTAATAAAACAGAAAAAGAAAGAAAGAAAAAGTTAACAGTAATGCAAGTAATGGAACAGTAATTTACAAAAGGAAATTGTGTACTTGTTTTATATTGCACGCATATTTAAACATTATAAATTGTTTTACTCATTTGTTTGAGTCCACATAAGTGAGATTGAGATGATGGAGCTGCTTGCAAATCTCTCTGCCATTAACTGTACAAGTGTTTAAGGGCATCTTCCATTAGAAACTGAAAGATGCAAATAAAAAGATCGATTTGTTATGTAAATATATACAGTATACAGCAAGCTAACATTAGTGAGAGAGCTAAGAAAACCTTAAATGCTACTTGTTATATATCATTTTACATGATATGAATGATACATTATATGATACATGAATAAATTATATTTACATATAATAGTGTAACTATACATTTAAAGACCAGTATTAAATAAGAACAAACTTACTCTATTAAACCTAACCCTAGAGTAATATTTTACCCAAAAATGAAAATTCTGTCATCAACGATGACAGCCTTAGCCTCGTGAGCATAAGAGACTTACTGAACCCAAACCTTTGAATGTGTGTATACATATTAGGGGTTAACCAATGTGTTTTTCAGTTCTGATACAAATACCGATTATTACAAATCAAGTAGACCGATAAACTGATATTTGGAGCCAATATATATGTCTGGTGTAAAAATGAAAATTAATGTCACAACTAGGGGTGAGCGATATAAGATAAAATTCATATCATTGTATTTTCCATTGTCAAGACGATATTGATATTATATCGCGATATGAGGAAAAAAAATTTAATCACATTTCAGAAGACCTTAGTTAAAGTGCAGGCAAAATATGTATTTTAAACTTTATATAACAAGAAAAAAACAAAGCAAAAAATGAAATTGTCTGACTTCAGATGTGTGAAATTATGCTACATAAAACAACTTCTCTCTTGACTTACGTCTTCTGCCATGCTGAATGCACCATATACGCAAGCTTTAACATATTTGACGTAATCAACCTTGTTTACATCCGGGTAAAAGCACACGCATGTGCGTAATCTGCAGCTGCTTGAAGAAAGTGCATGCTCACGCAGTAATGTTCTCTAAAATGGCGGAAGACAAGTCAAAGAATGGTTGAGTATATGATGTTATTTTTGTTTTCTTTGCGCAAAAAAATGTATTCTCCTATCGTCGCAAAACTGATGTCACATGGACTTTTTTACCTGTGTTTTTACTACGTTTCTGGATCTGGGGTCATTTCAGTTGTATTGCTGTCTATGGAGGGTCGGATGGCTTTCTGATATCATCAAAAATATCTTCATTTGTGTTCCGAAGATGAACGAAGGTCTTATGGATCTAGAATGACATGAGTAATTAATGACAGAATTTTCATTTTTGGGTGAACTAACCCTTTAATACTGGTATAGCGCCCAGCCCTAGTCACAACTAAGAATAACAAGGACTCTGACAAAAATGTTTTTTAAATAATTTTAGTTTATTAATGATTTATCAACAAATCAGTTTTGAAAACGACCGATACCGATATCCATAAAAATGCCTTTTCTCTACTGAGTCTAATCTCTCTCTCTCTCCCTCTCTTTCTCTCTTAATATTTTCACCCTCTGTAAGCTTTCAAAGAGGAAAAGCTCCCTGGACAACCGTCTCATATGAGAAGAGCAGTCTAAGTTCATTTATACCCAAGTGGCACTTACTTAAAGCTCTTTCTGAGACATATTTTAAATATGACACTGTTAAGTGTTTTGGTGAAAATTACAAGCTTTCGGTTTGTAATATCTGGCTGCCGTTTGTTCTTGTTTGATAGTATGCTGAATGTCCCTCTAAAGACATGTACTGTACATAAATTGTAGTATGTGCTGGTAAAGCTAACTATATGGGTATTTTGGTGTTGCATGCCTGTTGAGAATTTTTATTTCCATCTGCTGTTGTCAAAAGAACAAGAACAAGAACAGTTACATAATTTATCTAGTTCTTCAAACACCATAATAAATATAAGCTGAATTACATTATGTTTATAATGTGATCATATGTTGATAATTAAGTCACTCTAATGTTCCTCCAGCTTTAAACAATTAAACGTATGTTACATATATGCATGGTAATATTAAACTTAATTAAGAAGGAGAGGAATGGATTAGGACTAAGAATTCCTTTAATAACTGTAATGAGGTTTAGGAGCACAGCCATAACTGCAGAACAGTACAAGACTAAAATAGCAAGCCTTTTTCACATGAAGTCTGTTTGGCTTGCTCTCGGCAAGACTGTGCTTCTTAAATATGCTAAAAACAGCTGTCTAAAATTAAAGTTGGGATTTTCTCACTGGCAGAGTCTGATTAACACTATTTCTCTCACAGCTGGGGAGGCTGATAAATCCTGTTTCTCTTGTTAAATGTATGAGTTTGGGGACCCGTCCCTTTGCCACTGTGTTGATCTTTTGTTTTGCTCCTTTGTTACCTGCTGGATAAACATGTCACAGGAGTAAATTTACACAAGGCGTGCAATTTATTTTGAGCTTTTCTGTTTGATTTTACCATTTAAAAGGGTCATAGATTACAACATAAACTGTAACATTGTTGGAGAAATGGCCTGGTGGGTAATGAATGTGCTCCAATGTGTTGCATGTGGGAGGCCTGATTATGGGTCTGGCTTGGTTTTTTTCTGGATTTCTCTTCCTTTTCTCTGTTATAGCAATAGAAGCCTGAAAGAAGAAAAAAGAAAAACTGTGCTAATACTATATAAAAACAAACTTTAATGGGAGCCAGTGGTGGAATACAAATAGATTTAATAGAAATAATAGTAATAATAAAATATTAAAATTAATAAATTCCATAGATACTTAATAAATCTGAGTACTTTTTAAGTCTTTTATTTATTTATTTATTTTTTTATTATTTTGGTTTATGGTCTCTTGAGGTCATGAAATTAGCTGAATTAATAAAGCGTTACCCTTTTATTATTATAAATAGCGCAGGACACGGACGTCAGTGATTGCTAAAGGTATTCTAAAGAAATTAATTATTTTTTCTTCACATATCTGTAAAACACAAATCTGTGTTGAGTGGACTTCAATGGCATTTATTGTTTAAAAAAAACCTAGAGAGAAAGTTCTGAGTGTGCACATTACAGCAATTATGATAGCTGGCTTATGATTGATAAATGGGTGAATGCATCCCTGTAATATCAGAGAATGGCAAAAGCCCTTCAGATGTATCCAAACTACTTGTGATCATGGAAAATGGCCCAAAATGGGAGTCTGTCAGGTAAGAAAATATGTTTTTAAAAGCTTTTCTTTGTCAAGCAGTCTGAAAGAACAGCCGGTTCCCACTGTGTAATACACATAAACCATCCGGCAGCCATCTAATTCCCTGAACAATTTTTGTGAAGTTATGGTATAAGCCTAAACTTTATTGTTTTGTTTTTTTTTTTGGTTTTCTTTTTGTTAAACCTAAAAGTGCATGAAAAAAATTTGCACTTGGTTTTAAAAGGTCAAAAAGCCTGTGTGGTGTTACTGTAAATAAAAATCTGTAATTTAATTGTGATTAATTACTTACACAGTTTCAATATTTTTTTTAATGATTGACATATAATTTGGCCTTGGCTAATAAATAAGTGCCAATAAGTAGAAAGCGTGACATCATTAGATGGACATACAACAGAGATATTATCAGTTCCCTCAGGGTTTCCTCTGTCTCCTCTTCTTCAGCTTATGATTGCATTTGCTGCCATACTTCCTATCCGAAAATCTAGTATCCTCCACCTCAGAACTAATAAAGTTATGTCTGTTCTATAAAGACTACTGACCTAAAGGTTGGCAATGTCAGAGCATCTACTAGTGGTGTTAAATTACAGTTACAGTGTTTCTACAGACACCATATTATTTTGTTGTATGATGGGTAACCCGATACTGTTAAATGGCAGAGACTCACAGAGACAATGCACATTTCATAGCATTGTCAGCACTTTTTAAAGGTAGCATTAATTTATGATTTTCATAATTTACTTATAAAAACGTTTAACAAAATTCATTACTTTATGTACATTATATACATGTTCCATTGGATCCAGATGCAGGGCTCTACACCTAAAAATAATGTAAAAAAAAATGTAGCAGGTAATTTTAATATTTATGTGTCACAAACATGCAAAAACTAAACTTATAAAAGAATTTAGAAACATAGTGTGAAGAAAAAGTTAAGCTTTAATAAACTACATTTAAAATTTTGTTAATATGACAGGCTACATAATAAACTCTTTCACTTTGTGAACATAAATACAAATAAAAAATATAGCATAATACTGAAATACCATGTTATTTCAAGAAAATTTAAGACTTGTCATAGTATTTGAATTTTTTTGCTCTTTAGTTTATTGCTCTATTGCTGCTTTTTGTTAAATGTATTTTATTATTACTATTATTATGTTTTAAAAATGATATCAGCCAAGAAATTTTACTATAGTAGTACTATTGTACTGTAAAATCAAAACAGTGTTTAATAATAATAATAGTAGTAGTACGATGAAGGAGAAGAAAAATATGTTTTAACAGTAAAATTGCAATAGATATGCTTATGGCTATCTTTATTTGCTTTTAATTTTGAAACCAATTGCTGCTCGTTTTTTTGCAACTGTTTTATAACTGTTTGACAGCAAATTTGGGAAGATTGTTGGAGGATATTGAAACGCACAGTGCGTCAGACTACAAATGTGACTGAAATGGTTGACAGCTATCAACAACCACGAAACAATAAACAAGTACAATTTAACCAAGAGGAACAGATTTCTTGCCACCTATAGCACTCGAAAAGAGCCATTCTGTTAACAGCTCCCGTGGCATTATGGGATAGCAAAGTGTCTGCTGGTTGCACACTCCAGAATCTCAGCAGATGCAGCTCATCATCCGGGTATTGTTCATCTCCTGTGTCATGAATACTGAGTGTGTGGATATCCTACTCGTTTGACACACTCCTTTTGCATTCTGTGGAGCTGGGAGGTACGTTTTTTCGGACACGGAGAGAGGGAGAATGTCAGCTCTGGATGCTCCTCGTCTCTCGGGTTGGTTTGTGTCAATCCATGAGGGAACTGGTAAAGAACATTACCTTTCCCTTCCTCGCTCTCTTTCCTTACCGTACCCTGACAAAACAGCTTCTTTCAAGTGAAGACATGTGACTTCAGGTGTCTAGCCGTACGTTCAGGGACACCGTTAGTTTCACTCTGTGGTTTTCATGCATCATCCCTAATCTGCAGAGAACAATCATTAGCAATTGATGTCGAGCTTTATAAATGGTTATGACTGTAGACTACATAAACCGTGCCATAAAAAGTTCGGCTAGAGTTGTTTCCTACATTAATGACCATTTAATGCTTCTCCTCCCACTTTCTCCAATTTGTATTCTGCTCATGGGGTGCACTATGTACTAGGTTTTTTTTCCACCCCTCCCATCCCTTCCCTCATCCCTTTGCTAAATCCCTCCCCCCTTCTCTTTCTCCAACGCTCCACTTGTCCGTTGAATGGCAGCCTGATTTTTTATTTTTTTTTAACACAGGCCCATTAAGCTCTGGAATTCCACTTTGCCAGTGAACCAAATCCCTGTCTCCTGTCTCTTCTGTCTTTCCCTATGGACCGTCCTGTGAATATACAAGATGGTTTGTGTCACCGCGCTGCCCTGCGCTCTCAGACGCAGAAACACTGCAGAACGGTCCAACCGCTGGCAGCTCTCACAGCCTGTCGTTTTCTGAGCCCTTTGCTCTATATGCCATTGCTTCCTGCTTTTCTTCTTCAAAATATCACTTTAATTAGTCCTAGTTCTTATCTTCTCCAGCAGAAGCCGTTTCATGTGCATATCTTCAATTAGAAACAAATCTTAAGTAGCAGAAAAGCTACATATTATTTTGTGTAGAGAATATTATACATTGTATGTATTGAGCACTAGTAAATACATAACAAATTATAACATGAAACAGTATTTTACTGTCTCTTAACTAGTTGCTCATTAGCATGGATATTAGCCATTTATAAGTAGTAATTAAGCACATATTAATGTCTTATTCTACATGACTTATTCTACATCCCTAATCCTAATTTAGCAACTACTTTACTAACTATTAATAAGCAGCAAATTAGGAATTCGATGGAGATGGAGACTCCCAAGACTGCAGAACACATGCTTGCAGTGTGGATCTATTCATATTCATAAACACTTTACATTTTACACCTATATTTACCCACTAGTAGGGCTGCACAATTATGACAGAAATCATAATTGTTGATTATTCCCTTGAAATTGTAATTGCGATTATTAATTAGGATTTTTACAAATTACACTAAATGATGTTTATACCATTGTTTGAAGCAACTGCATGCCATATTTTTACATGATTATAAACAAGCTGGAAACACTCTAACTGAAAAAACTTTATTGCTTTTCTATAGTATTAAGCTTCAAATGTCAGGTATATATTGGATTGGTTTATTTTTTTAAATAAAAAAGCTAAACTATGAATGGTATTATAATGTTATACTAAAACTAAAATTAAAACAATGAAAGAACCCTTAGGATAACCTTTAGAAAGAAATAAAAACACATTTTAAGTGCACAGAATAACATAAATGGACAATTAATTGCCACTTTGAATGATTACATCATTGTGGCATCCGTAATTGTAATTGCGATTAGAAAATCAATTAATTGTGCAGCCCTACTGACAGGAGTCTGTGCCTGTCAAAATAACAATTTCATTGGTTGGGAATAAGGTTAAATGTTGGACTCAAGCTAGATAGATATCTTTAAGGATAGAATGATTCACTCAACTCACAGTAAGATACGATTCACGACACATTTGATATCTATCTATCTATCAATCTATCAGTCTTTCTATCTATCTATCTATCTATCTGTTTTTCTATCTTTTCAGAAAATGTTTTGTCATTCCAAGATTAAAAGTTTGCTATTCAAACTTTTCTATTTAAAAATGACATATTGCAGTGATATTAACTCTCGAGATTTGGAACGATCAGGTTTTTATCAGTCTTTTGGGAAACAAAATCTTTGTTTATAGGTACCAGGTTGATATTATGAGCACTTAAAGAAGAATGAACCTAAGCAGAAAATGAACTATTGTATAACTAAATTTCACATTGTGTTCTGTCTTCTGGGCAAATAGAAATAGTTATAATTTGCTTAGCCATTATCCGCTAATTTCTAATTTCTCCTGTGTGTATGTGTTTTTTTTTTTTTAATGTACCAGTCTGGTTACTTATTATTGTGGAAGCACCTGCCACTGTCTTAAGTGGGTGGTTTTTTTATGTAACACATCAAATTGTGAGTTACAGTAACAATTTAGGGGTAGTGTTTGACCTACGGACTTGTGAGAGTGAGATCAGTGATAGCCCAGTGCATCAGTATATAGATACTGGAGGATGTGGATTAATATCCATTCAAGTCCATTTGGTTCTTCTCAACAGAACATCTCTTTTTGGTTCTTTCTCACTCTGATATCCAAATGAACTGATATACACATCAAAAGTGGAAGGCTTCCCTCCTGTGTAGGACCTCTCCTCTTCTGTGGTCTTACCTCCCTCTTGATATCAAAGACAGTGAACATCAGGAGGTTTTTTTTCGCATGTGTCTTTGATATTTTGGTAGCTTGGGTTGCAGCTGCAACAAAGACATTGGACATAACTGGTTTTCTAAAATATTATAAAACTAAAATGTACTTGAATCTAAATTGTGTTAAACAGAGTATATAACAGGATATATCTTGAGCTTATGCTCTTGTATATTTTTATTGTTTTAAGCATAAGCATCACTAAATTTATCTACATTTGTGCTTAATAATAAGAATTTCAGAAACACAGAGTGATTCTGCAACTGAGCCTGGTCCAAACACAGGATTTAGGTAATAAAACTGTTACTAATTATAGGCTATTGTAGGCTAATTGTCATGATCAGCTGGATGTGTCAGCCCAGTTCTCCGGCTGGCACTCCAGCATCAGGCTATATATATGTGTTTTTCTCTGTTTTCACGCCTGGTCTCATTTTCACGAACTCATGTCTGTTGTCATCCTGGACTTCCATTCATGTCTCTGCTCATTGTATGTGTTGTCACGAGTGTTCATTCATGTCTCCGCCCCGCTCATCTGTTGTCATGACATTTCATTGTTTTGCTCCACCCACTGACCTAGATTCTCCTGTATATAACCCGGTAGTGTTTGTATGTCGTCACGGTTCGTTGTTTATGTTACATCCATTCGTGTTCCTAGTATCTTGTTGTTCTGCTTGTTGGATTATTGGTTATCGATCTCTGCCTGGACCTGGACTTCCCCTCTGTCTCTCCCCAAGGACTCAGTTCTCTGGTATTGTGACCCTCTGCTTTGTTTCTCGACCTCTTAATAAATTTTACGGTTTGCATATGAACTCGCACGCCTCGCGCACTCTTTCGTAACACTAATGGCTGCCATGCCAAATCATGCACCTGTTTAATTTAAGTGTTTTTGTGAACGTATATGCTAAAATAATAAATAATAGTAACATTTTCTGTTTTAAAGTTTTAGTTAATTATTGTAAAGTGCCACCCAAAGAATGTATTTTGTGCGTTTAATTGAAACTAGAAAATAAAGAAATAAAAATAAACTGAACGACTAAATATAATAATTAAAAAAATAATAAAAATAACGACCTTTTTCAATAATTCATCTCCTCTTTTGGAGAATTATCCACTAAACGCACTACGTATGCTGTTCTGTGTCAGTCGCACCACAAGGATGCACTGTTTTTGTTTAAATCAAAGCTTAAACACACATGTATTGCGGCTGGCAGAAGAGCGTACGTAGTTTGTGTCCTGTAAATATTCTCCACATTGGTGCTACAGTGATGCGGAGAGACACAGAGGAGGCGAAATATTGAATTAAGTTGTTATTTCTATTTTCTTTGTTTACAAAAAGTATTCTTGTTGCTTAACATTCAGAATCACTGATGACAGATGGACTAGTTTGACAATGTTTTTCATACTTTTCTGGACCTTGACAGTGGAATTTACTTGGCAGTCAATGGGACATTCAAAAGCGTCCCAGTTATCATCTAAAATATCTTAAATTGTGTTCCGAAGACAAGCAAAACGAGTTTGGAATAACATGAGGGTAAGTGATTAATGACAACTTGTTAATTTTGGGGTGGAGTAATTCTTTAACAAACCATTAACTACAATGTGTGCCTCAGTAAACTCCTTATTTGGTGCTTATTAATAGGTAGTCGTTTAGATATTGGTTAGTATTAGGGATGCAGAACATGAATATGCAGAACATGTGCTTTATACTAATAAATGTGTTAATAATAGGCATGCTAACAAGCAGCTAGTTAAGAATTGGTCCCTATATAGTGTTTCAAAATACTGATTAAGAAAATAATTTCATGAGATTTCTTTCTTTTACATTTTAGTTTTGTGGCAGATTAACATATGTTCCTCCTCAGAGTTACTGACTTATGGAATAACCAACCAAGTAACTAAACACGACTCGTGTGGTTAAAATGTAATTAAATTAATTCACTCCATCAGTGAAAAATGAAGCTCTATTGTGCACGCGTCTGTGTGTGTGTGAAGTTGACCAAGGGGAGCGGGGTAGTTACAGATGTAATAATTTATATGCAAATCATCACAAGAATTTCCAGTAATGAGATGACATTGTGAAAAAGAACAAAAATGACCCTGATGCAAAAAAAAAAAAAAAATCAAGACTCTTGGCGGTGAGTGTTTAATTAATGCAATCAAAAGGCTGCGAAGTAGATCAGTTCAGTGATGAATATGCTGTTGCATCAGACGGAAAACTGGACCTGAGCAGAAAAAAGGCTTTTTTTTTTCCATCCAGTAGAACGTTAGGTAAAGGTTGTGTTGCTTGAAGCTTAAGGACATTCATGATTTCATCTTAATGCATATTCTACACCTTTTCCTCTTTTTTTTCTCTGTTCATATTAATAATGTAGGAAGGATTCAACCATGGTGACCTTGCTGTTGCTATGTATGTCTTTTCCTAGTTTAGCCTCCTTATTCAAAGATGTGGAGCTCAGCAGCGAGCTTGGTGACAATGCCTCACGGGCATAAATCAGGGCTGTGTTGAGCGCAGGAATAAAATACATGTGAGAAAAATTCTGGCCTTGCATTCTTCAGGTGAAAACGCTTTTTAAATGTATGCATTAAATGGACGCCACAGCAGAAAGGAATGCAGACTGAATAGAGAAATGCATGCGTGCCAATTCTCCAGCTTTGAGTTCGCATTTAACATGTCAGATCTGAAACGGAGATCATTTTTTCAACATTTCTGTCTGCGTTATCCATCTCTCATCCGTCATCATCTGTTCTCTGACACAAGCCATTTGGATAATTTCGCACAAACTGCGCGTCTAGCCATGATGCCGATCTCCTCTGAGAGTCTGATGATCTTGGTTATCATACTCACAGTTGTTTCTTTGTTTTCAGAAAGAAGTGTTGACTCATTATCTCCTGCATGCTAAGTATGGAAAGAAATGGACAGCAGGAGGAAGAATGGTTGCCTGGGGTTGCTATCGGTGCTTCTAAAGCTCCTTGTGCTTTTACGACCCTGTGAAGCAGACCATTCTTCATCATTATCTGTGGTTGTTAAGAAGCAGCCTCATCTGTATGCCCCTCATTCGACGCATGGCTTGCTCACACAGCACACATTGACATTCAAGTCCAGGTGTGGCTCAACTACAAAAACACAGCTCGGCTTTAGACCAGAGCTATGTGCAAGAGATTTCAGACCTTTCTGTGATATGTTTTTGGTTTTCTGATACACTCCTTGTTCTGGTAGCCATTTTGTTTCTTATTTTTAATACTGTGTTTGTAAATGTCCTGCTGGCTTTATTTGGCACTGGACATGCAGCCAAGGCTCTTGCAGACAAGTGCCCTGCTCCATGTCGGTAAGTGGTGAAATGGTACTCTGGCCTGATTACGGAGTGAGGCGGTCTGACTGTTAAGCCCTTTGAAGCAGACATCTATAGTGCTGTTTTCATCCAATCACAATAAATGATTTATTCCCCAACAGACAGGCCTTGCTGTAAAGCAGAGCTATAACTGGGCACTTATTCCCTACTTAAGGAGCTGGCATGACGCAAAGACTAGACGGCAGGCTTTCTGCAAAGGTAGCGACTCAGCAAAGTGACATGGACCAGAACAACAGAGCCTTTCTTTTCCACAGCATGGTGTTACTTAATACCGCTATGGGCCATCCGTGAACTAATTATATGGTAATGAAGCTGTCAAAATAAGGCTGATATTTATGAGCTTAGGCCTGGCGAGCAGAACCCAAGGAAAGTATTTTCAGCGTTGTCATGTGATGATGCCTGGGGATGGGAGTAGAAAGGAATTGAAAGATTCCGGTTCGGTTCTGGTTCTTTAGGATATGATTTATTTGATGATTCTATAATTGTAATCTGCTTTGATTTTAGAGCTGCACAATTAATCGTTAAAAGATCGCGATCTCGATTCGACCCCCACACGATATTAATCCAGTATTTATACGATTTGGCCAATTATATTTTCAAGGACAGGAGACGAGCATAACTCAGCGGGCGTGATGACACCTGACGTCACATGCGGTTTTGCACAGGCAGAGGCCAGATGTGCTTGTTACGCCGGTTTCACACCGCACGCGTCAGTCCGGGTATGCTTCACTTTCCGCGTTCTGTTCCGTCTCACGCACAACCGCGTCTGCGCAGCTTTGGAAGTATACTTAATCACGGATGAGTGCGGACAGAAGCAGCGCGCGCCGACTGTGCTTTTAGGGGCCGTTCACATGTGGCGTCTTTTGCGCTCAAGTCCATTATTTCAAATGTAGATGCGCATTTTGCATGCTCACAATGGAAGCGACGTGGTTGAGACACGCACGCGGTGGGACGCGCTCATTTTTTCCAGGCGCATTTCAGCTTTTCAGATTGCCGCAAGCGCACTGCAGGTCATGTGACAAGAACCAACCAATCAGCTTCATCCTTTCCCGTAACAACATTGGAAGCTCAGCCAAAATAAAGCAA
>JAUMHE010000061.1:9224404-9237097 GCA_032359235.1 Enteromius mattozi
TAACAAGATTTTAAAATCTATACAATGTTTGATAGGGAGCCAGTGCAGTGTTGACAGAACCGGGCTAATATGCTCATGCTTCCTGGTTCTAGTAAGGAGTCTAGCTGGTGTATTTTGAACTAGCTGTAGTCTATTTATCAAGCATGCAGAACAACCACCCAATAAAGCATTACAATAGTCTAGCCTTGCAGTCATAAAACGCATGACTTAACATTTCTGAGTTTGAGGTTGAGAGCATAGGTCGCAATTTAGATATGTTCTTGAGATGGAAAAAACACAGTTTTTATGACTTTCTTCTTTCAGACAGACACGTATGACACGCTTATGTCATACATCATATGTCGAGTCAGAAGTCAGCCAAGACCCGCTCTCAGGGACGCGTATACGGCCGTTCCCGGGAGTCAGTTATTTAGGTTATAATTTTAAAACTAGAAATGTTTTTGTTACAAAAACCCATCGATCTGCTTTAGAGGACATGTGATAACCCCTCGGAGGTGGATAGGTTAGTTTTACGATGCAGTACTTGTGGATATATCTGATTTATGGAGCTTCAAAATCATGGCAGCTATCCACCAGCATTACCAAGCTTGGAAGAGCCAGGATACATTTTTTAAAAACTCAGACTGTGTTCGTCTGAAAGAAGAAAGTCATATACACCTAGGATGGCTTGGGGGTGAGTAAAATATGCCAATTTTTGGGTGAACTATTCCTTTAAATTCAACACGTAAATTCAAACGCTATGATCTGGTTCTGCATGGACTGGTTTCATGGCTTGTTGAAGTGAAAATTATTAGTGAACCTAATGAATTTCAATCTGTTCCTCACACAAAACAGTAAAATATATGTCCTATTGACTTCTTATGATTCTTTGTCTTTTTTGTGGCCATATTAATTGTAATTGCTTAGAAAAGAGCAGCTATTATTATTATACAAAATTTATGTTGTGTTCCACAGAAGAATGGAATTTATTCATTTGGATATGAGGACATGAGAGTATAAAGTGTAAGTTCTTGTTGCATGTAGCACTTACTACTCTGCAGGTTGTTTACAAGATTCTTGGTAATTTTTAGACACACAACCTAAATTATGACTTTTCAAGAGCAGAAAAATAGAAGAACATGAATGTAACAGTTAGAGTAACAATATAGAGAATAGTTGTGAGTAAACATCAGTTAACATTTAGTGTCTCTTCAAAATAAAAGCACATGGCATGGTCTTAAAAATATTCTCAGATGATATGTATCCAGGCCGGTCCCACTTTATATTAAGTGGTCCTAATACCCTTGTTCTTAAATGTATGTTAATGTGTATGTAGTTAACCACAGTGTAAGGAAACATTGGTACATACAGCTATAATATTTCTGTATCTACAAACATGTAACAACCCTCAGAATGGTAGGTGTAAGTACACAGGTGTTAGAGCCACTTAATATAAAGTGGGACCATATTACATTAAGAAGCAATTAGGAGAATTACTAAATCAGAGTTTTGTCTTCAGCTTGTTACACTGATAATATATTCCAATGGAGCTCATGAGGGTTTCATTGTATGTTGAAATCTGCTGCATGAGAGGAGAGGATGACAAGTGTGGGTGGGATTTATGAGGAGTGATGGAGGAAACTTTGATCTCTCTCACACACTAAGGCAGGTGTACCTCCCAACCAGACAGGTCCTGTCACCCACCATATCTGCCCTTTTCAGCATGCACACACACACACAGGCACATGGACGTGCTAATGGAAGGATCGGGATTCTAAGTATGAGGGTCTGCAGCACAGCGTTGGTCTTCGTTTCCAGACAGCATGAATCACATCTTCGAAAAGGATGGCAAAAATAAAGACACAGCTTGCTTCAGTCAGTCCCATTTACCAGACACAACCACACACACACACACAGCAAAGCACCTTTCAAAATGTCGAGCAGCTCTTTCCTGCGATTGCTTTACGGTACACGGCTTGTGCCTGGGCTCGTATATTTCTTCTACACTAAGAAGTGCAGGCTCCAATTGACACACGGCTGCAAATAAACACTGTATATTGTGACCTCTTGACTTCCTGTCCTGCTGCATTCAATGGCCTGATAAATAAAAGATTTGATTTAGCTTTACTACTTCTTCTGCTTAAAGGATTCGGCCTTCTGAATCAAATTCCACTTCTGCAGGAGCTAAAAGCTGCCATAGCTGCACCCGTAGGAGCCGGTAAGTAGGGTGGCAGTTTCCCAACATATTATTTATAGCCCTGTTTGCTCAGACTTTGCGTCCTGCACACATGAAAAAAAAAAAAAAAAGCCAGACTCGCTCCCAAAGTGCTCACTGAATGTCAGAGACTAGCTTTGAATTTTAATTCTCCATATTCCTCGCTGAGTCTATTGAGCTCCTTTGACTTTTTCACCGATATGTTTTCTGTTAAAGGTACAGCACAATACTTCATTTTGGTTAGTGGGCTTTGTTTTGGAATCCAGTTTTTGTCATTTGCTGCGTCTGATTCTCAGAAAACACATGGAGTTGTTTTATTTGTGTTGTCACATCCAGAGAGAAATCAGCTGGAAGGCTGAGTTCAATCCATCTTGAAACTCGCTGTGTAGTCGAGACTGTGAAGTATAGAAACCGTCCTTGCCTGTTGATAGGTAGACACATATGTCAAGATTCAGACTATTCCTGTCATTACTACAAACAGACGAGTAACAGCATCAGGTTCACGTGGAATGATTCCAAGCTCTGAATAAGATGCAAACAGAAACATCAATATCATATGAGTTGTAAGAAAATAATGCCTTAATGTGACAGATTAGAAGCACAAAACGTGTCAGAATTTTGACAATTTAAGGAAATTAGTCTGGTGTCTTCAACCTAAAATTCATCAACCTAGATTGATTGTATGGTGACCTGTCCTTGTCAGTTGTGTAAAAAAAAAAAGTTCTTAAAGCTTTTGCAACACAAAGGCTTACAGTATATAAAGAACATACACATTTTTTCAATGTGGAAGTAAGCTGTTTTCTGTGAATGTACAAGACTTCTGATTCATTAGCCAAGAAATACCGGTTTGCAATAATAAGTAGCAAAACTAGCTGTTTCGTACAGCTAAATATAGCTGGAAACAGATGAAACTGGGAACCAGGCACGTTAAATTTACAAATGGCTGGGCCTGCTCTTATGGGACAATTAAGGTGAATATATAGTGGTATAAATTCCCCTATGCACCTGATTTAAAATAATTTTCAGGGCCTTGTTTCTGGCAACATATCCCCAGATAAATAAAATATATACTGTACTTAAATTCATACTCTCATCACGTCTCTGTCAGCGCATGTAGAGTCAACAACATCTTGCCCCTTTTGAACACTATCACTCGGGACAAAGATCTTTATTGTTCCACTAACCTGATGTGCAGCAGTAACAGACAGACTCCAGAAAATGCCTTTGAATATGCTTTAATCATGGCTGAGAGGGCCTCATACCAATCACAGAGAATCCTCCTGTCAAAAAAAATACAAAAAACACTTTATAGAGCATAGGTGCATGGCAAAGGTAATATGACTCATTACATCATTCTTCTGTAATATAATTGTGGTTTATCATATGTGCAATTTAGCAGACCTCAACAAATTTGGTTTTTGATTACTTCAGCTTGTTACTTAGGTCATGGGAAGTTACGGTTATTTTTATATTCAGACAGACGTCTAGCCGTCTGTTCCATTTCCATCCGTTATTGCAGCACTGAAGTGTTGGTACATTTTGTCCTCAAAAGCATACAAATGTTAGGCCTGTAAGGAAAAAGAATGTTAGTTATGATTAATTAAATAATTTTCTTCACTATAATTCGCCTATGCATTTATTTATTTAAGAAGAGAACAAATGAATAGACAATGTGCAACACAGCAAAGCAGATGAATGTTTTTTTTTTTCCCTGCAGTGACAGCGGAGGCCACTAAAACGCAATCAAATATGAACAAGCTCTCTCGATTTTAATTGATCCTGATTTTTATGAGGGGGTCCACTGGTAAGGAGCCTTTGAGCTGTGTTTATGATCACTACACTATAGGTTTTCAGCAGTAAAAGCGCAACAGTTGGTCTGGTTTTGTTACGCAAACCTGGTAACCCTGGACCAGAACAAAATTAAACTCTTACCTGTTTAGATATGTCTGCACTTTTAGACCGCTATGTTTTAAGCTCTGTGTTTGTGATGCTTGAGTTGGCGGAGGCAATTTGCAAAGGTGGTTTGAAAACATGCTTTATATTTGTATTCGGCTAGTTGACACTAGTAGTGCAGAAACTCCATACTTCAGCTTTGATGTATCTAACATGAAATAATACACAAACCGTTTTAAACACTGATGATAAGATATGCTCCGTAAGAACCAAATCAGCATATTAAAATGATTTTTAGAATAAAAACTGTATTACTGTATTTTTCTGACTATAAATACAGCAATAATAAGTGGTGAGTGTAAAAAAATTTTAACCCCAAACTTTTAGTATATTTAATGTGTGTATAGAGGAAATTTAGTAGTGTATGATGCTACACAACTTGTATCTGAAACCATACAGTGACCAGCCAATGCCAGCTAAACATTGTGTCTAAATAGCTAACATTCTAACTCACTTTCAACTGTGTTTGCAGTTTGCAGAGGCCATATTGGCCACATCTTTTTTCCCCTACTCTAGTCCGTACACAAACAGCTTGGCCTGTTTCTTTTTTGACTTTTCTTCTTTGAACACAGAGCAGTAGCTACAGCAACACCAGCCAGCTCCCATATAACCATGTTTGTTTACTTCTGAATGGCACGAGTTTGTTGTGGTTGGGTGGACTTATCAGTTGGGTACACTTTGAAAAAAAAGGCTCTTTGAAAGATCTTTAAGATCCATGGAAGTGTTCAGTAGCACAAAATGTTCTTTATAGTGGAAAAAGATTCTGTTTCTCAAAATAACCTTCACTGAGGAAAATTATGTTTTTAAGAAATGTTGCAAAATGTGATCATGTGATCAATTTTCACACTACATTGAACTGAAGTAGATAAAGGGTTGACTTTCTGAAGTCAAGCCAAGATGTAAATAATTGTGATGAAGTTTTTGCCCGAATGAAATGAGGTATTCAAATTTATGACTAAAGTGTGAGTCAGATCAAAGTTTTAGTTTTGAGGCAGCATCTCAGTTCAGTGATTAATGAGAATGTCTGAAAGATCAACCATTAATCAGGAAGCCTGGCAAACCTACAAGCCAGAGGTCTATTATAATGTGCTTTATGGCCCTGTCTTATTTTACCATGTTCATTGGGGTAATGCTGACGCATTTGCTAGGAGAAGTAAAATTAAGAACAGACAGGAACAAGCAGCTATGTTTAGTATTTTTTTTAGTACAAGGCTGTTAGCATTTCCATGTTGTTCTAGTGCTTTTTAGAAGACATGGTCATTAAAATGATTAAATATTAATAAACGCGCAATCAACAAAATTTTAATATTTTTTAGACCATTATGCGCCATGATACACGATAATGTTCGTGTCTTCATTTTTTCAAAATGATAATTGCATGACAAAGACATTAACTTAAATGCAAACTAATTCTTTCATACAATACGTTCGATATAAATAGAATTGACTTTTAATTATTATGGGGCCTATAATTTAAAATCTATTTGCCATTGTAGAGCATGTGTGTCCATACAAATGTGGTTTTGCCAGAAATCATCTCTCATGCACTAGCGATGATGTCTGATTAGCAAACAACCAGTGACTTCTATAGTCTTATTTAATGATTCATGAAACTGCCTGAAACTTGCTTGTGAGCTAGTGGTTTGAATCAGGCTCATTGTGTCAGTGAATCAATCATTCAGAGTCATTACTGACTACTTCACTGACTCCTCACGGAACTTTGAATCATTTTTCTGTATGTCTTATTCAAAACAAACCAGGAAGAGTTATTTGTGGCTTGTGACAGAGTTTTGTAGTATGGTATTTAAAAAATAAAAAGGCAATTTTGTAATTTGTCAATTAAAAAGCTATTTTGCTCCTAAATGTTTAATTTTAAAAGCAAGTGGCATTCTAGTCCTTTTTGGAGCCCTTTTTTAAGGCCTGGGCATAGCTTCATAGCTTCATCTGCAAAAGAGCATGGATGGACGAGTTTGGCACGGTACCACCTACTCGACTTGCTCTGTCTCAACTAGTGTTGTCAAAAGACCAGGTACTTTGGTACCAAATTGTTACTAAAAAAAAATATAAACATCACGTTACCAGTATTTTTAATGATGTAATGCACATGGAAATTGTACTGTTTGTGGGCGGGCAAGTTGTTCGCGACGTAGAACGTGGGCGGACATTATGCAAATATGTTACTTTGTGACGTGTGGCTGTAACAGAAAAAGATTCGAATTGCTGACGACTCGTTTAGGCGAATGTGAGCCGACTCTTTTTTTTGATAGACAAAAACTTCATTTATCGTGCACTGTCGGCGTCACAACTTTGCAAATAGTTTATGTTCACATACAGCTACATGACACACTGCATGAAAGATCATATTTGAAAAGGCAACCGGGCACATGTACGCCCATGATTTCCGCAATGCAGAAATCGCATTTTACCGTTTCATTTGAGTAAAACCAGCGTCATATCTTATCCACACAGAAATGTAAAGGTATTCATGGCAACCCATCAAAATAAAAGTTTGGTTTAGACATTGTGCCAGAAATATATTACTATTATTTAGATGGAATAATGTGTGTGATAGGCTATTTTTACCACTACTGTTTAAAAAATTAATACACATTTATTTTTTAAGAAATAATCACTCA
The DNA here is from genome assembly GCA_032359235.1 of Enteromius mattozi. Classification (NCBI taxonomy): domain Eukaryota; kingdom Metazoa; phylum Chordata; class Actinopteri; order Cypriniformes; family Cyprinidae; genus Enteromius; species Enteromius mattozi. The sequence continues at coordinate 9,231,188 of JAUMHE010000061.1, forward strand.
ATATTTATTTTGAATTTTAATAGAAAATCCCCTTTATTTACCAAAATATAAAATGGGTTTACATTTCATTAATTAAAAGACAAATTCAATTTGGGTGAAACTTGTTTACTGTTTATGCTACTTTTATTACTTGTGGAAATTATTTTAAACACAATTTTAAGTAAAGACTGGCATTGATTTTTGTATATTTTATTTTAGTTTGACTTTATTAGTAAATGTAGTGTATACAGAAATTTTGGTACCATGACAACATTAGTATCAACAATCACCTTCTTGTTGATCATGGAATGACATTCCAATCAACGAATCAGATTTGAGGAATTTTTTTGTTTTAGGCTTATGATCAGGATTAGGTGCTTTTACACCCTTGTTAGTCATTTCCCACTAATTTTAGGAATAAATTTTGGGTATGGTTAGGTTTAGGGGTAGGGATTGGGATAAGTCTATATTTCTGGACAGTAATGTTGATCCAAGATCAGCAAAAAATGTTGATCCAAGATCATGTCTTGGCAAAATCATGGTGACCCTTTAGCTCCGCCCACACGGCACACCTCCAGGAGCTCGGCTGTTTTCGGAGAGAATCGCAAAGCTGTATATTTCTGCTGTAAGCTGTAAGAATTACTGCCCATTTATGCAAAACTGTACTCCACAGATGCAGTTCTGCAGTGTCTCAAAATTAAATATTTTATCTGACGTGAAGATCCTTGCATCAAGTGTGATCAGCACACATATGTTTAGCAACATTGACTCCTGAGAATAAACTGTTATAGACATTGTCGATACCGTACCTTTACCTGGCGAAGACTCTCAAAGCCACATGCAGTTTTGAAGCTAAGTTGATAGAGTGGACGTCATCCATTGAATATTAAATAAAACCAAGCTCAATTTTATTGACATGACTGTTGTGCTTTTTCCCATGTTAAAATAAATATATGCTGATTGATGTGCATGGCATATTTATAGTTTTTCACCTCCCTGTTTCTCTCACTTTGTGGCGCAGCAGAACAGCTGTCTCACAGAACTGTTCATTTATTCAAGTTCTTTTCCCCCGGAATTTGGAAATTCCCAGGCTGTTAATTAAAAACCATGAAAGAGAACACAGTACAACGTGCTGCGTCTGCCAGCCTGCTGTCCCCAGCAGCCCCAGCAGGAATTCATTCTCTCTCTCTCTCTCTGATGGAATAGAAAAATTTTCAGCATACAGTCTGAGCAGATCCTCCAGACCTTTATCTTAAATGACACTAAATAACAGTACAGCACAGTGACATGATTTTTTTACTGGTTTATAAGTTCATGTTATTAATTCTGTGATTTAAATCTGAAGGTTTAGCCATTATTCGTATTATATGCGTTAACGCTATTTTTATTATACCTACATTTTTAAACATTATATGTTTTATCATAATAAAAAGTAATATATTTTCGAATTATATTTTATAATTCTGAATAAGTAAGGCATTTTTATGCTTAATTAAAAATTTGGATGATAATAACAATAAATAATAATATAATAATAATGATTGATAAATTATGAAAATATTCTTTAAAATATAAAGTATTATGAGGCAAAATTATATAATTTACTATGTCTGTCACTCTGTCCCTTTCTGTTTCTTATTCACTCAGACACACACACTCCCTAAGAGACAAAGTTATGAGGGGGAAGGTGACATATTTTACCATCCTGGTGTATATATTTTTTTTCTCTCTTGCTGTGATCTTGAGCTTTTACCCAAGTGTGAAGTGTGCTGTTTTTGACATGTTTTCTATGAAGCTGCTAAAAGACTCTAAAAGAGGAAGCTTCCAGTCATTACATGTGATCATGTTTGCCATCCTAAATGTTTTACAAATTGCATATTAATTTGTGATTTCAGTCATAAGTCAAGTTTATTTATTTTTTCCCAAAAGCACATCTGAAAGTGTATTTGCTTGTACTTTGCTGTCAACATCTGGGCCAGTGATGCACTGACTGAGTCATATAATCATAATGCCTTTCTGAATTGTACATGAACTGTAAGGTTTTCCATTGTTCTCTCCTTAGGCAATAGTCTTTTTGATTCATTCTGAATAAGTAAAAGCATACACATCAAGGCCAAGCAGATTAAAACGACATGAACCATGCAAAGAAACACACAAACACACCCTGCCAGCAGTAGTAGTTTCGTCCCACTGTATGTAATATTACAACAGGAGGAAAAAAAAAGTCAATTTTAAGCACTAATAAGATGACTTCTTGAGCAGCAGTAATATTTTCATTCAGTGATTATATTTTTTAATATTTTGCAATAGATTGAATATAAGCCTCAGCTGACTGTGAGCTGACAGGATCTTTCAATTTGCCTTCAAGGCTTATGCAATCCCATTATTTGAAAATATAAAGAGCTGTCTGATGTAGCTCATTATTTTAAGTCTGATGTATTTGACTGTGTCACACTGAATCAAGTGCAGTGTGATGACATAGTTATTAATGGTTATGTAACCTTTATGTGTGATTTATTATTTGACACACTGACGGCAGCTGACATTATAACAACAGGATTTAGAGAAGAAATAATTAATTTAATATTATAATCAATCTTAATAGATCTGCAGTGACTTGTTTGTGCAGGGTAATCAAATACCTGGCAACACACAACAGAAAATAAAAATTCAAACATTCATTATCCCTCAGGGTCTATTGATACTGACTGTATATCTCCTTTATATGTGGGCACCCAGAGACCCCAATACTGTGCATATAACTTTTGGGAAATATGACTGTTGTCCAGTATAGTGGTGTTAGGTTTGTTGAGGTCCAATATACACCAGTAAAAACATATCTGTGGTCTTGAAGACTCCAAACATAATGTCATACATTTAATAAAGTACTCTGGCATCATTTACTAACCACCATGAGTCATCTGTATTCTCAGCAGAATATAAAGATATTTTGATGAATTTTGGTAAACAAACAGTTTTGGCATAAATTGTATAGGGAAAAAATCTTGAATTATTAATTTTTGGGTGAACTCATAATAATGAATTATTAAAAGACCTGCAGTATAAACCTGATATTTCAATGTTTATTTATTTATTTATTTTTTTTACATTTTATAAGGTCAATAGAGGCTTTGAGAAGGTTATAATTTTGAAAAGGTACCGCCCTAGTGACAGCTTTTGTACCTTTATTTCTGAGAGTGTACCTAATTTTTTGATGGATATTGTAGTACATGAAGTACACAGTAGTTAAGGCCACCTAATATAAAGTGGGACTGATATCGCCTAATTAAGGTCTTCTAGCATGTTAGCATGCTAACACACAATAAAATGTTCAAGAAACCAAACACATGTTTGCTTTTAGTCTTTACACCAAATGCTGTGAAATATGCCTCAGAATGACACGGTAAAATAAACACTGGCTGGAGATTTTCCGAGCTAGTATGGCTAGTCTTGAGTCGTTGACCAGGAAACACAGGCTTGTTGCGGTTTGTCACAACTCAGACCTTTTAAAGAAAAAACAGAATGGCACCAAAAGCCATGATTCAGTTTCCTCCTCCTCTTTTCTGCGACACCAGCGCAGAGCAAATTATGCTCATATTCAAAGTGACCTTTTGATGGAGATTAACATGGCATACCTCCTCAGCTAATTCAGTTAGTCATTCTGACACACCATTGATCATCAGGGAGAACCGAGCTATTGAGACGTTGTCACGGCTATGGCGTGCATAGCAAACATCATAGAGCAGGTTCTCTCCGAGGGAAAAGGGAGGGCAGCAATGGTTATCGTTGTAGAGAGGGAGAGAAAGAACTCAAAATGGCTTCCCTTTGACAACTTCATTCATTCAGTCAAAGACCTGTAGGCTATCGCTGCCTTCGCTATATTCGAATTTGCTCTATAAATACACTTACAATACGTCTTAAACATCTGTATATTTACATCTGTCTCTCGTCAATATCTAGTTTGTCTGGCGGTGCTGAATACTCTGAAATAGTAACATGTTGAGGGTGCAAACGTTGTTAATAAAATCACAAGTCTAGCCATTGTCAGCGGTGAAATTTCTCACCTCCTCTCATTGCGTGTGTCAGCGGTTCACTCTCTGCAGCAGGCAGAAGCAGCGGTGAATGTACAGCAGGAGAAGCAAAATAGAGGCTTTATCTTCTCTCCCACTCTCCCTCACCCCCACTTCCCCCTTTCTTTTTTTTCTTGCGCTGTCAGCTCTATTAAATCTGTGTGAAAGTGCGTGGAGAAGGAAATGCACGTTTATCTTTACAAATTACGCTCTTTGCATTAAGCATTTCATCTTCTGATGAATTATCTCCAAAGCGAACTGCTGCCTGTGCTAATTTTTTTTGCTCCGCAATTTGCACGAGGGTAATGCTAGCTCAATTAAATTCCTTTCAGCCTTTCACAGCCGGTCATGATTACAGCACATAAAAAAATTTAGGAAAACATGTGAATGAAAAGGAAATGTGGAAAATAGACGTGTCCAAGCAGCATTTTAGGAAGATGGACAAATACAGCCAATATTGTCTGAACACACAAACAGCAATCGTTTTGTAGAGCAGATTGTTCGCTGAATACTATGTATGTAGGCATATTTTTATTACATTAAAAGTTCTGTGCGATTTGATAAGCCTTATCATTTGTTTCATGTTTTTAATTTAAAAATGTTTTTTTTTTTCTCTCTGTATTTGTTAGTGCTATTGTTATTGACTAAACTAAGTGATTGGTGAAGGTAGGTGTTGGGAATAATAGGGGGCCGGAGCCCACTAGGGGGCTTCAGCAACCATCTAAGGTTGGCTCAAGATGATTTAAATGATTAATACACTTTTTTCGCACGTTTTATGATAAATTTACATTTTTTAGTTAAGCCTATTGTGGCTGGAAAAGTCATGTAATGGAATAAAAATATGAAAAACATTGTCACCTCCCATCATACAAGTCATACAAGGTCAAATGATTTTGCAAATGATTTATTTTTGGTAAGGGAGTGTTAAGCAATGTAACTGAATAGTGAAATAAAAAATAATAAAAAGATTGCTCCTTAGTAGCTTTGGTGTAACTTTCTTCAGTACTTATTGTTTGTAGCTAGTGTCTGAAGTTTTAAATGGCTAGCTTGATTGTAGTTTAACAACCTTAAAGGAATCGTTCACCCAAAAATGAAAATTCTCACCCTCATGTCCATCCATACCTGTAAGACCCTCGTTCATCTTTGGAACACAAATTAAGATATTTTTGGTGAATTCTGAGAGCAACTAAAAACGTTCAAGGCCCATAAAGGTACAGGACATTGTTAAAATAGTCCACATGACATGGCTTCTTGTAGCTTAATACAATTACAATGAACCACTGATGTCACATGGACTATTTAAAGGGGTAATTAAAGAGTAATTAAAATTCTTAATTACTCACCATTATGTCGTTCCAGACCCATAAGACCTTCGTTCATCTTCGGAACACAAATGAAGATATTTTTGATGATATCAGAGAGCCATCTGTCCCTCCATAGATAGCAATACAACTGAAATGATCCCAGGTCCAGAAACGTAGGAAAAAAAAGTCCATGTGATATCAATGGATCAATTTAAGTTTTGCGACGATAGAAGAATTTTTTTGCGCAAAGAAAAAAAAAAAAAAATATCATATACTCAACCATTCTTCTCCTATGACTTACGTCTTCTGCCATTTTAGAGAACATTACTGCATAAGCATGCGCTTTCTTTTAGGTGCAAGCAGCCGCAGATAACGCACATGCGCATTCTTTCACCCGGATGTAAACAAGGCTGATTACGTCAAATACAGTGGGTACGGAAAGTATTCAGACCCCCTTAAATTTTTCACTCTGTTATATTTCAGCCATTTGCTAAAATCATTTAAGTTCATTTTTTTTCCTCATTAATGTACACACAGCACCCCATATTGACAGAAAA
>JAUMHE010000061.1:9237197-9262267 GCA_032359235.1 Enteromius mattozi
AGGCTTCCGTCGGGCCACTCTGCCATAAAGCCCCGACTGGTGGAGGGCTGCAGTGATGGATGACTTTCTACAACTTTTTCCCATCTCCGACTGCATCTCTGGAGCTCAGCCACAGTGATCTTTGGGTTCTTCTTTACCTCTCTCACCAAGGCTCTTCTCCCTGATAGCTCAGTTTGGCCGGACGGCCAGCTCTAGGAAGAGTTCTAGTCGTCCCAAACGTCTTCCATTTAAGGATTATGGAGGCCACTGTGGTCTTTTTTTTTTTTTTTTGTAACCTTGGCCAGATCTGTGCCTTGCCACAATTCCGTCTCTTCAGGCAGTTCCTTTGACCTCATGATTCTCATTTGCTCTGACATGTATTCTGAGCTGTAACGTCTTATATAGACAGGTGTGTGGCTTTCCAAGTCCAATCAGTATAATCAAACACAGCTGGACTCAAATGAAGGTGTAGCACCATCTCAAGGATGATTAGAAGAAATGGACAGCACCTGAGTTAAATATATGAGTGTCACAAATTTCAGTTTTTCTTTTTTAATAAATCTGCAAAAATTTCTAAAATTCTATGTTTTTCTGTCAATATGGGATGCTGTGTGTACATTGAGGAAAAAAAATTACTTAAATGATTTTAGCAAATGGCTGCAATATAACAAAGAGTGAAAAAAACTTAAGGGGGTCTGAATACTTTCCGTACCCACTGTACATTAACGCTTGCGTAAACGGTGTGTTCAGCATGGCAGAAGATGTAAGTCACTGGAGAAAAGTAAATGATGTTATATTTGTTTTATTTTATTTAAGTATTCTCGTAGCATCGCAAAAGTGAGGTTGATCCACTGATATCACATGGACTGTTGTACCGATGTTTTATCATTTCAGTTGTGTTGCTGTCTATGGAGGGACAGATGATTTTCTGATATCATCAAAATTTCTTAATTTGTGTTCCGAAGATGAATGGAGGTCTTATGGGTTTGGAACAACATGAGGGTGAGTAATTAATGACAAAATTTTCATTTTTGTGTGAACTAACCTTTAAATGATGTCCTTACCAACTTTCTTGAATGTTTCAGTTGCTTTGCTGTCTATGCAAGGTTAGTAAGCTCTCGGATTTCTTTAAAAGTATCTTAATTTGTGTTCCGAAGATGAACGAAAATTCTACAGGTTTGAAACAACATGAGTGTAACTAATTAATGACAGAATTTTCCTTTTTTGCTCTACCATCTCTTTATGTATGAATAGCTTGTACCCTGATAAGCTAGAGTTTTGAAATAGCTGGATAAGAGACAAGCTTTATGAACAGGAAGTGAAATTAGAGCACAATGGCACAGCAGCCCCTCACCAAGATTGGCAGACAGACGAAGAGTAAGTGAGATGGAGAGAGAGTGAGACGGAAAAGAAAAAGGATTCTTCCTGCTGCTGTTTTGTCAGGGCCTCTAGCACCCCATTAGATAATTGGTGTTGTGGGCTCTGTGCTTTCTGTCTCTCTGTCCTTAAGACAGTTCAGTGGAAGATACTGGTGCCAGAAGGACCGAGCGGGTCTGAGGCATGCAGAGGCCACACACGGTCTCCTCAGGGGCCATGCTGCTGTTTGAAGTTGAGAGCAAGAAACAGCAGCATGGATCAGAGGTAGGTGGGGTTACTGCTTTATCTCGGCATGACACTTTATCCAAGGCGATGGAGAATGCTGACATTTCTGGATAAACCTCCTTCTGACAGTGAAACATCTAAAACGGTTGTCGTGCCCCCAGAAAGTGTGTAAGTGTTCAACAATTCACGTGTCTCTCTGCAGTTATAGTGGTTTAGTTCAGTGTCGGCTGATTTTGTATTTTACTCATAAATAAAGTCATTAAATTAAATAAGTATCTTTGTATCAGTTGCACATAAATTTATAATATCAGTCAGGTCCGTTTTTGTCCTAATGGACATAGGAAACGTTTTTTTTTTGTATGCATTTGTGACATTTTGGATCTGAGCCAAGTGTCTTGTCCTTCCCTCTTGCATTGCTTCATTTGCTTAATTGCCTAATTTGCCTATAACTATATTGTATTTGCGCTGCACTCTCAAAATGAGTCTAACATTCACTAAACCATTATTATAAACCACCTGTGACCCTGTTGTGCCATCTGCAATGCTAATTTGATCACTTTTCTGTTCATCTAAGTGGAGAATATATATATGGACAGGTTAGATAGCGCACTGTATATGGCTGCTTCATTAGCGAATTATTTCTAGCAGTCAAGAAGTTTGCAGCTAGACTAGAGATACATATATGCTAGATTCCCACAGTCAGTGAAAACTTAGGAAAGGAAAATTATGCAAATTGATAAAATCTTTTTGTGAATATACATTTGTGTTATTTTACTCTGTTTCTGGCTGATGTAAGATTTTGACCAGTGTAAAAGTTCTTGCCTTAAAACCAATGTGATTACATCAGTTTGTTAGTTAAAGGTCTTATTGAATGCATATCCAGCATACTAAAATAAAACCTAATTCTCAAATAATAATACGTAATACTTAGTAATACTTAGTAATACTTAGTTACCACCTTGCAGGGTCCTTACACATGATGTGAACTCAACTGTACTTTAAATAATTCAAATTGTCATAGTCCATGTCATGTTTGAGTTAGGGCTATGCAATTAATCGCATGCGATTCCATGATTAGCAGTAAATCCCCATCACCTACTTTCAGATGAAGTGCCATTTACTACATCAATTCATTTGCGATAATGAACACGATATTGCCTAGCTTTTCAGTGCATTACAACACTGTGTATTAAATTGTGCTCCATCTGAAAGCAGGTAATGGCAATTTACTGTTAAGCATAGAATCAGTTTTAGTAGATGTGCATGAGAATCGCATGCGATTAATTGCACATAGTTTCAGTACATATTTACCAGTTTGTGTCAAGTCCAAGTTTATTCAAAACTTCACACAAGTCCGGATTTGATTCAGAGTATCAAGTACCTCAAATCTGCTGCTGCTACTGGTGCTAATAACAATTCTAAAAAAAATCACAAGCAAATAGAAATCTGTCCTGGATGCAATTCATTTTCCATTAATTGAAATGTCAAGCAATGACTGGAACACAGGGTCAGTGTGTTACAGTAATAATATTTTAAAGGGCTCCTATTATGCCATTTTTGCAAATTGTAGCCTAATATAAATCTCAGGTGTCCCCAGAATGTGCCATTGAAATTTCAGCTCAAAATACCCCATAGATCCCTTGTTATACCATTGTAAAAAAGCCCATTTTGAGTGGAAGCAAAAACCATCAAGTCTTTTTATTAACTAACATTAACACAGATTAATAAATGTTTTGTTCCATATTTGTTTGTATACCGTGCGCAAGGGGTGTGTGATATTGAAAAAATAATATCTCAATATTTTCTGGGATTTCATAGATAACGATAATTGGACTGAGTTATACATTTTATGAGCATTTTTACAAAGCCATTTTTTCTGAAAATGACCATTGTTTTTTGAATAATGATATTTAAAATTTTTAAATAATGTAATCATGTTCATTTTTGGAGAAAAGACGGCAGTCTTCATGTGAAATTTATTAACTAGGCTATATAAAGTGGTATAAAAATACAAATTTTCTGCCCCATGTTTTAAATTTGTGATCAGTTTAAAGGCATTTCATTAGCCTGAATCATACAGTGAAAAAACACACTGTAAATGCAAATGTGCGCTAGTCTAGACTTCACCTAATGTATGCGTGCGCTCTGTAGAGGTGTTTAGAATTTTTTTTGCAAAATACTCAATGTCAAATCGTACATCATGGGTGGGGCTTGTACAAAGTAACGTCACTTTTTACAGATTCTGCGAACATCTTATATTGAGACACTGCTTTTGATTTAAAGGCATTAAAAAAAGGAGTATGTAAATGAGGGTGGTTATGTACACACACTGCCAACACATATTTATGTGTTTATGTCAAACACCATGAAAAAGTGAATTTTGCCTAATAGGGGTCCTTTAATTGAGAAAAGTAACCCTGTATACAATCGATGGATGGATGGAGACCAAGTACTTAACCTTAATGTCACAGGGAACATCTGGATGTAGGAAAGTACATTCAGAGTTATTCAAAAGTCCTGTAAGTTGCAAATATAGGATTTTTCAAGAGTATCATGTCCTACTGTCCTTCAAATCTATGTCTATGACGCAGTTGGTCTTGTCTGGAAATGTTCGCATCCTTGTACACCCACACGTTTTGTAGGTTATGTCTGTGGGCTTGATGTGTTTCACCATATGGGTCTGTCTCTCAACGGGAAGCCCACCACCTGATCCTCTCTTCTACTAGAGAGAATGGGTGCTCATGGAAAGAATTTCCTCTATTTTCACACATTTACTCTGCATTGGATTTCTAAATATTACAAATTTCCCCTTAAGAATATCTAATTGAATAATATTAAAATAAATCCACTAATGTCATACTAACATAAAGATACAGACTCTTTCCATTCACTGCAGTCGTTTCCATAATGCTCCATTTTTGTATAAATGCTATCATTAGGTTATAATTACACTCTCCCTGGTCTAATGTAGATTTCCACCTTTGCTCTCATGCTCGTAACCTCCTGGGATGGAGATGCTCTGGGGAAGTGATCTAACTAAATATGATTAATAGAGTCCAGGTCCAGGAGGATAGGTGCAGGATGAAAAGTAGAGGGCATCGCAGTGTTCTCTATGCTAATCTGTCCTCCTCCACCCACAGTTTCTATGGAATCTAACTTTTGCACAGTGATCATTCTCGGTTCGTCAGAAGGTCCATCCTTACAGCTTTTAAAACACTGCATCCTTCACAATAACACTTAATGATGTCACTCCTACGTCTTTGTGATGTCACTTGTCCAGTCAGGGTGAGGCATTTTTTTTTGTCAGTGTTATTGTGGGGTGTTTCGTTCCTTCTGCTTGGGAAGAAATCGCACAGGCGTAGGCTCTATTCCCTTGGTACCAGCTCTACCGTGGTGGCTCACTGAGTTTGGACCTAATTAAGCTTTTTGAAGTAAATACTCCGCACTGTTGCATTCTAACTCCTGCTGCGGCTCACTGAGAGCGTTTGGGGCTTTCGTGCTTTTGTCCCCTAGGCAGAGGAAAAGCAGGCAGCTCACACTTTCATTAGATTCTCATTTGTTGATCTCCCCCACGAGCCCGTTCGCTGCCTGCCATTGGAAGCGATTCGAAGGCTGTTTTTATGGTTAATTAAGACAGACGTATACAGTATAACAAGTGTTTATTAAAAATTGTCAGTCATCTAGAGATGAGCTCTGTATATGTCTGCTGGCAGTTTGCAACAGGGTTATTTTAGTATGATTGAGACCCCGTTATAGTTTTTATAAATATTTTTAATTAGTTTTTATTTTAATATTTTCTGTTTTACTTGTATTTTAAGTTTTCTTAATACTTTAGATTAGGTAACACTATTTACTATTATTGGAATAGTTTACTCAAAAATAAAAATAAAAAACATCCCATAACGCCATTTTGGAGAGTATCACATACGTAAACAACGTTATGATGTTCTCTGTCAGTAGCACCGTACACAGATACACTGTTTACATTGAACAGAACAAAACCAACGTATCCATGTACATATGATACATATGTTGTTTACTCTCCAAAATGGCACTATTAAGTGACACAGAGGAGACAAATTGTTGTTATTTTTTATTTTCTTTGTGCACAAGAAGTATTGTTGTAGCTTCGTAAAGTTATGGTTGAACCACTGATGTCACATGGATTATTTTAGTGATCTCACTGCTATGTTTCTGAGCCTTGATCGTGTATGGATCCTTGCTGTCTATAGGAGAAAACTCTTAGTAAAAAAACTCTTTTGAGAGTATTTTATTGCTTCAGAACAGGGAACACATAATCACTATTAATTAAGAGTTTTCCCTGAATAATTTGCCTTATTTGCTGCTTATTAATAGTTGTTAAGTTTAGTTATTGGGCTGGGTTAAGGGATCTTATTCTGTTCATGCAGAATAAGGCATTAATATGTTGCTTATTAGCAATATTACTTGAATATTATCCATTTATTAGTACAAATTAAGCACATATTAATGCCTTATTCTACATGATCTTATTCTACTGTACGTACCTAATCTTACCCAGTATTCAAACTTAACAACTACTGTACCTTACTAACTATTAAGCAAATAGTTAAGCAAATTAGCAATTTATTGAGGGATAGTGTTAATAGTGAATAAGTGTTCCCTATTCTAAAGTGTTACCAATTTTTTTGTGGTTTTGGTTTGACTAAAATAACCCTTGGTTCACTGTATTGGGTTTGTTTGCCAGTCTGCTACGGCTTTGTGATACTGTGTGGTGAAGTACTTCTGGAACATGTTAATTACTGTTAAACATTCCTGGAGAATTAAAGGAGAAAAATGGATTCAGTCAATTAATTTTTAATTTTTACTTTTTTTATTTTAAATTTTTTTTGCTCAATAACAGGCAGGGTCATTAAGGGAGAGAAAAGTTCGAGTTTGGAGTAGCACTAGTATATACGTCAAGTCTAGTGAGATTATGAAAAGCTGTTCGTGTCTGTGCCTGGAGAGGATTATTCTAGTAATACAGTTGTTGTGGTAATGATGAGCACACGCTATAATAAAGACCTCTGGGCTTCCGACCTGCGGCAAGGTGTGCTTCTAACTGATGCACTGACTTATTGCTGTGTGCATGTATGTAGATTAAGGCATGTAAACATGTACCATGTGTCTTTTTTCATGTTGATTTATTCTGATCCTGTCTGATTGGCTCATCCGCAGTCGAATTTAAATTGCAGTGGAATTCTATGATAAATCAAAAGGCACCTCTAGACATGAGAAGTCTCAGCTGGGAAATGTTAAATGTGCTCATTTATCTTCATTCACTTTAAACTGCATTGAATATGTAGGAACATTTTATATTGCGCTCAACTCCATTGGTTTAATTTGTTAGCCACTATGTCCTGTTTCTGAAAGGCGGTGAACCACATATAGCAGACCCCCCCCCCCCCCTCACACACACACACACTCACTTCAGGCATGTTTTATTTGGTTTGATAAGCAGCTTTGAAGATTATATAGATTGTATATTAATCTGTAAAACTAATAAATTGTCATCTATGTAGACATCTTGACTCTAAAGGAGGCATTTGGAAGCTTTCATTGTGTTAATGGTAAGATGGCCGAATTTCTTTATCTCTTCCTCTCCCTTTACTCGCTCTCTCCCTCTGTTGCTTTCTCAGTTAAAACATCTTAGCTGGACATTCCTCACAGATGAGGGCCTTTGACACCGAATGGATGGGGAGGCATGGCCCCTTTATTAACCTCTCCTTTTAGCAGAGCCAGTCTCTTCACACCAAGCCACTTCTCCTTATCGAACTCACAGCACACTGGAGATTAAGGGCATAAAGAAGGAACGGACAGGCAGAATGGATGTGAGCAACACAGTGTTGAATTAAGAAAGAGAGTCATTATTGCAGTTTGGGGTTCTTTTAGATGTCAAAATGTACCAATTTTCTTATGCGCTGTGTTTTTTTTTTCACATTTTTCCACATTTTAAATTGGGAAGGTTCTCACACTTTTTTTTAATGTTTTACTAGAAAGCCTATAATGGGATGGTAAATGGCAGGTTGCCTTTGGAACAACTTACTGCATATATTGTGCACCACTATTGATGCAGTTTGTCACAAAATGTCAGCAGTTTTCTATTAACTATTTGTTTATTAGCATGCCTATTATTAACATATTGGCTGTTTATTAGTAGGCGGCACATATTCCACATGACCATATTCTACATCCCTAATCCCACTCAATATCTAAACTTTTAACTACCTACTAACTATTGATAAGCAGCAAATTTATTTAGGCAAAAGTCATAGTTAATTAGGTTTGTTAATAGCAAGAATTGGACCATAACATAAAGCCACAATTTTCTTGTTACAATATCGTTGGAAAAATTTCCAATTTTTATGTATATGGAAATTGACTTTTAAATGTTAAAGGGTTAGTTTACCCAAAAATGAAAATTCTGTCATTAATTACTCACCCTTGTGTCGTTCCAAACCCATAAGACCTTCATTCATCTTCGAAAAGCAAATTAAGATATTTTTGATGATATCGGAGAGCCATCTGCCCCTCCATAGACAGCAATACAACTGAAATCATCCCAGATCCAGAAACGTGGCAAAAACGTTGGTAAAAAGTCCATGTGACATCAGTGGATCAACTACAGTTTTGCCACAATAGGAGAATACTTTTTTGCGCAAATAAAACATAATTTACTCAACCATTCTTCTCCTATGACTTACGTCTTCCGCCCATTTTAGAGAACATTACTGAGTACGGCGTAATAAAATGCAGATTACGTACATGCGTGTGCTTTCACCCGGATGTAAACAAGGCTGATTGCAACAAATACGTTAAAGCTTGCGTATACGGTGCGTTCAGCATGGCGGAAAACGTAAGTCACGGGAGAAGAGTAAATTATGTTGTCACATGGAGATTTTTACCGGTGTTTTTGCTACGTTTCTGAATCTGGGATCATTTCAGTTGTATTGCTGTCTATAGAGGCTCTCTGATATCATAAAAATAACAGAATCATAATTAATGACAGAATTTTTATTTTTGGGTGAACTAACCCTTTAAATAGTCCTTGTGGCGTCCTTGAGTGAACTAACCCTTTAAAATCGAAATAATTTTTGATGAAGAAACAATCTTATAGTGAGAGCTTAAGTGGCAGCACCACCTCACTTAACTGTGATGTGAGATTTTGATGTAACTGGAATTTGAGAAAGTACGCCAGTAAAAGAGAGCAGACATGAACATCAGAGCAAATAAGTCTCTTTATTCCTCCGTACACCGAGGGATCTTCAGACTTCTGTTTGGCATCTTTTGTATCATATTACCCACACGCTGTGTTTGTAATCTCTGAACTAAACTAACAAGCTCAATAAAACAGTGGTTACTCTGCATCTGCACGTAATTAAACTAATGATTGCTTAACAAACAAAATACAGCTACAATCCAATGAAGATGATAGATGTGGAGGATTTGAATATGTAATTAACTCTCACTTCGTGTTACAGTTGAAAGAGATCCATTTTACTGTTGTTGTTTTTAGCACTGAGCTGTTTGCTGACTGCTCGGCTTTTGGGAAGCCAGAACGCGAGAACCGTTAACCGGTATAGATTTAAACAAGGCTGTGTCTCATTTGTATTCCTGACGCAGGCTCTCACACACTCACCCGCGTACATACGCCTCACACTCGCTGCCTTATTTGACTCCCTGTTTCTGTTGGTTGATTAGTCTCTCGGCAGAGAAATACGCAAAATAATCTCTGATCGTGGCTCCCTTGCATACACAAACATCACACGCTACTCTGCCGTTGCCATTAACGACAGAAAAAGAAATAACTGTCATTATGCAGAGCAGATTCCAAGGGATTTACTCCCTTTAAGAGTCTTTGATACCCCCATTTGCATTTTGCATGCTAAAATAGGTAAATTATAATCATTTGTTCCCAAAATGAAAATGTTTGTGCGAATTCCCCGTTTACCTATAAACCTCGCTCTGCGTGATTCACAGTCAGATGTGTTCAGTAGAAAAAAGCATTGCTGAGCAGCCCCTGTCACACAAAATCTACATCACCTTACCCCTCAGGGAGATGTTCCTTTAAATACAGGAAAGCTAATGGTACGTTTAAATAAATGTGAAAGAAAATAACCTGCATGCAGTAAGATGGAATTGTGCCTGGGATGATCTTCCACTGCGCCATCAGCACTGTTTTCGAATGCATGAGCAAATGGTCTCATAATGCCACTGCTCGATGAACTCTTCTCTGTTAGTCCATAACGGACTGTATTGGAAATATTGTGTATAATAGTGGAGTAGACATTAGGCCTTACTATAATGTGCATAAGATTTTCTGTTAAATATCAAGAGCACTTTATCTTAATTAGACTGCCGGTTCTGCACCCAGATAACAGCTACTTCCCACACTTGCCAAAATCTATAATACTATGTAAATGTCAGCTAATATGGGAGACGAGCATGCAGCTTAGCTCTTCAGTAAACCAAACAACCCTCTTTCTGTTATGTATCGCTATTTTTGGTGTGCGTTCAGTGGTGTTTGTTTGGAGAATGTGGCAACTGTCTGAAAGCTTTCTTCAGTTCGGTCTTTCTGACATCACTTGAGCCAATTATTTTACCGTCATGTTTCCAACAGGTCAGATATGGTTTACTTATTTGCCTTCACCTTTTTGTCAACAAGTACACTCTATTGAACAAGACAAAAGACGCAATCTGTGAAGTCAATTTTTCACTCAGCTGGACAGAAATTAGTCAAGAAGTCAAGGCTTTTGTCAATTGGCTAAATCGAATTCTTGATGGTCTGCTGAAGATCCAAATAAGCTGTCCTTCACTAAAATGATTGTTTTGTTTAGAAAATCAGTACATGTGTGTACTGTGCTTGTATAACATATTTGTGTTGGAAGCACACAGTAACAGTAAAAGTATAGGCCTGCAGTAGAGCCATTATTGTTAGAAGCCAGTTATTGTCGAACTGCTACTAATGGCCTGATTGTAATGGGTAGTAAATTGTGTGTTTTGACCCTTTAGGCACCACTGAAAAGCTTTTTTTCTCATCATGGGGAAATTCTAGCCTTTAATGGAATATTCAAGCCAAAAATCCTACATTTATGTTACAAACCTGTATGAAGCTCAGTTTGTCCGAAAGGACCTTTTTTTGTATTGTAGTTACTTTCAATACACAGTGGATTGCAATAGTTGAGTTTCGGAAGCATAAATCCCATTAATTTTCTCCACAGGGGAATTGTTTTTTTAACGATAACCTATAAACCTTTAAAGACAATCCTACTGTGAGCTTCGAGGTTGTTAATCAATAGTATATGCTTTTTCTGAAGCCGTTAGCTTGCATTATTTCAACTTACTTTTAAAATAATCTTGTTTAACAGAAAAACGCCTGTTGGAAACTACATTACCGCTTTATTCTGCAATGAAATTGAAACCGAAACAAGCTAATCACACCAAACTCTTTAGTGCCTGTCCGCTCCCATGATGCACTGTATTGTGTGTGTGTATGTGTGTGTATTTTGCAATAAGCTATCAACTCAAGTCCAATGTGTTTATATTTGTTACTGTAGCTGTGTAATAAGTGCAATAACCAGCTGGCCATTATAACAAAATAATCCTTTCTGCTTCTCGTTGGGGACCTGAATACTTCTATTTTGCTGTGATGACTGACTGAGCATACGTTATCCGCTACATAATGACCATAATAGCTGCCATACTTTACAAAAAAACAAAAAACAAAAAATATTATGAAACTAGTTCATATGTCTGCTATTTCACAAGTCTTCTGAAGCAGAATACACTTTTATCCATAAAGTCTATTGGCTGTTAATCTGAAATCTGAAATCAAATATGGCACCTGTGGTGATGCATTTCTTTTATGGTGCTTCTGTTTAGTTTCTCTAAAAAAATATATCTTATGTGTGTTCCACAGATAAAAATAATGTCATACGTGTTTAGAATGACATGAGGGTGAATAAATTCTATCGGCATGATCCCTTTAAAGCTTGAAAATGCAATAGTTGGCATCATTACACTCCGTGTCTTTTGATAACATCTGCCCTATTGCTGATACATCGAAGCAGAACTAACAGCATCTGGCATCACTTTAAGATACTATGAGAGCCAATTTCGGGTCAAAACGTGTGCATTTGATTGACAAGTTCTTATTCCCTAAATCCTCTTGATGTTAACCGCATGTTAATCTGTTTTGAAAGGCGACGTCAATCACATCTTTCAGACCAATATTCATTCTCCCTAAGGGATTGTTTCAGTTATTATTGGCTGTAAAGTATCAGCTGCAGAGGGGACAATCCTTCTCATGTGCTGGAGTGTAATTTACTATGGCAAAGATAGAGAAGCCATTAAATCTGGTCATTCAGGCTTCCACACACAGACAGAAGAGTTATAGAGGAGCTGACGCTCTCCAGAGCGCATATAACGCAGGACACCTGATCCAACATTTATCACTTCTTAAACAACAGCGACAAGCCTAGCAAAAATCAATTACGCAGCCACTCAGGATGGAGACGCAGGCAGGCCGGGGGTGCAGAGAACCTTTCAGTGTAATCGCACCGATCTGCCTGGATCCCTGAACGTCACCGACTGAACATCTCGCCCCGCATGCGTATGCGTGCGAGTCCACATTTGGGCAGTTGTCAAGCGCGGCTCTTTTGCAACTGTTCAGATGTCTAATTTACGCAATCGCGCTCTTTGTGGTCTGTGTGGGTTCCGTTGGGGAGCCCATGGGGATGTATGATCTTTTCAGAGATGCTATGTGCTTCTAACACCATTCGGCACATGTGCCAAGCTCCACCGAAGCGAGAAGAGTTTCGGAGCCTTTCAGCTGCCATTCTAAAAAAAAAATAAAAGGATCTGCGTTCTTAATCGCTACAAAAGGTTGCTGCTCTGCTCTCATAAAATAGCCTGAGACGTTTAAGACTACTTAGCTGTATTCTTCTGTTATCTGGCGGGGAAAATAACACTCTCTCAATAGAGAATCAAACCTCTGGTGATGGATACCCATAATCCTTCTCATATGGAGGAAGCATTCTCGGTTTCTATGATAGTAATACACCCTTGTTCTCACCCCTGTGCAGGCGTGTGATAGTGTTTAGGGTGGAGGAGATCCAGATGGCTGTGCTTGTTTGAAGCCCAGCACACCGTAACAAACCCCTTGGCCAGCTGCTCCACTCATCCAGGGCTGCTGCAGGATTTAGACCAGGTCCTGGGAGCCCACTCGAGCGCCACACATACCCATACACTAACGGACTAATAAGCACACACATACATAGACACTGAGCCGTCATTTAGCTTGTTACATTTGCTTTCGTTAATTACAGCTGTCACGTTGTGTGCTGTTTGGATACTTTCCTTTAGACATTACCAGCTTCAGAGAGCATTTTTATAGTCGAGGTGAGACTGTCGGCATTTATTATGACAGTTTATTGTTTTGTGTAGTTAAATCACTTTTATTGTAACTATTGAAAATACTGTCATCATGTACTTGCAGTTATGCCATTCCCAACCTGTGTGACTTTCTTTCTTTTGAGGGACACAAAAGCAGATGCTGCTTTTCCATACAACAAGATGACTGGAGACTGGGCTTGTTGAGCTGCAAAAATGATGAAAAAAGCTCCACAACATCATTAAAGTAGCCCATATGTTTCATGCCCTGTAATTTAAGTCTTCCAAAGCTTCTTCCCCTCAACCATAGCTTTTAAATCTCAATCTTGCACATTCAAACCTGGCACATCGTGGACCCAAGTAGGACTGGGTATTGATACAATTGTGCTTGTTTGATTCCTTTTCACAAGCACCTAATTTGATTACGTTTTAATCAATTCCAGTTAATTTGGGCATATTTCAGTATGAAAATATTCATTAATTTCATTCAGATGTGTATACACATTTACGTATACTCTAAATGTAAAAAAAAAATATATATATATATATATAATACTTTTATTCAGCAAGGATGCATTAAGTTCAAAATTGACAGTAAAGGCTTGAATGTAAAATAAAAGAATAAAATGTTTTAAAATTGTATATACAATTTCAACAAAAATATTAAACAGCACAATCCATTTCAACCGTGATTATAATAAGCAGTTCTACTTGAGCACAAAAATAGCTAATTAGAATATTTCTAAAGGATCATGTGGGACTAAAGACTGGAATTATACTGAAAATTCACATTTGCCACAAATTTGACTTTAAAATATATTAAAATATAAATATTTATTTAAAATATTTATAATTGTATTCATATTTTTACCATTTTCTGTTCACTCTTTTTAGAATGTATATTAAATAAAAGCATCCCAAAAAAGGTACAGTATATAATGGTAGTGTGGTATATTTAATGGAAGCGTGTATTTTCATGTAACTTTCTTTAACAAGTGTTTTTGATTCAATAAAGCAGGTGGAAATGTCAGCATGCAATCTTCACATCACTTGTTTGTTTTAATTAATTAACACTTACACACATGACATGTACTGTACGTTGTCTAGACTTATTTGCATGTTAATGCAACTGACTTTTACATTTTCTCCAGGAAGCTTCAGCTCCAGAACCGGGAACAGAAGCCACTTGTACAGTATGTCTTCCATCAGCATTGGAACATTAGATGCCATGTAGAGATGGTGTGAGGACCGTTTTCCGAAGACACAGACACAGTATCATGAAAAGACCTGATTTGCTTTCCATCCTCGCTGACAAATGATGTCAGCACTTGTTTTTCTCAGTTGCAGAGTGTCTGACACATTAGGAGCTATTGTTGTCCCCTCGGTAAGTCACAATCGCCCATGCAGTCATCATGTTCAGTCGTCGCCAATGATGACTGGCCCCTTCCTGAGTCTAAGAATTATCATCAGGCTCTCTCGTCCTTCCTCATCAGCATGAACTATTAGCCTGGTCTCTAACGCATCAATAGCCTCAAATCCCAATGAAAGAGCAACAAAAGCTTTTACGATGTTGATGATAATGGCAGGGTCTCTCTGAGAACAAGATCTATAAATGCAGGTAAACAAGCCTTTTGGGTTTGTAAGTGGTGTACAAAAAAAAAAAAAAATCTGTTTATTATTTTTTGTAATAAAGAAAAATTTAATGTGCTGTTGAATTTACAAATGCAGTCATAATCAAGCTACACTGGGTTTGTACTAAAGATACTGAGATTATTTATTTTGTCAAGTAGAAATCAAACTTTTAAACCCACATCTTCTTAGTATGTAACGGAGACTTGCATCACTTATTTCAGACAAAAATAGTGAAGGACAAATTTTTTCTGTTGTTGAAATTCAATTGCAATTCAATTATCCCCCGTAACTTCATTATGTTTACTTCAATGGCAAGTCAAATTTACATAAAATATTGAGTGTTAATTATGAACCCTATCCATACGCAGTAACTCAAAATGTACATTTACACAGAATGATTATGTTTCCAGCAGCTAATTACTGTCTAATTATGCATCAGATGCCCACAACAGTAATAAAAGTTTAAAAAAATCATGCATTATATTTGGTTTATTGACATAATGAATATAAAATAATTTCCCCCAGCACCTCCCAAAAGATCTTTCAGCTGAGCATTCAAAAATGTAGTGAAGGTGCTAAAGCAACATAGCATGTGTAAATAAACAGTAGGCACATTTTTAATGAATTCCCTCCCTTGGTGTTATAGTGGTAAGTGTTTTAAAATGGCCAGCAACTCTTTATTGTTCATGTTTTGTTGTTGCTTACTATTACCGCGTTTCGGAAATGACGGCGTTTCCATTAACCAGCGTTATGCGGCTAAAACGTAACCTTTTGCCTCTCGCGATAAGTGATAGCAATGAATTTTGGCGAGATTTGACGGATATTTGATATATTTATACAAAGGAGGCGTATGCATCTATCTTTACAGAAGCAGCACAGAGAGATACTTCAGAAACGTGCGCGGTGAGGCTGGAATAAACACAAGCATCAACCAAGTGACTGCAAACAGCTTCAGTGTCCATATCAGAGCGGCACCGCAGACGTGCGCAGTTTAAACTGTCTAAGCATTAATAGCAGGAAAAGCCCCTTGTATTCGAGAAAGAAAATGTATTAAGTGTTTCTTGGAGTTATCATACATTTAAGAATGATCATATGACTTTTTACATATGCCATGCGACCTGTAAATGCGAAAAACCTGTTTCCATTGCAGTTTTGCGGAATACTTCTTTTTCGAATTGCCTGAAAAACTACCTCATGTGTGCATAAAAACTTGTTTGTGATATATGGGAGTTTTTGCGAAAATAACGCGTTTCCGTCAGGCGTATTTTTTCAATTCGCAATTGTAATTTGCGCAATTTGAAGGGTAATGGTAACGCTGCTACTATCCACATGCCCAGTGGTTCAGTTTCCACCTCACTTTAACCTGCACGAAATTCAATTCCCTAAGAACAATATCAAGAGGGAGAGAAAAATAATCAGTGGGCTTTATGTAGAAAGTTTTTTATTCTCTAGAGCTCAAACAGATGTGAATCTGCTTTTGTGCTTCATATCTGCTTGGAATATCCACATACACAGCACACACTCTCCAAAAAATACACCCACTTACGTCTCCTATTTGCAGTCAGAGGCATTGTCTGCGAGCTCTGGCTCCCTGGTCTATAATTATTACAAATGTACATGTTAAACGGTTAAGTGATAATCAAAAGACCAGTGAGTTTTACGCTTGCCTCCAAGTGATGGCAGCTCAGGTTGTAGTGTGATGGAAAAGGCCATTAACACCAAACCGCTTTTTTTTTCCAGATTGACTGGTGCGTGAACTACATGTTGTATTGGCAGTGAAAATGATGAAATATTATATATACGATGGAGCTCATTAAAAGCATATTACAGTTTTAACCTTTCCCGTGCGCTTGAGAATGGCTTTTCA
Source organism: Enteromius mattozi (assembly GCA_032359235.1). Lineage (NCBI taxonomy): Eukaryota > Metazoa > Chordata > Actinopteri > Cypriniformes > Cyprinidae > Enteromius > Enteromius mattozi. The sequence goes on from JAUMHE010000061.1 coordinate 9,253,687, forward strand.
CAAACCTTAAGTTTGTACAAAAGAAAGTTGAAAGTTTCCACCCACGCTAGAAATGTAATAAAGATACTGTAGTAGATAATTTTCAGATATTTATTGAACTCGCTATCTTCCCCAACAAAAACGTGCATTTGCTCTTTGTGTAAACAGGAAGCTACACAGTGAGGATCTGCTCTAGAGACAAACTCAGCAGAACATTTTCAGAATATCTGACAATCAATCTCTCTCAACCTTATTTGCCTAGAAATTGCTCCTCTATCCCTTCCCATTTGAGATTCTTCTCGCTCAAGGCTGCCGTCGACTTCAACGTATTGACGACCCGTTTGCCTCCCCAGACGAATACATTAGTAATCTGCAGGCGAGGCTGCGTTGAGGAGAGGGAGAGAGCATCTCATTGCACTCTGCAAACATCAACAGGCATGTACCATATTCATCGACCTTATCAGAGTGGTGCTCATCAAGGGCCTGGGCTCTTATGCCCCTCAGTCTGGCTCCAGCAGTCCCACTCTGCCTTATTAGAGTGCCGGTGAGGCCTTCTTATCACCATGGCAATCTGCTGCTCATAAACAATGCAGCAGCCATGGGAGATCCACCTGGACCAGAGGAGACGGAGATATTGAGGCGTGGAGGACATGGGCTGTACACGCTCACACTAATTTACATGAATAGATACAGTGATCTCGCACTGATCATTAAAACAAAGTGACAAATGTTGCAGCATCCCTAAGTAATCTTCTTTCATAGATTCAGTGTTTAAACAAGTTTGCAAGAGACGATCTATAACAGGAATGTAATCAGTCAATAAATAAAGGTATGTAAGACACACACACACACATGCATGTTGCATATACATACACACACACACTGAGATTAGTTAAACAGATCTGGAGAGCCTCGGGTGTCTATTTACAATGTATTTTTGCAGTGAATAATGTATCCAATCACAGACATATCTGACGTCTGCATACAAGTGAGAATAAAATACATGTCATTTTGATGTACAAAAAAAGCTAGAGCACCCTCACTCATTTCAGAAGCACCCTCAGTGATTTAATTCTGGAACCCAGGCCTTTGCTGATTAGAGGTTGAAGTGTTAGAGGTGTGGTAGATGTATAAGTGATCTGCCACAAGTTCGGTGTGGTAGATGTTATCCATTTTACTTCATTCGTATACTGCAACTCACAGTATGATACTAAAACAGCAATGCTTACAGTATATTATATGCACAGATGTATGCACAGGCCAAGTTTGGAATGATCTTATCTCTCATATCTGATTAACCAGAGCAAAAGGTCTAATGTTAACTTGCACAGTGACTCAACATTCTTAAGTCAGTAGTAAACCACTTACTTCACACCGGACAAGCATCCTGTTCTCATGTTTAAGACGACAATCCAAAATCCTGGACACCCCTCTGGCTCTACATATGGTCCCCCTGCTGAAAAAAAAAAACTGAAATCAGAGACCAATGTGTTTCCCACATGCATTATTAGTCAACTGTATTCACAAGTTCTGTTATTAAACAATTCAGTGTTTCCCAAAATCATTTTATCAAACATTCATGAGCAGCATAGTAAGTTAACTGTTTGGAACTCCAGCTCAGTGGTAAGAAGCATACTTTCTTGTTAGTATATAAACATTAGTTTGCAAGCTAACATTTACCCTACCCTACCTGTTAGAATAGTGGTAACTGACAATTCTGCTCTCTTAGCATGCCCCACATATTACTTGACATGAAAATAACAGTATTTACATGTTAATAATCACAAACATCACTGGTATGATAGCAAAGATACTGCTAACATAGTGTAATAGAGATTAAGTACAGCTACGAGAAGCAACCACTGCTACAAGAGGAGAAGTGGAAAGGCTATTTTGATTTGCTAAAACCTCTCTCAGAAGGTCTAGAAGTCTTCCATGTATTGATAGCAGCTCCCTGACGCCTACAAATTATATTCAATATCTCGGAACTCGAGCATGTGAGAGAGAATCCCTTTTTCCAGCTGGTATTAAGATGAGGGTTGCCATCTCCCGGAAATGCTTTTTGGCAGACTGGATTGTCAGGCATTACCAAAAATGACTTCTTAGCATAATGCTAACTGGTTATAATGCTAACTCAGTGATAGCTGAGTATTCTGCTCTCCTATAATACCCCACACATTACTAATCATAATAAAAATGTAATACAAATTTTACAAATATCACTGTTTCTATAATAGCAGTACTGCTAAAGACTAATTCACATTCCAAACAGGTTAGTCTAGATTTAGGTGTTACCCCCTCTAAATTTGTTGCCGTTGGTCGGCTTTAGTTTTTGCTGAGTGAAATGTTCAGGCGCTGTTTGTCATGTAGTGAAATGTCTGAAAAGTGATGTACTGCACTGTAATCTAGTGATTGTCAGCTTTGGTCGGCATCTGCCAGTGCAGCGTGAATTACAGTAGCAGTACAGCTACGAGAAGCTACCAAAAGGAAAAGCAGAAAAGCTTCAAAGGAAAAGCAGAAAGGCTATTTTGATTAGAAGAGCATAGCATGGTAACACGATAGATCAGGCATTACAAACAATGACCCCTTGGGGGGACTGAATCTAGCTTGAAAGACCCGAGTAACAACATACAAGGAATGAGCTGCATTCTTGATGTGCAGAACACTAAGAACTGTCAGTTAATTATTTAGAAGCACTGAAGGTGCAAAAAGCGGATGAAAATAGCATATAAGAGACGCACTAATGTATCGGCAATAGCAATACAGTGTAAATGAATTTTCTCAGGTCACTGACATTTAAAAGCTTAAGGGCTCCGGCAGTGATGGTGTGATATCATCACTTTGGCTTTTCAGCGGCACAAGTGGCTGAGAGATTTGAATTACAAACACAGTTAATGAATTTATTCATTTTAAACCATTTAGCCAGATAATGAAAAAAGACATTTAGAGCTCGACGCTCACCACTCAGATTGTAATTGCTGCATACGTCTGTGGATACAGAAATGCCTGTGTCACTTACTCACGGTAGATCTGCAGAAAATGGCCATCTGCCACAGCGTGGCCTCTTTGAACATGATTCTTATCCTGAGTATTAATGTTCTCTCTAAATACACCATCCAGAACTAAAGGGATATTGCCTTGGGTCTATTACCTCCTGCCATCTGTTTTTCCCATTTTCCCTTTTCCTTGCAACATGCAAGGAAGTATCTGACACAGATGCTGAGTCATTCCCAGATCAATTCAAATTAATGCCGTGCAGGCACGAGGTGCAGATTTTAGCTCTCTAGAAATGGAGGTTTGACTGCGTGCCTTTCTTCCAATTCCTTTTTTATACAAATAATGTAAAAATCAATAGCTGCGGTCAGCATATGCACTTGGAGCGGTGGGATTTCGATTTCGGCTGGGGAGTTGGAAAGGAAGGAAAGCTGAACATCCGCCTGGACCGCCGAGCGAGACCGGCTAGCTACGGTATTCAGCGAGTAGCGCTAACCACTGCTTCTTTTATCAGTCAATACATCATTTTACTTAGCCAATAACAGAGTCCCTCGCACAAAAGATAATGGATGTTCCTCCCGGTTGTCGTGGGATCTGCTGCAGTGGTAATGTAGATTAATTCACTGCAAACAGATTGATTTTTCCTTCTCTGTCGGAGTCATTTGTTTTTTCCTCGTCGCTGTGGTCAACTACTGTAACTGCCCACCTGTGTGAAGAGGCATTGGCTACTCAGGCAAATGAGTAACTAAAGGCATTGAAATTAGTGCTGTCCGCAATCCCTCGCTCTGCTTTATCTTCCTCCCTGTGCCACGGCCTGACAGACGGCGTCAGCGGCTGATAGAGGCATTGGTGACCCGTGTCGACCCTCCATCAATGCCAGTCAGCACTTCTGTGAGGTCAGGGCTGAGCCACCACAGAGCGTCCCATTAAATATACGAGGCAAAATAAAACACTAAAGAGAAAGTAGGAAGCTGGAAAGCAGAGGCCACACACCTCCATCTGTCACTTCGGCCTACCGCCTGAGAGGGAGAGAGAAACGATGGAAGGGCAGAGTGAAAAGTTCTGGAACCAAGAGGACTCCTGCAGGCAGAGTTTCTCTTAGAACTGGTATTAAAGCCGCTGTGGAATCGTTTACACTTGCTGTATTGTTTCATCAGAGTGTTTATGGCAGCCACTGCCACACATTCGTACTTTGATGTGGGACGCTTTAAAAAGGCGAGCGGCATGAAAGAGTGCGGGAAGCAGAACAGATCACACGTCTGAGTTCAGTTAAACTGCCTTCCGCAGCCCAGATATGCCTCAGCGTGACGCTTTGTTTGGATGCCGCTTGGGTTTTCCTCTGAGATTGACGACTATTGGAATGCAAATAGAATTCGGCAAACTGATTGATTTCTCAATCCCTGTCAGAATTATTTATTTGTCGCTGTAGGGGGAATGCAGAACAATTTGAAAGATTTCACTAATTTTATACTCAGCTAATTATTTACCTAGAAGAATATTCTAGGATCAGTGCAAGTTAAGTGCAATCGACAGCATGTGTGATGTTGAATACCACACAAGTTCATTTCCACTAGTCCCTCTCTTTTTTCACACCAAAAAGTGGTGAGGCAAATTGAACGAAGCTTGTAATTTACAGTTTTCGTTTGCAGCAACAATTTGTTAATATATGTACACCTTTTTTTTTTTTTTTGGTGAAGTTATTAATACTTTTATTTAATTAGGATGCATTAAACTGAACAGAAGTAAAAGTAAAAGACTATTCTATTTATAATAAATGCTGATTTTTTACACTTTATCAAAAAATCTTTAAGCAAAAATATTAATCAGCACAACAACTGTTTTTTAACATTGATAAAAATATAAAAGGTGTCTTTATAACCAAATCAGCATATTTGAATGGTTTTGGAATGGCGACACTGGAGTAAACTATCACTGGAATAAATCATATTTAGAAATTTCTTTATTTTCTTCATTTAAATTTCTGTTTCTTTATTTGGTCCCACTTTATATTAAGTGGCCTTAACTTATATACATGTGCAATGTGTTAATTTTTTAATATTACATTGTAAAACACTTCTGCAGCTACTGAGGAGGGACATGGGTCAGATTAGGGCTGGTTTGGTGGTATAGGTAGATTTAACAGTGGGTCAAGGTGTAAGGGATGGGTTAACAATGTATACAGTAAATGTAATTAAAGTTATTAATTACGGATGTAATTACATACAGGTAGTTTTATAATAAGTACAATGTAAAACATGTACAGTATGTACACAATAAGTGCATTCTACCAAATGATTAATCTAAATGTAAGTACAGTAAATAATTAAGGCCACTTAATTCTGTGTTTTTGGCTGCACTTTATGTACATGCACTTACAGTTTGCCTACCTAAAAAAAAGTACTGGTATTATATGGTAACTACATGGGGTAGGGTTAGGTTTAGGGGTAGGTTCAGGGTTAGTACCTAGTTATTACAATTGCTTAAGTACATAGTACAGTATTTATATGAATGTAAAATAAAGTCATATCCACCTCAAACCTTTGAAGGTTTGTGTGCATATACTGGGTGTTTGGATTTAACACATTGCTTTAATTAATAATGGCGGAAAAAATAACACATTTATGTACCTGCCCTGCCCCAGACCTTCACAGGTTATCTTACATTCATTGGCTGGTGATGAATACGATGCAAGGCAACAACTCACTGCGTAATGCTACATTATAAAGTGAGTTGTTGTCTTTGAGATCTTCTGGCCTAGACATTTTAACTATTCCTAGAACGCATCTTAAGACAAGAGGCGACCATTCTTTTTGTGTTGTGACTTTAAGGCTCTGTAACTTGCTTCCTTTAACATTGGTTTCCGTAGAATCTTCAAAAAAACACTTAAAGACATCTTTTTGGACAAGCTTTTAATTAACAGTATGGTTTGGCTGGTGTTGAATTTTGCTGTATTTGTACAGCTGATATTTTGATTTTAATTTTTTTTTGCCATAATGCACTCCTGACTCCTCCTTGTCTGTGAAAGGTGCTATATGAATACAGTTTACTTACTTAATTATTTACAGTACTTTCCATGTTCCACTATAACATTTCATTTGCTTCTGGCAGTTTGATGATTGATGTTTCATTTCACCTCTTGAGAAAGTATTATTTTGATGTGCAGCAGCCCTGCACATTGTTAATATATTAACGTTCTTATGAAGAGAGAGAAGAATAAGTTGTATGCAGAATGTACAAGAAGTGCACCTCTGTTCAAAATCCTGCCGCGCCACTTGCATAGTTTTCCATTAAATTACATTATATTTGTCTCACATCATTGTTAATGTACATAATGACTTCACCCTAGGCTTGGAAGAGTGTGTATAGACATTTTTCAATAATGCATTTGTCTGTCTGTGGACTGAGTAAAGTCCATGCTTCATATGGAGAGATAATGTAGATTGTCCTTACTGTTTCCATTTGCAGTGTTTATATAACAAAACTCATTGACCCCCATTTCTTTCTTTTTTTTTTTTTCATTGTTGAAGTGAAGTTTGCGCCTGTGTGGTGATAAGATTTTGAACTGTTGCTTTGAATGTGAAAACATAACAGCATGGATCTTCTCATCCGATGTGCCTCAAAGCCTTTTTGAAGTAGATGGTTTACCATCTTGTTTAGGTTTTCTGAACAACATCTACAAAAGCTGAGTCACTGTGTAAGTTAACATTAGACCTTTTGCTCCATTACAGTTAATGTCATTCTTTCTTTTGTGGTAAATAAAGAAGACTTGACTTGAAAAAAGAAATACTCTGAACCCCAAGTGAATTTACATAAACTGACAAAGTTGAAAACTCCCTAACAGGCTAATTTTCCCTCTCCACCCCATGTATAAAACTCTACTTCTAACCATATGTTATTTAAAAGACATTTATTAACATGTTTTAAATGACTCCATTCATCATAAAGTGATTTTCTGTCATTTGTAAACAGGCACTTAAAAGAGTACCCATAAATATCTTTCCGAACCAAGGGGACTAAATTCTAACCGAGTGCCAAATCGTCCCGGTTCTTTTAGCCTCTCCGCCCATGTTTAATGGCTCCCCCGGTCTCTGTCACACCCTCATTACCTCCCCACATCTCGGATCTCCCGAACGGATGGCTAAATCACTCCCGAACAGCTTGCGTTCTCCTGAAACCACATTCAGTTTTACAGCCGTACCGTAGAGGCTGGGAGATGGATGGAAGAGGAGCATTAACATGCTGAGTTCAAGGCTCGCTCTCCTCTCTTCTCCCATCGAGTCCAGCGGTGGAGATCTAATTACAGAATCTGAACAGAGGTAGAGGGTCAATAATGAATGTTAATGTGCAGTATTTCAGCCTCGCCACCATTGTGAGCCTTTCATCGGCGTGGGTGTGCGCTCAGAGAAATCGGCCTTGTCAGAGATGACATGGCAGCCTGTCTGATGAAGGTCACTCAGCGGCAAGTGACAGCGATGAATGCGGCCCTTCTGATTGTGCTCTGAGTCTGATGATTAAGAGAAGTTTAAATGAGGTTTGGCTCGGCTTGCAGTGGAGTCTGCATTGACGCTCTTTATGCCGGGGTATTAAAGAGCTGTTCTGTGAATGTCCTTGGGGTCCTTTGTAAGGAATGATGAAAAATGAAAATGAATCTTTCATGAGATTTGGCGCAGTTGACTGGACCATATATTTTGTTGTGATTTGCAATAACAAAAGAGCAGAATGACATTTTCCTGCCTTGTAGTGAAAATTTATATTGTGATTAAAATGGGTATATGGATTTTTTTTGCCTTGTGTTACAGAAGATCAAAGGCCATCTAATGGTGCGAGCCCTGAAAAATGGCTTCAGCAGGTCAAAATGTCATTAACCTTTAGAGTCAAAGCCGTCCTGGTGTCCGCAGCTCCTCCTTCTTCTCATGCAAATGCCATGAAACTGAGAGCAACAGATACAAAGATGCAACTCAAAGGAGGCAGAGACCATACGGAATTTATGAGCGCTGTCAAAAAGATTAATTTTTCATCCTGACAATGTATGATGCTTGTAGCTCAGAGTTCACTGTGTAGTGGATGTAGCCGTATTGTATGAAACGCTGCACAATGCCAATCACGAGCTGAAATGGTCACGTGGCCTTGTACATTAAGATTTAACCATATCTATTTTAAGCAATGAAACAAACACAATTAAAAAGGAGATAGAGGAATGGTATCAGTATAGAGTCTTGATTCATATTCAGTTTTATTCAGTTGTGATTCATTTGGGTGTGTTGCATCCATTCTTTTTTTTGTGTTTGTGTGTGTGTGCATGTGTGTATTAGTTCACTATAAAATAATGGAAAAGCATTGTTTATATATATATATATACATATATATATATATATATGTATATGTATATATAAACAATGCTTTTCCATTATTTTATATAAATATACAGGTCCTTTTCAAAAAATTAGCATATTGTGATAAAGTTCATTATTTTCTGTATTGTACTGATAAACATTACACTTTCATATATTTTAGATTCATTACAAGTAGTGTGAAGTAGTTCAAGCCTTTTATTGTTTTAATATTGATGATTTTGGCATACAGCTCATGAAAACCCAAAATTCCTATC
>JAUMHE010000061.1:9262367-9291437 GCA_032359235.1 Enteromius mattozi
TTTTTAATAAATCTGCAAAAATGTCTACAATTCTGTGTTTTTCTGTCAATATGGGGTGCTGTGTGTACATTAATGAGTAAAAAAATGAATTTAAATGATTTTAGCAAATGAGTGCAATATGACAAAGAGTGAAAAATTTAAGGGGGCCTGAATACTTTCCGTACCCACTGTATACATAGTTTATAAATGTATTTTGTTTAGTTCTCAGTATGCATCAGATCCAATTTAAATAAATACATTTATTAAAAAGATATCACATATATTTCTTTATTTATTTTAGTACCAACAAACAATTAATCACGATTAATCGCATCCAAAATAAAAAATTATTGTACATTATATATATGTGTGTATACTGTGCATATTTACTATGTATATATAAATACACACATGCAGTATAAATTTTGAAAATATTTGCATTTATACATTTATATATTCATATTCTTATATTTTCTATTATATATACGTTTATTTAATATATAAACATAACAAATTTATAAAAAATCTACATGCATGTATTTGTATTTATATACACACATATATTGTGTAAACAAAAACTTTGATTTTGGATTCGATTAATCATTTGACGGCACTAATTTATTTACTTTGCATGCAAAACATACTGAGAACTAAAAAATGATTTAAATTAATAGAAGATTTGACTGATTGCTCTTCTTGAGATTTTAAGAATGAATATCAGGATTTATCAACATATTTTTGATCATCTTTAATCTCTCTGATAGTTCTTCTCCTAGCGTAACGTCAGCAAAGACTGTACAAAAATTCAATACATTTGTTTCAATAATTTTAATATGTACTTTTTGTTGGAACTCATTGAGTTTGTTCAGGAAACCAGTGAGGCATGTAAAAACCATTTCCCATTAATCCTGCGTCAGAAATAGCCCCGGTCTGATAAGAGCTGACCTGCTGGCCATAAATCCTCACGCCTCCTCCAGTCAGTCTCCATGTTTTGGCTAATTGCTCGGGCTGCATTAATGCCCCCTCCTGACTTGAATCTGACCACCCAAACAGCATTGCTTTGAATCTTTTCTGTCCCTCATGTGGGATATATGCTTTCTTTTTTTGTGTGTGTGTGTTGTGTGCCATGCATGGATGGTTTGCTTCTGCACTCCGGCTCCATATTTCGCTGACTGTGCAGCGTCGTGGAGATGAGACTCCTCCACAGTGGGACAGTGGGAAAATTACTGCTGTCATTCCTGCATTGGCTGACTGGCGTTGGATTTGTGGTGGTACAGAAAAATGATGTGATAGATTTATTCTCCGACAGGGCGCACGGCCATTATAATGCATACCAATCAGATAGTTTCTCAATTTTAAGAATAAACCTAACACTCTCACCTCTGCACTGGCCTGCCTTTAAATGCACTGCAGTCGACCGCTGTTTCTGATGTCCAGTATGCATTTCTGTTGTTCCCTGGTGCGAGATGTATGCATGGGAAAATCAATAAAGCACATTTAAGTAACTCCTGTTATAAATATTACACAAACTACATCCCTTGTTCATTTTGTCATTCCTTATTCAGTGTAGCTAATCTAAACGGATGGGATTGCAATATCACTTGCCAAAGCACAAGACAGCTGAGAGCATTTTGAGGGAAATTGCCATCATTTGGCTCTCAACCATCGCACATGGAAAGTGGAGGTCAGAGGAGTAATTTGTAGAAATTGGCAGACTATGTCAGGTGCTGCTATTTGTGCAGTTCCTGATTCTGGCCAGAGATGGCAGCGGTGAACCCTTTTGTGTTGACTGCTGCGTTCTCCTCCCAGCCTTGCACTAAAGGATCAAGGCTGGCTTTTGAAGTGTCGCTATCTTTTTGTTTACAGTAATGCTATTAGAGAGCACGGAGATGCATAAGCTGATGGAAAAAAGCAGTTTTAGATGAAAAACCTCACACTGTTTGGGAGACCATGGTAGTGCCTGTCTTGACTTCTCTGCTAACTTTGACTCTATGAAAGATTAATTACCACTGAGCATCAGATGCTCTCTCAGCCAAGCCAGACAATCAGAAACACCCCGTCTTTAATGATAGCATCCGAAAAGATAATGCAAGAATCGTAATCAACAATCGTTTCAAGAGTGAAAAAGGCTTGCGAGTGAGTGTGCGCATGTTTGTTTACGTGTGAATGTGTGCTAAGGACAGGCAGTAATTTGGCTTTTATTCAAAGCAGCCACTTCCAATTCCACCATGCTTCAGGGAGCAAGGGACAGAAATTACTTTAAAGAACAATAACAGATGTAAGCAAGGGTATTGTTAAAGGTTCATCATGCACTAAAGAGGTTTGGTGGCCCGCTGCATGGAGTGCAGATGCGAGTCGTGCTCGTAGTCCTGTGTTTAAAGAGCAGGCAACGAGCGCCTCAGGATACACATGTTGCTGACTGACATCACTCAAACCCAACGCTGAGATTTCTGTGCACTGCTGGAAGATGAGCTGAGCCTGGTCTGCAGGGAAATGCACGGTATGATCTAATCTGTGACACGGCACATGTCCCTTCTGTGTATGTGTTTGTGGTTCAACACAGAATTCATGTACAGTGATGTGCAAGATTTGCATCGTAACGTGTGAGTGATAACTTGTGACATTGTCAGATTTATTCTGAGCAAGTACAATGGGGTTCAAAAGGCCACTGTCAGAAGATTTAGAGATGTGGAATTTTATTTTAACCTAAAGCTGAACAGGTTGTTTAGCGTGTGTGTATTTATACATCTAGATAGATAGATAAATCTAACTATAGCACACAAAAATAGCACAGTCTGTATCAGGGTTGATGTTAGGCTTAGGCCTATTTTAAAATGTAAATTACTTTTATATATAATATAAATGTTTTTTTATTTTTTTATGTCAGTAATTAATTTTTCAGATTGTAGATTTATATACGATTTTATTTTTAGTATTATTTTTAGATTTAGATTAATTAAACGATTTATTGTTGTAAAAATGATTTATGATGTAGTTCTAATTTATTTGATTATTGCCCGGTTTCACAGTCGAAGCTTAGCTTAAGCCAGGACTAGGCCTTAGTTAAATTAAGATATTTAAGCAGGTTTTAAAAAAATGCCTTAGAAGAAAACGTTACATAATGTGCATCTTGAGAAAATGGAACTGACATATTATAAGATTTTTTACAGTTGAGAAAGCTCAAACATGCACTTTAGTCTGGGACTAGCCTTAAGCCATATCTGTGAAACCAGTGGTAAATCAATGAAAATCAATGAAATCATAATAAATAATATATCAGAAAAAAAATTACTATAGTAATCTATTTTATAGACTGCACATTATCATATTATGCTACAAATTCATTTGTAAAATAATTCATTTTCATTCTTAAATTTAAATGACTTGCTGTCATTTAATGCTCATGTAAAGTAAGGTTTTAATAAAAATAATTATCTTTTTAAATTGCAAGTTAAAATACTGTGATGTTTAAATTAATTTGTAGCGTTTGAGATAATTGCTTTTAGGTATTTAGTCTTTCAACTGAAATTTATTTATGCAAAATAGTATATCAGTATAATATCATTTTATTGATTATCAGCCATAACATTAAGAAATGCAAAAGGGAGACATATTAAAAATTTATTTTCAGTTCACCCTTACAAAAGTTATGCACATTATTTTGTCGTTTTAAAAAAAAAGGATTAAATGAGAAAAAATGCAAAACAGAAGCATTTTCACAAATAGGCTTTTGAAGCCCACTGTATTGTGTCCGAAACCATCTCCAGTGGAGACTCCAGCTGCTGGTGCTTGGCATTTTCAAAGCTCTGGCCACTGAACCATGTAACCTCTCTGCAAGCACTGCCTTAGCTCCGTCCCAGATCACTTTCATCACTAGGCTAGTGTCTAATCAATCAAGTGGAAAAAGAGTCACAGTCAGCAATGAAATCGCCATGAAATACTGTCTAGATGCGGGATGAAAACCTCACAGATTTCACAGACCGGCTCTCTTGTAGAGTTAAATCACTTGATTTCCCATGGATTTGCCAGTTTTACATGTGCTATTATATTAAGCGCCTCATTGATCTCATCCCAGCCAATTGTACCAGCAAATTCCTGCCTGTGAGTCCGGCCATTGCCAAAATCAGCATTCCGAGCCCTCAGCCACCCCTGCAGTATTTGGATTCAGGCTGTCCCACACGTCGTTGCTTTTTAACGTCCGTCTTGTTCGCGTAGTTGAATTAGATGTGCTCTGATCCATGTCATGGCTAATGTAATAAGGTGCACCCTGACACAAGAAAGAGAGCCCTGATTAGATAAGCATTCAGAGCAACTGTACCATGTGACACACCCTGACACTCAGCAGGCGTCACAAACTGGCGTGCCGCGACTATAAATCGACCTACCCTTTAACATATTTTTTGATGTAACAGCTCATGAAATTGACACAAAACAGTGACAAGTGTGCTCACTATGAGAAAGAGCTGCGAAGACATTACTCACGTCTGATGTCTTTATGTCCCACGACGTTCAGTTCCATTAGACGAGGTCTGAACTCATAAAAGAAATTGTGTCTAATAGCATTGATACGAATGCCACACTATACACGGTCTCCGAAAGAGCGCTCGATTATTCACCAAGTTGTCAACTGCCTGGCGCCTAAATGCTTGCCCATCTGTGTGACACCAACCACACACCGTATGATTATACTAATGTATAATTATATAACCCTGCTTACATACATATGGCTCACTAGACTACAAACGCCGGGATTCCAGCTATGCCGGCGTCAAAAATGTTAGCGTTGAGGTATTGTTGGGACACGAAGGCAGAGCAAGGTTTGTTTCAGAGCCTGTCTGAGCACTAAAGAAAGTGTCAGTTTCGGTGAGGGAAGCTGGCAGACATTTATAGCTGTTGAGCGATGGGATTGTGGACTGATGGAGAAGATGGCTAGGCTCCTCTAGAGCCCGAAGGCATGTTCAGTAATCAATGCACATTTTAAAAAAAGAAGGATAAACGGGAGGTGGATAGGCGGAAAACAGCCCAACGACTGCAATCCAGCGACGATGACTTTCATAAAAACGGTTACTGAGATGTCACTGGATGTACAGTTTCAAAGCTCAGCCTAGATTTGTGTTTTTCCCGTTCGTCTTTTTTTAACTTTAGGCTTATTCTCTACTTAAGACCCTGAACTAGCACAGTCTTTCCCTCAGAACTGCCTACGCATGTTGACTCATTGCCTATGGCCAAACATTGACTCGACTCTCAGTTTGTGGTGTAAAAAACACTTGTTTGGGAAAGTGAGTGAGATGGATAGTAGTCAGGCAGAGGAGATTATTGAAGTCTTTTGTATCGCAGGTTATCCTCTGGCCTTTTAAATTCGGTTTTTGTCATGATTAGTAACAACACCAGTGTGAATCACTTGCAGGTCATTGTCCAGACAGACTACTCTAAGATGCTAGCGTCATACGGCAACATGGGGACGAATGATTGACGGCTATTTGAATAATAGACAAGCACCCTGCATGTTTAACTGTGAGGTTCTATTTGCTGCTCGGATTTTTATTAGCAATTAATTCTGCCAGGGAGCACAGCAACACACGGGATGCCTCTAATTCATGTTTACTGATGTGTAAATTCCCTGTAATCTGAATAGCTTTGTTAAAATGTCAGAGATGCTATTTTGTCTGACTTCAAAGCGCCATCCATAGATATAGCTGGCTTGCTGTTTCACAGTTTTTATTTATGGATGTTTGGATGTTTTAACAAAAAGCTATAGTGCAAACTAATGAACATCACAAAAGAGAATCAAATTTGTCTCAAAATGATTCTAAATTGTTCAGATTATACAGGCATGCACTGATGTTATAGCTGAAAATCCTTTATTTAAAAAAAGAATATATAAAACAGTAACACTTTAGTATAGGGACCCATTCTCACAATTAACTTGTTGCTTATTAGCATGCATATTACTAGTGTATCGGATATTTATTAGTACTCATAAAGCACATGTTCTACATGACCATATTCTATGTCCCTAATCTTACCTCAACAGCTACTTTATTAAGCAGTAATTTGGAGTTCATTAAGGCAAATGTCATAGTTAATTAATTAGCTAGGATTGGATATGTATGTATATATATATATTAGTGGGTAAATATATTAGATGTGAGTAATTATTTTAGTATTATTTTGTAAAATGAAAAAACATATTTAATCTCTAGCAGGATCTTAATTCTTTCAATTTTTTTCTTTTTTATCATTTGTATACATTTTTTTATTTACTGTATCTTTCTTTGCTGTTTTATTTTGCATTTATTTCAAAATTCTATTTGCATCTATTTTTTATGTGAACTTTTTGAACCCCAGTGTAGCTGCATGATAAAATACATTGTCTTTCATATCATATGTTGCTAGTCATGCACAAAGCATGCAAAATTGAATATCCACTATCAACCAATATAGATTAAAAAATAAATATCTTGGCTGATGATACCGATATATTGTACACAGGCCAGTAATAGATATGCCAGATTTAGTGAGTTGCCTGTTTGATATTGGGTGGGTCTGTTAGATGGTTTTGATACCGCAGTGTCCAGTATGAAAGCATGTTAGTTATCATTTTAGCGTCTGACGCCAGCGTCCAGCATCTGCCATCTTTGACCTTGGAATTTCAGTAGCTTGAAAATGGATCTTGTTTCTATCACTTTGGGCTTGCATGCGTACAGTGCGAGCATCCTTCATTTGCTGTATAATGTTGACAAGACTATGAGGTGTGGGCCTTTGGCTGTCATGAGACACTATCTGTCACTCAAATGTGCTTTGACTCATTTCCTCTCTCCATAGCTGGTTTTTCCTCTCCGTCTCTGATGACTTCATTAGATTTGGGCATGCTCTCTCAATCAAAACAGCATACAGACATGTCAAGACAAAGTGCAGAGCCACTCCCTCCCTGTTTTGTTCTGCTAAAATATATCCATCTTCTGACATAATCTCCGGCTTCTCTCAGGACATGGATCATCTGGGTTTTGGTGGGCGATTTTGATTTATAACTCTTATTAACCCATTCCTCTCCTGTCCTCCGGTCATTACGCTCACCTCATCTGTCCAGCACCTACACTCGGTCTGTTTGTGAACTTTCTTCCCCTCCTTGAGCTGCGGGTCTTGCCGGGGCCTCTTTGATTGCGGTGTTTAATGAGAGGCAGCCACCACAGAGAGAGAGAGACAGGAAATCCATAACCCAGAGAACAGTAAACCCTGCCAGCCATTAATCACTGACAGCAGCGCTCCTCCATGGCCTTCACCGCTGACAAAACCCTCCCTTTTTTATCCTCGCTGGGAATGCGCACCAGTCCTGCACGCAACGCATAGCAGACTAGACACACTTGGCCTGTTAAACACCCCACAACCAGTCAGCGCAGCCGACCCATCCAGCGCGCATCCCTAAACCGACCCATCACATGCACACACAGCCCTGAAGGGACATTCCAGCACTGATCCAGCCTTCAACAGTGAATGCGACTGACTCAGAGAGTTAAATCAATGCGCTCAACTGTCCCTTAGCGTGAGTCTCAGCGTTCTATATGAACACAGCTGATCCAGCAGGCTGCTCTTGAATGCCACTTGTGGCTGACGGGAGTTTAGGAACTACACATCAAAGCCTTTAAATCTTATGTAATGATCTGAGACGTGCTTGTTGGAGGCACCTTTATGTGTCCTAACATAACCGGACGATAAAACCATAAAAGCTCTCTCTTTATGTAAATCAGAGCTTTTGTCCTAATCCACTATGTGTATTTATGTGGTGTAGGGCTGGGTAGCCCCACCCACTGTCAAATCTGATTGGTGCTGCTTCTCAAAGCCTCATATTGGACATATTTGCAAATTCTGTTCAATATGCCTTTAAATTAGTTAATTGAATTAATTAATAATGTATTATATATAATTATATCTATATTCATAAGTATAGTTAAAATTATAATTATTATAAAAAATTAAATAATAAATAATAATTAGAATGAATAATTTTGGGAAAAAATATAACGCATAGTAACACATTTTAATTATTTAATTATGGTACATTTATTTATTACATGTAGTAGTAGTAGTAGTAGTAGCAATAATAATTCTGATGAAACATTTGGGCAAAGTAACTTCTTGTTGTAACACGTTTCATTTATTTATTTATTTTGTTATAATTACATTGATATATTACATGCATTAATTAAATTCCATCTCTCAGGTTTTCTGTGCACAGGTGCTCTATAGCCATGAGAATTTCTGAGGTTTTTGGAAGAATGTTGCTTGTAATTAGCTCACCTGCTAAAACACAAGTCATCGTCTCATGAGATGCTTGACACAAATTTTCAAAGACCTTTGAACCATGCAACAATGCAAGGAGTTATTAGTGGCAAAATTTCTTCATCTTTTGCACACCTTTATCTACTTTGGGATCCAAAATACATGTGTGAAAATTTTTGTTTTGCATTTTTGACAAATGACATTATCACCATTTAGCAATTTATTAATAATTGTTATGCTGATGGAATAATTTGTAATAAAAGCAACATTTTGAACATTTGAAAAATGCAACACAAAAAAGTATTTTCAGGCACAGGCAAAAGCCTGTGAACTGAAAAATGAACATACATTTCTGTTCAGTTTAGTAAAGAATAACTTTTTCCTCATGTTCACAGTAGCAGTGCAGGCAGTGTGGTTTTGAAGGAGTTTGTGTAGTCGACAGGATGCCAGTCTTGGAGAAACAAGAAACATCTCCCCACTGCAGTCGCAGAGGGATCTCTGCCCAATCTGATTACTGCATTCGTCAACCTGCCACCCTGTTCTGCAAGTAAACAAAGCCAACACCAGATAAGACCCTGCCGACTCCTTCAACACTGCTTGAGACAATTCCACACGAATGTAAATGCGCCCATCCCCCCTACATACAAGCTAATGCACACAGGCAACGGAACACGTTGGAAAATAGTGGAAATGCTTTCAGTTCTGCTTATCTGATGGACACGAGACAAAGGTCTACATTACAATCAAGCTCTAATGCATTACATTACACATGCCACATCCTCAGTAGACTTCTGGTCATGTCCCAGTGGCTGCTCTGAAAGACTGCAGCTATAGCTTGTGTGTTTGTGAATTTCCTATTACAAGACTGTCCCATCTATTTATTTTACAGGTTGTTTTATTGCTCATATTTAAATGCTCGGTTATAGAGTAATTGCTGACTATAGTTCCTGAAGCCTGGACCAATATGCCATTATACCAATATGTCTTGTAAACCTCCTCACTGAAAGTCTTATTGGGAGCTTAACAGTCTGACATTCTTGATCAGGAACTGATGGTGGGGAAAAGAACAGTATGGCATAATTAGTATCTTCTCAACATATGTTTACATCAACTTGAAAATGATTTCCCAATCTGAAAAGAATTTCAAATGTTTTTTAAGATTCAATTCAAGGGAATTATTAGAAAGATTAGATTAGAAAGCATCTTCATAATGCCTATATCAATTTACATTGTTCATTTCATGCTCATAATTATTTGCAGTGAAGATGTTCACTTTATAGTCCAACAACATTTTTTTATTTCATGTTTTGAACCATTGGTTCCTTATTTCAGTAGCGCTTTGTTTTGGGGACCAGTTCCTACTATTAACTATAATTTTTGCTTCAATAAACTCCTAATTTGTTGCTTATTAATAGTCAGTAAGTTGTTAAGTTCTAATGCTTTATTGTTACGGTCTAAAAGAATGTTGTAGTCATGCAAAATAAGCCATTATATGCACTTTATAAGTGCTAATAAACAGTCACTATGCTAGTAATATGCATGATAATATCCATATATCCATATATGAGTAAATTTATGAGTAAATATGTTCTGTTTTACCATTACTTAAACCTATTACTTTATTTTAACCAGGGTCTCGTTTGGTGTAATTAATTATTGTTGTTATTATTATTATTATTACTACACATTTTTCACACAGTGGTTAAATAAATCCACATTTGAGCAATGACTCATTGTAAATCATGTCATGAAACACAGTGGGAATGTTATTTCAAGTAATGTTAACCACTGACATTATGTATCCAAAACCACTATTTTAAAAACCCATTAGATATTCCTGAGGGAAAACCATCGAGCGAGTTATCCTTCCGGTTTGGCCTCCAAATTGACATCATAACTGAAGGGCTCTATTGCAATAAAGAATAATTTGCAGTCTGTAAACTGCATGACATAATTAGTGGCTCCTCAACGTCATGAAAATGATGCCTTGAACTGTACAGAGCCAAACAGACACAAGACCGTGTTGCAGCTTATTAGAAATGTTTTATCCTATAACAAAAGATTAAGGGTACAACGCTTCGTCATTCATTTACATTATTCAGTAACCATGCATTTAGAGCAGCTTTTAAATTGAGTTATTCCGGTGATTTTTATTCACACTATGGTCCAAACTAGGCCATGCCATCAAGGCAGCAATGTTAAAACAAAGATTCTTCATAAATGATTAATACCATGATTTTAAATGAGGGCCATAAGCCAGTATTGGGATGCAACATTCTTTCAACCATGCTTTCGAAAGACAAATGAGCAGAAGGGATATAGTGAGGCCCACTGTGAATATATCTGAAGACACATTTTTTTGGATTTCATTGTGTTTACAGTTATCAGACTTTCATGAATTATTTTTTAAAGGCCCAAGAGTGAACAGAACATGAGGCTTTAGAAGAGGAAGCATAATGCTCAGATTGAATCCGCTGCACAACTGACATAATAATAATAATAATTTTGTATGTTGTAATAGTTATAGTAAACATTGGGATGTAAATACATAAGTGAATATGATGTTTATGATATGTAATGGGAAGCCCCATTAAAATGCTGTCTTAACATAATCTTGTATTGAGTAATGACTTACAATTTTCAAAGTCTAAATGAGGAAATAATTACTTTGCTGAAATTAGAAAGAACTCTGGGGAACTCATAAAATGGAATCAAGATGCAAGTCCATCAAAAAGAAAAAAAGGAATAAAAAACACAAAATGGGTGAATGTTAATTATGTACAGTAATCAAGAAAAAACATGTCCTGAAAAATTAATTTCTTATTATTTTTTTCCACAGATGCCGAAGAAGACCAAAACAGCTGATTCATTCTAGCCCTTTTCACAACAGTCAGGTACTCCAAATGAGATTTTGTTCTCTTCCCAAACAACATCCGTGCTGATGAACACACATAAACAAAGGGCAAAGCTTTCCCCAGAAAGCATGCATGTCATCTCACGCCTCAGCATAAGTGCCTGAGGAACTCACACCTCATGTATTAAAACACCTCCGGTTTCACACGTGTAGCGACTGGGCCTGTTACCAATGCAATGTTTTGACGTGGAGGGACGAGTCATTGAACCATACAACTATTGAGTACAAAGCTGGAGGTTCCCAAGGTAGCTTTGGCCCACTTTTCTTGTCAAAAGATAATAGCTAACTGAGCAGAAGAGGCGACATCGAACATATTAGTTTCTGAGCATCCTGTTTGTGCTCCTCTCTGAAAAACCCCACACCCACAAGATGGTGCCCAAACTGCTATTTACACATTACCTTATATTAGGTGACTTTAATTGCTATGCACAGTACATGTATTAAAACGGATTACAGTGTATGTATTGGATACTTAGGTGTTGTAGATGTATTTTTTATAGTGACATGAAGACGATGGGGAGAAGGGTGAGGTGGTGGATGGCTACTTGGTAGCGAACTGCTTGCAAGGTTCACATACAATATTCATACGCTATTTTTATTTGGAGTCCTGTGGGGGCCCTATACCCATGACGCTCACCTTAACCTTTGTAGATGCAATGTGAATCTAGTTGTGTTCACAATTTATGTACTGCATCAAATGTTTCATGAAAAAGCAGAAATGTGTAGCTTTATATTTTAGTACTGCACATTCATATTCTCTCAGAACTTGTGTTCAGTTCAACCTGTAAAGCTGTTTATGTCATAATTTTTGTTGAAAGTCATTTTCACAGTCAAATTGTGTTAACATGCTTATTATTTACACATTGACATTTACAGTTTGGCCTCATTCACTTTTTTGTAGAAAATGACAGCATTATTCCACAAATGCTGTTGAATGAACAGACGGCTTTTTTGTTGTTATAAGTACTGTAGGCCACATACACTTAAAATAAAGTGTATGCAGCCTACAGTAAAGTGTATGTTTTTTTTTTTAAATGCTTTTTAAAAGTCTGAGTATTATTATTATTAACGTTATTTTTATACTCGTGATTTAATAGCAACAAGATCGCTTCTCTCATTAGAACCTTTTAAAAAAGAAAAAAAAAAAAAACCCGGAGTGGAGATGGATACGTGTGATTATAACGCTTTCATAAAGAAGCAGAAACGTGTCACCCTGCTCCATTCATATACACTATTCCAGACCGTCTTTTAGTCTTGGTGTTGCTTGGCGACACACACAGCTTGACATTTCTTTTGGAACTAATTTAGTTGGCGAATAAAAAAATATACGGACTAAGCAGTCTGGGACGTAAGTTTATTGGATATTAATTGCTGTACTTGTTTAAAGAATCCTTGTATAGAAGCATTTCAGTAGCACTGATTATCAGCACGACTGTGATTACCCGTGGGCTCCTGCCTACGGCCAAATGACAGCCATGCTGATATTATTCTTTCATATTACTTAATATAAGTGCACACTGACAGTTTACATTACACAGACCATGTTACACGTATAGGGTGCAAGTATAATTAAACGTTTCATTAAATAGCAACAGCCTATTAAGGACCATTTTATTATTAAAACACATTTATAAAAGAAATGACAAATAAATGACTGACGATATTAGCTATCACCATGCACACTGTAATGTAAAGTGTAAGCAAATGCTTTTATTCTTGGCGCACACGATCACGGATTAAGCTGCTTCCTCATCTGTATGTGGAGTTGCTAATAACGGTGAGCGCTGTCCAAGGTGCTGCAGCGCTCTCGCCCCGCCCGTCTCCATCACACACTAACCGGGAGACACGTGACGCGATGTGCTGACAGTCCCTGGCAAAGCTCGCCTGAGAAACACATCGCACCTTGTCTTGCACACAGAACAGGGAGCGATATCTTCTATTTTATATACAACGAGAAAAAAAACCCCTAACATTTCCATTGGAGAATTTCTTAAGCATGCACCGTTTTGTACTGAATCTTAATTGGTTGTTGGCTCCATTTTGAATTTTTTTTAAATCTATTGGGACTTTGGAGATCCGCATACGCAATTTTATCGCTCCCATTTCTTCTGCTCGTTCGACACCGATGCAGTGATTTTTTTTTTTATCAGATGAAAGCCTGAATCGATGTGGAGGAAATCAACCAGGCTCATCGGTGAGGTTGACCTGTCAAGGGGCGCACAATGGTCCATTTCTCAAGGTAAAATAATTAAGAATTGTGCAAATGTAATTCGAAGGCGTATTTGAGGTTATGTGCTGTTTTCGGTGAGAGTTATGGTTGCGCTTCACGCGCTCGATGCAGTCACGCGCAGGTGAGATGATGCAGCTGGGCTTTATTTCTGTTTAATTTCGCTCCACGGCCGATTCGTTCGTGTTTACAGCTGGCCTTTGCTTCATCTTAAGCGATATTTGATGACTCCCTATATTTCCTGTCCTCAGCGTCTGGAAGAGAGCGCGGTAGAGGCGTGTTAAAGGTATCTTTCTCGCTCAGTTTGAGCAGATGGTGCTTGATTATTGGCTATGTTTTGCGCATCTGAGTCATCGCCAATATTAATCAAAAGAAAGGAAAAATGGACGAAAATTGTTTCTGTTTCAAAGTTTTAGATTTTAAATGGCAGATATGTGTATTGTAGGTTCCCGACTGTAAATCGTATGCGTGGGGCTATTAGGATGATTGTGTATTGTTCGAGACTCCATCTACAGTAGCTACTGATAGCAATACCGTAATCGTTTGGAGAAAACGGTAAATAAGACTGCCTTCTCAACATTAATCGCATATGATATGTTGTGTTAGATCCATCTGTGAAAGGGGTCGGTTGTTATCTTGCTAAGTAGCCCCGTGTAAACCTGACAGTAAACACATAGGAATTCAAGCATGAAATGATTGGTTGAGATCAGTTGACAGACAGCCCAGAGGCCAGACAATTGCAGTGTCATTAATGCTTAAGAGGCGCGCGATAAGCCCCCGCCCTGGGCTCATTTTGGGATGCAGGACTTGAACTGAGCGAGGTTCACTGAATCAAACGAGATTTCCCCGTTACACAGTTTCGATGCTGCCGCCCGTTTGGACCTTTCGTCAGACTGCACAGATCCTCCTGCTGAAATAACTGTAAATATGATTGCCTGTACGTCTGACTCGCTTGCCTATGCTAGAAAAATAGTCGTAATTATAAAGGAAAAGAATGCACAACATCGCAGTTAAAACTTGTTAAGTGGTTACTTGTAAGTAAACCTTACCACACGATGTTATTTTTATAATTTAAAACAAATATTGTAGTAAAATATTGTGACATTTTTTTTGTTGTATGTAATTATATTTGCTATATTTTGGAGACAATTTACATACATTCAATGATATATGTAGTTTTTTAATTTAAGTTTAAATATATGCATTTTATAACTTTTAAAATATGAAAGCTTTGATTATGTGTTGTATGGTATGCACATTGGAGAGTTTTATGTTGCATGGCATTACCTAATTAATATGTCTGTTATTCTAATGTTGTTTTGTGTTTTAGTGTGGGAACACTATTCTGTCTTTATATTATTATTGACACAATTGCTGAAGAGACAAATTCTGATGACGTTTTAAGATGTCACGTGGTCTTCCATTATCTTACCTGTGTTATGTTTGTTATTTACAGAAAATAGCTATATTTCATGGTACTAAAGAGTAAATATCATGAGAGACATTTACTCTTGAAAATAATAAAATCTTGAAAACTCTTGAAAAGAAATAAAATCCCTTGAAAATGAAAGTATAAGGGTTTATTTTAAATTACAGGTAGATACCATTTTATACCGTTTTATTTTAGTGCAAGCCACTCTGATTTAACTATAAATACATCTGAAAAGTATAGATTTATTTTTGCCTTTTCTGATCATTAAATCAGAGTATTTGATACTGAGGGGGGAAAAAACAACAGCCACGTGATGAAATGCTCTGGAGCTTTCTGGTTCATAAGCCATGAATTCTATTCACTGAGAATTATAGTAGAATAGGAAAAAAAACAGAGAAAAGCAAATAAATAGTACTTCTGTAATTGAAGATTAATGCAATCAATATCAGCGTGAAATTGGTTTCAGTATCAATATCAGTATGAAATTGTGGTTTTGTGTGAGAATGAATGTATTGTGTGAATGCTACAGTATCTATCTTTTTAAAAGAGGCCATCTTCTCTTTCTTTTCCTATGAAGAAATTAAGATATTCCTTTTCATTCTTTTCAGATTATGGATCAATATGTCAAAACGGATGTGAATTGAAGGTTTGTGAACACTGAGGGCCCTATTCGGGCCTGTACGTTAACACTGCAAAGTGCACTTTTTGTCTACTTTTGATTAGTGCTGACTTTAGGCCTACACAATGACTTTTAACTAGACTTAAATGACCCTGACATTAATGACCCTACACCCCTAATGAACTCTCTGCTGTACAGCACTACACATGGCTGCAATTTATAGATACTTTGATGACTTGGCCCCACTGTAGCACACCTGGATCTCACTGAAGGTTTTTTAAGTGAAACAGTAGCCTTATTTTTTTTTTTTCGTATAGCAGTATTTAGGCCTTAGCGACTCTACTTTTTATTGTTCTGATTCGTGTATTTAGATTTTTTAGAAAAGAGTCGGCTGTAACTCAGGCCCTCTCCCTCTCTCAGTGAATAATGAGTAAATTACCCCAAATGCATAGCAGTCCTGTATGTCATAGAGAGCTCTGTTACACTTTAGGAGCACATCACTAAGAGGGCCGACTCATTTTAGTTTTCGATTAGTTCTATTGTTAGTTCTAACTTCCTTTACCATTCACAATGAGCTTCTCCATGCGGAACGGCGCACATCTAATCTGGATAGGCTTGCTGGTTTGTTGCCTTGTTGACATGGGGGCCAGCATGGAGTTCACTGGTGCAGAAGGCCAGTGGGCAAGGTTTCCTATGTGGAACGCCTGCTGCGAAAGCGAAATGAGTTTCAACATGAAGACCAAAAGCGCTCATGGACTTTTAGTGTACTTTGACGACGAGGGATTCTGTGACTTCTTGGAACTGCTCATCCACAATGGCAGACTCAGTTTGCGGTTCTCCATCTTCTGCGCCGAGCCGGCGACGGTGCTCTCCGATACCGCCGTCAACGACAGCCGCTGGCACGCCGTGACCTTGCGCAGGAATTTCAAAAACACTACGTTAGTTGTGGACGAAGAAATCAAGTGGGTGGAGGTTAAGTCGAAAAGGAGGGACATGACGGTCTTCAGCCATTTATTCTTAGGAGGGATACCTCCCGAACTGCAATCTGTAGCATTACGCCTCACGTCTTCAGCCATCAAGGATCAGGTCCCCTACAAAGGATGGATAACCAATCTGAGGGTGAACAATTCCGAGCCGACGCTTATCGGTAGTGATGGAATCAACAGCGACGTTTGTGAAGCTGACCACATTTGCCTAAACGGAGGAGTCTGCAGCATCGTCAACGACGAGCCCATCTGCGACTGCTCCGAAACGGGATTCCAGGGAAAAGACTGCAGTGAAGGTAAGAGGCCTGGATTCGTCGTCTCCGTTGTTAAAGGTGTTGAAATGTCCTTTCAAACACAGCCCTTTCACTTCTTTTTTCGTTTTAACATTGCACTAGTTCCTCAGAGGCAGTGCATGCTACATCATGTCTGTTCCCGGCCTCCACTACAGGCCCAGTGCATTACATGATTAGATTACCTCTGATTTCAGTCAGAGAAAGCCGTTGATCTGAATGAGATCATTTAAATAGGCTTTAGTGCCATCTGTGTCAATTCCGGAGCATCCATGAAAGCCTGTGTTTTTGATAACATGACGTCAGCAGAGGCTTCTCGCTCTCTTTTTTTATGCTAAATTAACTTAATATACTCTTGACACTGCACTGGCATTACAATTAAGTCTGAAAATGATGAGTTGAATACATGCACACAAGCCCATGATTGAAGTATGATGATTTGAATATTATTCTCCCTCCGAATTTAAGGGGTTGGTTGCTCTAATTACGTAATTAGCCAGATGTTTCATAGAGTCAATGTAATGACTTAGCCAAAGTTGCAATTTCAACATCACAGGAAAAATAATGACATACTCAATACAGCATTCAGCAACCATCACAAAGCATTTATTAATCCAGCTTTACAAGTAAACCTCCACTACTGCACTTACAGAGTTATTATAATTACAGAAGTGATTAGAACGATTGATGATGTAAACTAAATAGGGGGAGGCCGTTTCTGCTTCTATCTTTCGAAAACGGATGGCTGTGCTCATATTTCATGTAAAGTCTGTTCCCTTTTGAATATGTATGTTCTGGTTGGTTTCCTAGTTTGACTTACTCCCTTGGTGTCCGATTTCACTGTTTTTATGTTCTTTCCATCTTTTTCTTCATTTTTACAACCGTCTCTGTGGACTGATCTTGATGTTGATGGATATTGTCTGGGTTAGGCCGTAAGCCGAAGAGGCACCATGTTGCCAAGGAAACTACATACCCACTGAGTAAATTTTGCCCTCCTAAAGCACAACAGAGAGACAGTACGTTTCACTGACAAATGTTTAAACTAGAATAGCAGTCGTTTCGTGGGACGCTGTTCACTGGGCTCTCAGCGAAATGCATCGTCTAGTGGATCTGATGAGATTATGACAAAAGGGCAGGGTCCGCAGATGCTCGGCAGCTTGCTTAAAAGCGAGACGTGCCGCTCTCCAGCCCATGTGCTGGTAGAAATGCGCATCTTTGCCGGGTGAGTCAGAACAGACCTGCCCACGCAGCTTTGAGTGGCCTCCGTCACGCGTTTTGGATGACACATAAGGATATGTGGAGATGGTGGAGGCCACGGGACGCGTCGCTCTGAATCATTAGCGTTATTTATTTAATATTGGAGGATCTTGAGGCTAGCTTTGTTAGGCGTTGGCGCTGCCTGCTTCCTTTTTTTCGCTTTAGACTGACTTGATATTTGGTGCAAAGAATATTTAAATAATCTAAAGAACATTTTTGCACTATTAAGAACATTTTGTGCAGTGGATTCCAATTAAGAACCTTTATTGTCAAGAATGTATGATCCCTCCTTTTTCTGCCTGAAATGTGCAGATGACCTTTCGTTATGTCTTCGGCTGTTTTTGTTATTAGCATGATGACAAATCTCCAAATGGCACTATGCAGGATAGGACAGCCATTATGACGGCTTAATTCCTCAAATGAAATAGTCATAGAGCCAACATGGTGTTCGTTAAAACAACAGCATCGTTTTAAACTCCTCTTAGCCTAAAACTGTCCTTTCTTCGGTTATTAATGCAAATCTGGCCCACGAAGCTCCTGCTGAGTGGAAAGCAGGCCACTTTTTGTCATTTTGTGTGTTGTCAGATTCATGACTGAGGTGATCTGTCAGCTGACCACCGACCGCCGTTGCCAGTAAAACACCCCGACTCGTATTTTACGTGGATAAAAAGGGATAGCTGCATATTAAATGGCTCATTGATGAATGACTAGCTTTTTCATTTAGATATATGTGCTGCTCGCTTTATCTCCGTCGTCATGAAAAAATTTGCAGTGCCGTGAGAGCGTGTGTACGTGTTTGCAGATCTCAGGCAGGAAAGGGTGGTATGTGGATTAAATATGTCCTTTCTCTCCACACGTCCACTCCGTCATTCTCTCGACAGGCAGTTGTGGTAATAACCTTCTTTAGCAAAGCAGGTGTGGGGCTCTCAGCGGGAGAGGCAGTCCGCACCGCAAAGAATAACAGTGCTACGGGTAATGAGATATTTTTGCCCTACTGGGGTTAGAGAAAGGGCCTTATTTTTTGTTATTATGGTTAATGCTCTTACAAGTCTGAATTGGAAAGCCAAAAGGGTCTGCTCTGTATCAGCTTGCAGCCATTGATACCTTATCTTTATGCTCTATTAACTGTATAATGTGCTCCGTCTCCTTGGTTAAAGATGGCTGTAAGGGATCTGCAATTGACGTCCGTGCGGTTTCGTATGCTAGGAGACTTTGGTTGGAGAATTGGATTGTGTTGGAGGGCTTGTTTACAACAGCGATTAGATTGTTTCACCTCGTCTCTTATCTTCTGTGGTGAAGCTAACATCGTGAGGGTCGGTCTTTGGCTGTGTGCTGTTGTTTAATGCATTTTTTTTTTTAACCTCTGCTATTGGACCTATGCAAATTAATTAGGGTGGTGTAGTGCAGTGTATACCCATTAACCTCTTGCTAACAAAATAAAGGGCCTGCTTTAATTGGATACATCAGCATATTAATTTTAGTGACTCATTTAATCATGTCACTAGGGGCCTGTTTTGAAGTTGACAAAAGATAGATGTTAATAGCAAAAAGGCGTAATTATGCCATTTACTTGTCCTCGTGTCATTTGAAACCTGTATGACTTTCTTTCTTCTGCAAAATATTTTAAACCATTTTGGGCCAAAAACATTTGGATCTTGCTTATTTTCCCAGTATGGACAAAAACATATTTTATGTTCGACAGTACAAAACAGTTATACAGGTATGAGTAAATGATGACAGAATTTTTATTTTTAGTGAACTGTCTCTTTAAGTGAACAAACATTTTTATAATCTGTACATTACAATACCTTCATAAAATAAACAAATACTAAAAAGTAGGCCAGGGCACTCCAGTATAAAATCATTTGACTTATGGACCCCGTTGACTTTCGTTTTATGAACAAAACTTATTTTGTGTTTCACAGAACAAACAGAATCATTTAGGTTTGATTAAATGATAACAAAGTATTTATTTAAGGTGAACTGTCCCTTTAAGGCATTCAAGAAATCTGTATTTACAATTATTACAATGCATGCATAAATTAAGTCAATACTAATCAAGGTTAAAAAACAAGAAATAGATTAATTCAATAAGGCTCAGTATTAAAATCTGTTGATTATTGAACCCCATCTCTGTATGGAGAAAAATTCATTTTGTGCTCCATAGAATGAAATACTAATACAGGGTTATATATATATTACTTTAGGTTTAGTAATACAGTAAATCTGTCCCTTTAAGCCAAAAGACATTTATGTAATCTGCACATTACAATACCTACCTGTACCTAAATTAAGCAAATGCTAACAATGTAGGTCAAATCAGAAAATGCATTAGGCGTTCCAGTATAAAATCTCTTGACTATTATAATGTCTAGTGGCCCTCCCCGTGTCTTGCTATCGACTTTCACCTTCCCTGATCCGGCAACATCGCTTGATAATCTTGAATAGAGGGGGAGCCCGTGTCAGATACACTGTATATTGAGAATTCCCCTATCAGTGTCGGATGAACCCTTTCCAGATGGACTAAGCTCACTAATCTCTCTGTACTGTAGATGACTGCAATATGGAGCATGCTGCACATTGCTCCCTGTGGGGGAAATGTTAAACTAGATTTGGTGAAGAGGATTAAAATCCCCATCACTGGCGCAATGACAATACATCAGTGACGTAGCGCTATATTTAGAAGCTTTTACAATAAATACTCTTGTTTCGGGTTTATTTACCAGTAATATTTAGTCAAGTGTGAATCGGATGTTTCTTTAGGTATCAAAAGCAGAGGAACCTGTACCTCACATTCCCTCCATTCCAACCGGATGGTCATTATCAGAGTTTTTTGATGTTTTATTCAATCGTTGTTGACAGCTGCATCTTTAGTGACTTTGCCGCTGCGCTATGAGGAGCGTACGCTCGTCATGCGATCCCTTTGGGCGAGTTCCACGCGTGTGCGTTTGAGGGTAACATGCTCTGACTTACTGAAAACTGCTTTAAACGAGCATCTGGAGCTACAGTCCTGTTTGTAAAGGGCTGCATGAGTGCGGGCGTCACATCGTGTTTGCCCCCTGCCTGCGCCGGCCCGTGCCGAGTAAGGGCGAGCGTGTGTGCGTGTAGGTCATCCTCAATTTCTATCTCTTATTCTCTGCCAAATTCGGGGCGGTATGCAAGGCCAGCACTTAAAAGAAGCTGTCAGCTTGATGAAAGCCTGCATGTCGCTGGCTCCATGTGAGCTCTGCAGTGCTAAGGAGAGGCTACATGATCCTGATCTGTCAGTCAGTGAAATGTAAATACAACCGCTGTTCGGTCAGCTGGCCTCGGAGAAGACCATGCTGTGCGTATGTGTGTGTCCAAAATGGCTGCTGCTTCCACACACACACAAATAGTGTATATCTATATTTCAGCCTTGGCCTGGCAGGTTTTGTAAGAGAGGATGGGACACACATGTCTCTGCAGTAAGCTGGATGGGTTGAAGCACAAAATCAATAGAGTGGGTCCTTTAAACTGCTGTGGAATCAGTGCAGATGGCTAGTTAGTCTTTTGTGATAGTTTACACTAATTAAACTGTTTTGTAGCATTATTTTTAGCCCTCCGAGCTGTTTTTTTTTTTTTGTCAGTGGGATGAGTTTGCACATTTGTCAAAGCGAGTAGGGTTTGTCAGTCTCTTCATAAGCTGATAAGAGAGGATAGAAAATCACCTGTCATTTATCACTGCAACACTAACAGCAAAATATTTCTTTGTCATATTTTCTGGCATGGCACGCTTTTCTGTTTATTTATTTATATTTTTCTCTTCTTTGGTTTGTTTATTCATACATTCATCAGCATTTTTTGTTTTCGTGGCAGTAGTGGTGCATGCAATTTGTGTTTGGTCGGGTGGAGGAATCGGCTGCGGTAAGTCCCGGGTCATTATTCTCCTCCTCAAGATGCAAAACATGGAGGTAGGATTGGATGCTTTAACTATAAGATAGCCAAGTCCATTTTTAGGGAGTCCCGGGTGAGTTGATCCAGAGACTGAA
This sequence comes from Enteromius mattozi, assembly GCA_032359235.1. NCBI lineage: Eukaryota > Metazoa > Chordata > Actinopteri > Cypriniformes > Cyprinidae > Enteromius > Enteromius mattozi. The sequence continues at coordinate 9,284,362 of JAUMHE010000061.1, forward strand.
AGTGTCACCAGAAGTAAAAGGTGTGTTGAATGAATGCATGAGTGAAGGTAATGTACCCTTTTTGTTTTAGAACAGAAAAGGTAGTTTGAAGTTAAATAAATGTACATTTCAATGTAAACGGGGTAATAACATGACATGCATATGCATATTCAGGTATTGTATGTTTCTTTATTACTGACCTGACTGAATGATGTTGTTTTCTCTTAGTAGGTTCATGTTGCATCATCTACCGGCATTTTTCTTTCCTAACACGTGCATGCATTACATCTATTCCGTGTAAATTCCCCTCACATGCAACCATGCACTCCGTTCAAAATGATCAATTTGAATTCAAAAGATACAAATTGTTTTGCCAAGCCTATCAAAAAAACTGGAAATTTTATTTTTTCCTAAGGGAAAACGATTTTTTAAAAGTAAAATCGTAGCTGTAAGGGGTCCCACCATTATTCTCCGTCTTTCAGTTTACTCTTAATTATGATTTGCATGTTTGCGCATGTTCATTGATATACTATGAAGAGTCAATTTCACCATGTGTATTATCAGCTTTTGAAGGATTTAATAATGTGTTATCATCATCTCACCATGGAACAACGCTCTTTCAGAGTACTGTAGACTCAATGAGATTAGATCTTGAGGAGGACAGAGGACACTTAAAGTCAAATAAACCCTCTAGTCTCCACATTTTCCATGGTAATGAATGTTTGGCCTGGGCACAGGATGATAAGACGCATGGTAACCACGGTAATCCTCAAGGCTGGGCCACCTTCCAGTCTGCATGCTTCTTAATCAATGTCTCCTTCTCTCTCTTCACGCCTCGGCCGCCCTTCCAGAAGAGGCCTATGTAGGAGGTGGGTAGACATTTTTTTACTTTCCTATTTTCTTTTCATCCAACCCCTGTCCCTACTCATGTACTCTGTCTTCATATTTCAACCTGTTTTTTTTAGAAATATTCTATATTTCTTATTTTATTTGAATACGGTACACAAACAGTGAGTGGAACTGGTGTACAACACAGGTAAAAGGTATGCAACTTCATTCAGCTTCATAATCGAGAGCACTTCCTTAATTAGAGGTTGTCAGTAAACACATGCCTCACTCAAATTGGAGTGCTCTGGCAAGCAGAAACCAGAGGCTGGAGCAAAATGGACGCCAACCTGTTTAATTCTGTTTAGAGATACAGACACATTACTGTATAAGCTCTAGTTATAAACTTCTAAAATCTCACATAGTGAATATATTTCATGGAATTAGACACACATACACATGAAGTGTTCACTATAATGGAAAATCTGGACAGTCTGACAGGTAAGTACCATAGACGATTGAAAAAAATCTAATATTTCTTACTAACAATTCCAAATGCAGTTTATAGTTATCATTCTCTATTCATACTTTTAGAGGTATTAATACATATTTTTGGCTGTGGCTCACAGGAACTTAAACAGACATCCAATGAAAGATGGGTAAATTTGATTTATCCCAGTCTAACCTGTAGGTTTTTTGTTATTGCATTGACACATTTTTGTGTGCAGCCTAACTTAATTTTGTTAAGATCCGAACTGTGTATGTGTCATCTTCTTCCTGTGGAAGGTTGACCAGGCGGACGACATGTTTGATGTATGGCGACAGCAAAGTGATTTTTTTTCTTTTCTAATCTAGAATTGTGTCTTTCGAGTGTGACCGATAAAGCATTGCAACCGCTGGGTTGAGGAAATGCTTTTTGAATGTTCCCTCACGCCCACTCTCTCCCTCACCTCTTGACCCCAAACCCCCTCCCCCAACCCACCCCACTCCACACCGCGGGCATCCTCCATTCAGACGATGCCCGCGTGTCAATGTGACAAAAAACCTTCCCATGATCCCGTTCTCTGTGCTGACTGTGCTCTTGTCTTCCCTTAAGGTCTTGCGCACCTGATGATGGGCGACCAAGGTATGGGTTTAATTTCTTACTCACCTTTTTGCCTCCATCAGCCACTCCCTCCTCCATCTCTCTGCCTCTCTCTCTCACTGCCTTGTGCTGAATCCTCCTCATCTCCCTTCACTGCTGGTAGGGATTTACTGGGGCTGCTTTCTTTCTGGCTTGGCGCTGAGTCAATGGATGGTTTGGTCTTTTCCATTTTTTCCCCACCCTCTCCTCTGTCTCTCTTTCTGTCTCTCTCTCTCTCTCTCTGTAGTTTCGCTCTAACTTCCCTTCAACCCATCTCGCCGCTTCTTTTGCGCTTTGGTTTTTCTCTCCGTCATTCTCTCAACAGCCCCGCTATTCCATTGCTGCTTGCCAACTTCATTTTCATATAGAGGGGAAAAAATACTTTCAACCCAGTGGATGATGTGAGTTACAGGGACTTCTCTCAGGGGTTTGTTCACTCTTTGTAAATGTGCTAGTCTGTATTCTCAAGCTCCGAAACTGGAAAGCATTAGCCGTCTGTTCGATATTCATGCATTCTCCCTCATCTCTCTCATCGTCATGTTCTGGCATGTATCGCGATAGGAAGCTTCCATCTCCTCTTGCCTGCCCTCTTCTCTTTTCGTCCGCAATGCATGGCGTCTCTTCTGAACGTAACCTTTCATTTTTCTGTCTCTGAATCTAACACGCGGTCATAATTCTGACTGTTGCCTCTTTCCTCTCCTTTGTATTTTCCTGTATCTCTCTGGACTTTCTCTTCATGGAACCATTATATCAATATCATAGGCAAAAGAAAAGGTATATAATGCTTCTTTCATACTATGTAATGATGTAGTTTAACTTGAGCTCTTTAAGCTCTCCATGTATATTCCTGTACCTGTGGCTTTACACATGCATCTGTTTATTTGTGTGTTTGTGGTACTGAAGTCACACTGATTTTTCTGTGTCACTCTCTACAAATATGAGGAGGGGCTGGAAGGTAGGTGAGATGTCGTGGAAATGCGTCATTGTACGATGCGTCAACAAATGTAACGTAGGGTTAAAATTGCACATTTGAATTAGTCTGCTACTGTTATTTAGTTTAGTACAGAAAATCAGTGCACAGCAAATGTAGATGTAGTGTTATTATTGGCAACATAAAATGTATTAATTCCTAAAGGCGATTAAACATTTGTCATAATTTACAGTATTTTTAAAAATAAAATAAAAATAAAAAAGCAATTAGAGAGGTTTATCTCCATTATTTCAGTAAATATTGACCACACAAAAGAGCTGACTAAGGCACATTTAAAAGCATTTAATATAAATACAAACGTGTTGTCAGATCATCACAAAAATATCAGGTAAGAGCACTTCAAGATATTCGAAATTTTCATATTCTGCAGGCAGTTATCTCTTTTAGAGCATTCCATACAGCCTCAACGCACCAATGCATATTAATTTAGTAGCACTTTACTGCTCTTTGATATTAAATAAAAATTTTTGAAGAGCCCGGTGAGATCCAGCTAAGGTAAGTGGACGGCACCTGGCACTATCACAACTGCAAGCACTCACATCCTGCTCTCGGCTCACAGACCACTGCATGCTGGTATATCCACTGAACTTAAAACACACATAGACTGATGGGGGTTATTCACCTTGGTTTGAAATGTGAGGGATCCGTGATAGGCGGAGCAGGTAGGTGTGCTTTCTGTCTTTCGCGGGTCTCTTTGATTGTGCTCTGTAAGGCATTGACACCCAGGCCATCACACTATCCTGAATGGGCTAATGCCCACAGAAGATGTGGGGGCTTCAGGCTTCTCTTGGCACATTTGAATACATTTTCAGAGGCATTTCTATTTTCTCTCATTCCATTTTCTCATAGAAAATTGGTTTTCATCTGTCTGTAAAATTGAATGAAATGGTGCGTGTGGCGGCTGACCTTGCCAGCAGGGTCACGCTGGCATTATCAAATGAATTTTGCATTGTGTTGTTTTTCTGTGGCTATATGTTTGTGTGTGTGTGTGAGGAGCACAGTTGTTATAGAGAAAGGAAATGAAGTGAAATTTGCATTTCTTGTTCATTTATATTCTGTTTACTGTTCTCATAGCATCTTCCTAATTGCACACATTTCGTTACGTGCTTCAGTGAAGTCCTGCAATTAAATTTCAACAATTACAACACAAATTTACTAATAATTGTAGCCTAATTAATTACAAGGCAGCACGTAATATAATCAGAGATTCAGGAAAACTTCTGTTTCATCTCATTCCTAATATTGGGATGTTCAGTTGAGCTCTGAACGGCTGAGAATATAAATTACCAGCTTGTAAGTCAATAAATATATACATACATAGGAAATCTCTATTTTTATTGCTTGCATATGCATGTTAAATACTGAGTAAACAGTTGCAGTTTTACATTTTAATTAAGCTACGACTGAATATGATAACTGAAGCTATGAAAAAAGGTTTAGTATTAGCTATTCTGTTTCTCTTAAAGGAATGTTTAAACGTGAGATAAAGTTCTTAAGCGAAAAGTAGGAAAAGCGCATCACCCTGCGATTTCACATGCTTGTCGTCTTAGCATTTATAATGAAAGTTTGGGCTGGTTTTCACAAAGAGCCCCGCAAGATTTGGAATGTTACAAAAACAGACCATGCAAAGTTCCTACAGCAGCCTGAAGAAAAGTTTAGTTGCTAAAAACTCATTTTAAATTAAGAACAAAACCTAATGTTAAATAACTATTAATTTTTTTGTTTAAGGCCATTTGTTAATTTACAGCAATAAAAAGTATACAAAAAGGCCAGATCGTGTAGACATAACTGTATTTTATCTGTAGTTTTTAATCCATTTCGCTTTAATATGATACTAGCTCATATGTTTAGAGACCTCTGAAGATCAGGGGTCCTTTGAGCACTGCCCTTGCTTTCAGCATGAATGAACTCTAAGCCCTCACACAGCCTTTTTTTTAATGTTTATATGTGTGCTTCCCGCTGGGAATGCATAAACCCATTTTTACTTGACATTAGCCGGATCGAAGACAAGTGCAAATATCTTATTAAAATAAGTGCCGAACAGCATAGATGAAGTGTGCGCCTGTGAGATTGAGCTTGTCTGCTCTTTGCAGCCGTATTACCATCGTTCTTATGCTAAGTTGCTTTGGGGAGGATAAAAGACGTGCGGTAATACGGGTGGTGCGCAGAAGGCCGGTGGGTCTAATTGCTGTCATTTCACACGGAGAGAGCCTGTGAAGCTGAATCGTCGCTGCAGGCGCTGTAAAGCCCGGTTCACAGGTGGGACTACACTGACTCCAAATTAGAATTCTATAAGTCTAATTGACATGGCGGCATAAAGAATACCAATAGCTCGGGTATTTATAGTAAATCCTCTGAATTGTAACCTCCTGCACCTGTTTAAATGAGCAGTGTTGTGGTAGAAGTGTCAAATTTGTACTCTTCCTGAAAGGTCTTTGCGCACTAGCTCTTATTTCTGTTGCCAGTGAAATCATCCAGGCAGCTCGTGTTTTGCTATAATCTAGAAAAATGCTGTGCTAGCTGCTTAAAATTGTTTCTGCTTTGCCGAGAAATGCACCTCAGATACCATCACTCACTTGTGTCATTGTCACAGATGACCCTGTGTGTGATAGAAAGAAGAAAGCCTGCTGTGACGTGTTGATCAATACGTATTTAAAATCCCATTACGCCTGCCGTTGCACATTGGATGCCTCGTTAATGTAATTACAAAAGTGGAACAGCCTCTTAAATTACTACAACCGTACCTTTGCTGACTTGCCACTGTCGCATTCATTCATACGCTCTGCTGTATTAAATGAAACACTGAGAAATGGTGGTGGAAAACGCCACCGGGTTTCTGTTGTGAAAAAAAAACTAACCTGCTAGCTAAACCACAATGTCAATATTTAGAAATAAATCAATATTGCTACCTCGCAGACACAGGTGATTAAAGATTAAAAGATGGTAATGTACTTTGACTTTATGGGAGACTTTGTATACAGACTAAAAAACAAGTATGAACTGACCAACTTTTTATCTTAATTGTAGTGTAAGTCACACAAGGACACACATTTCGGTTATAAGCACTTCCTGTAATCTAACAGCCGCTCATCCATCACAAATCCCATCACCTTACTCTGTTCTCATTCAGCGCTCTTTGACACAAAACTTCAAAGACTTTTTTTATTAGGAAGAGAGGCAATGTTTCAGGCATGCTGCCAGTTGGAACTGATGTTGTGTAGCTTGAAGTACCAAAAAAGCCAAGAAAGAAAGAAAAGAGCTTTTTTTTCTGGAGGAAGAGTATGTTGTGTTATTTATGGATTTAATACTGCCTCCAGACTCCCAGTCTTCATATCTACAAGACACCAGTCCTATGCTAGACCTTATCTTAAATTGAGTGCACATTTCAATCAAACACAGAGTTTCAGTTGGAATCATTTCGGATGATATTTGGCTCAAAAGATATAAATAAATAGGAAAAAGAACATTAGAACGTCAATGTCAAGTGGCCTAATGTCATTTTTTCTCTAACAAGAGTTTTGTTTGTAGGAATTTCCTCTGCTGATTAGCAGTCATGTAATGATGGAGAGGGCATTCTTTCTCGTTTATTTCTGAAGCACTCTCCACAAATCTTTTTGAACCACTTCAGTCTGAAAACAAGATTTGCTTCTAAACAATGGAGAGGATACAGGTAAAGTGATACTCTTTCTGACAATTCAAATGTGATCAATATGGCTACATCAATATCTCATTGTTTTACTGTATGTGATCTTAAAGCTTCCACTTGAAATAAAAATATCATTATGGTGGACAAAACAAGTGATATGGCAACAATCACTGGAACAATATTACAAATATTAATTATGATATCTTCTGATGTTATTATAACTACAGTTGATGAGACGCCAGATTGCGGCAGTTGAATTTGTAAAGAAGAAGAGCATGTTCATGGTATGATGTGATAGACCCAGTAATGTGCACAATTTAGATGTATATGATTAATAATTATAGTTTTTTTCATTAATAGGTGGTAACTCGTGTGCATTTTAACTACTTCACAATATTTTAGTTGGCTGCCAGTACAAAACAACTAATGAAAATGTACAGGGTGGGCCATTTATATGGATACACCTTAATAAAATGGGAATGGTTGGTGATATTAACTTCCTGTTTGTGGCA